>CM051345.1:45717690-46262227 GCA_028015215.1 Gynostemma pentaphyllum | reverse complement strand
TAAAAGTCACAATTTTCCAAAAAAAAATTCCAGAATTATTCATCGTTTGGGGATTTTGATGATTCTACTTATTTTAGTCCTTATATTTTCGGATCGGTTTCAATTTAATGAATATGGTTTTAAAAGTTTTAATTTACTCCTTATAATTTAGAGTCGTCCTCATAATTTTTAAAAAATCAATTCAATCCTTATAATTTGATAAAAGCTCACAAAACGTCGTTTTGTTTACCAAATTTACACATCAAAATGTCTCACATTTACAAGTTAGTTAACATTATACCGACATCTGTTTTAATCACAAGGTTGCCACATTCATAGAAAGCGAACACATCTTTTTTTAAATAATTGAGATATTTCATGATTTTTTTAACTATAAGGAGTAAATATGAAATATACCTCAAAGCATAGGGACAAAATTGAAAATTTTTAAATCATAAGGACAAAATCGAAACAGACTCCAAACCATAGGGACTATATTTGTAATTAAACCTTCTACTTATTTAAAGAAAAAATAAGCTAACATGAATACATCTTTTTTTAGGTCAAAGGCTCAAGTATTCTCTCCCACAATTTGATATAATATGTCAAATGAATTAAACACCCGTCTTACTAATTGTAACTTCTTTTCATAAAAGCTCGCACCATAGTCTTTCAATCGTACTTGATTCTTCTTAAATTGTTCAAATTTTTGCTAATTTCTATATTTATTATGATTTCATTAAATTCTGAAATTTACTTAAATAGCAACATTCACATATCAAGATGTTTAAAATTTAAATAGGTTGTTATCTTTAAATATGGAGTTTCAAATTTTTTAAACTTAAAATCTATAGAATTTGTCTCAAATAGCATAAATTTACATACTTATTATACTCAAACAGCATAATTATAGTTCAATAATTATTGAACTATATTTTGTTATTTTTCATGGGTATTTTTAATGAGATTATTTGATTTTTTTTAAGTTCAAGTTCAATAATTTATAAGTTATTTAAACATTTTTCATTATTATTTTTAATGAATTCGTTGATTTTTTTTCTTTCTTTCTTTTGAGTTCAATAAATTATTGAACTATACTTATGCTATTTAAGTAATTTTAAAAAGTTCTAACATTTCCGTAATTAATATGAAAAATATGTTATTTCAATAACTGACACAGAAAAATCTACTATTTGAGTAAAATTTTAAATAGATTACTCAAATATGTTATTCTATTAATTGTATAAAAAAATTAGTCACATGAAACATCATATTCTTGTTTGATAATTATCATATATTACACTTGATTGCCTTGGCCATTACCATTTAATAACTTAACATCAACACTTTATTCACCACATTGGGTGAAAAAAGATTTCTCACTTTTCTTTTCTTTCATTTTCTCACCATCCAAACAAAAGCCCAAATCAATAAATCACATAGATAAAAAAGCAGGGGAAATTGATTTGAGTTAGAATCTGAAATTTTTTCCTGTGAAAGTTTGACCAAACTTCCAATCAGATGGGGCGATATTCCATGAAGTGGAAATCTGACCGTCGCTTGCTTTGACACTGAAGGAGAGTGATTGACCAATCAGAACAGCGTTTGACTGCCAGTTTTGACCCCAGTTACGTGTCATGCTCATCCACCCTGTCTTTGACCCCTTGATGCTCACGCTTACGATATCCCCTGCACCTGCGACGTTGGTGATTAAAACCAAGTTAAAGTATTTGAAGCCGTTGATCGTGAACCTCATCCCTCCCTGCTTCTGGCACGATACCCTACCAATTTCAAGATGGAAAATTTTAAGTGAAGAATGATAATTTTTTTTTAATATTTCATCGAATTGAGGTAGGGAAGACACGAACACCTTATGAAATAGAATATTACTACTCAGAATAATTTCTTTAATTTGTATGGTAAGTTTTATAAACGTTTTAACATTTTACTTCTATTATTAAAATAAATTATTAAAACTAGAGTTCATAATCTATTCTATTCTATTCTATATTTTTTAAATTAGGGTTTATTTTTTTAAAAAAGTAATTAAGCTTAATTTTACAAGTATTTTTAAAAATTTTAAATCAAAATTAAGAAATTGAAAGTAAAAGAAGTTTAATTTTAAAAAATAGAACCGTTATCAATCAAGTTTAAAGTAGTTAGGCACATACTCTCTTTCTATGAAGTTGAAAGATCGAGTCCCCTACTCCAATTTAATATAATATAATAATAATAATTAAAAAAAAAAAACAAACGTTACACACCATTAAGTTTTTAAGAACACTTTTCACTAATCTAAAAAATCATGTCAAACTAACTCGAAGTCATCTAAACATAAGCATAGCAAGACTCACCGGCGAAAAGAGACGGGGACAATTCCGGCACGATACTGAGCGATCTTGAGGAAGACGGGCATGGAAAGGTCGAAATGGGGACGAGGAGGATTACACCAGCCGCCATTGTCATTTGGTAAATCATAGTTTGGAGGGCAAAAGTTGGTGGCAGTTACAAAAATGGAGGGATTCCCGGCGTGGCACCATTGTGGATCATTGACACACTTGATCTCAAAGCAAGCTCCACAGCTAAACCCATTGTTGAATAAGGCTGTACTGAGTGCTGCCGTATTCACGCCGTAGCCTTGGCTATACAAATTTCCATAACCACACGCTCCACCTGACAACATACACCCGTCATAAATAACGGGTCTTTTAAAATCTCCACATTAATACGATATTGTTCACTTTATACATAACCAATAAGGTTAACTTGCAGGATGTAAGATTTTATTCGCATACCAATAAAATCCCGATAAAACCCATAATTTAAAAAAATAAAAATTCACTTAATGATATAGTAAGAGGGAGATGAAAATTTTATATACCCATTGTGCCAGAGGCATCATCACCACCGTAGAATGTAGCGTGGGCGGTCTCCCACGGCCCGCCTCCGTAAACTCTGGTGGTTTTGGTTTCAGTTACGGTTTCGGCGGATGAAGAGATGAGTAAGGAAGAGATCAGAAAGGTTATTAAAATAGTAGATGCCATTGTGTTTTGGATGATGGGAAGAGGAAGAGGTGAAGGGGGGTATTTATGGAGGGAAATTTTGGAGGGGGGGGAGAAGTTTAAGAGACGAAATTAAATAGTAAATCAATGGTTTATGGTCTCTAACTTTACTTGATTTACAAGGTGAGGTAAACTTTAAGCTTCATGTGGAAGAGTTTTCTTTCCACTCATAATAATAAGAATGTAATAATAGAGAATTAAGACAAAATTTCCGTTATTTAATTAAATTCCGTATAGGTTTTAAATTTCATATTGTGAATTTGAGTAACCGATGCAAATAATACTCTCCATCATTTAAATTACTCGCTATTATTAGATTTTTTTTATAATTAAGTGTGTGTATTCAAGTTGAATTGGAACATTTTTATTTAATCATTTTATTTTATATTGAGAAATTATATTTTTGATGATTAAGTTATAGATATATTATTGTCTTAATTTTTTTAATGATTGACTAACTTGAACATATAGTGTTCTTTTCCCCTGGGATCAAATGTTAATTCGAGTCTTCTATCCCACAATTTGAAGTAATACCTTTAAAAAAATGATTTATTAATTAGGTAATTTATAATTTTTAAAAAATAAATAAATTCATTACATCACTTATTTTAAATTCATGATTTTTAAAGTTAAAATTGTTTCACACAATTAAGTAGGGTATAAAAAAATGATTTTTTCCCGTCAAAATATTTATGGATTATTAGACATTGTTGTGAATTACAAAATAAAATATTGGATAATTATTAAGAATAAAGTTAAAAATAAATTATTTTTGAAAGGAAAATAGAAAGAAAGAAGGTTTAATATTGCAGTACCTAATAAATATATTCACAGGAGGAATCTGTAGAAATTTCTAAAAAAAAAAAAGATAAAAATAAATTGCAATATTTTTTTTTTTTAATGCAAATAAGAAGAAGAGAGAAGAAGGATTGGATTGGAAACGGTTGGGGAGAAGCAATAAGACGGTGAGCTTTTACTGGTTTTGGCATTAAGGATATTTAGTGACGTGGCATAGTGTTAAATCTATCTACCAACCAGATCTATTAGATCCTCCACGTCATCACATTTTTTTTTAGGGTTGCCTTTTTCAACGACAATACACCAACCCTATTATCGAGAAGAAGGCCACCTCAGCTTTGACTTCCATTAAGCATCTCATCTCCATGCATGTGAATTCTCTTAACATCTAGAAATTTCAAAGCATATAGATGATAAAATTATGGTTTCAATTCAAAATCTAGTCACATATGATTTGGCTTTTATTTTAATTTGATCTTTATAGTTTAAGTAGTTGTCTCTATAATTTGAAATGAGATGGATGAAAATATAATATGGCATAATTAGAGGTAAATTATGCGGTAAATATGTGGCTTCTGATCTTAAACTAATGTGATATATTATTTACAGATATGAAATGTAGGGTTGGATTTATGGGGTTATTGATGCGGGTTTCAAACTTATTAATGAAAGAAATGAGAATTCAAGATTGGTGTCAAACATGAAGAAATTTATACCCTATCAAAATAAAATTATAAAATTGTGTTCAAGAATCAATCAATAATTACCAAAACATCTATAATCTAATAGTAAATTATTAGATTCTCACATATATATATGTATGTATGTATGTACGTATGTATGTATGTATGTATGTATGTATGTATGTATGTATATGTATATGTATATTTATTGTAGAGTGAAACTTTTTATGTTTTTAATTAAGATGTTTTAAATTTAAATTAATTAATTTTTAAAAATTTATTAGTTTCTACAATTTTGATAATTTATTATAAATGAATTCTTTTTAATCATTTAATGAAAGTTAAAAAAGTACTATTTTTGTTTTTTAATTTTTTATATTTTCACTATTTTTTTTTTTGAAATTTACAATTGATAAATAAATAAATTTTATTATAATTGTAGATGATACATATAATAATTGAAAAATCTCAAGCCCCCAAAGTGTCACAAGCAAGTATAAATCTATGATCATAGCATAAATTGGATAATTGAACCTTGCTTCGCCTCCTTGTTTTCAACTTAAATCATTGGTTCTCTCTTGCTTTGAGAGATGGTTTCTTCCTAAATTCTTAAAGAAGACTAACCATCTCTTATTAACTAACATAAGTACCATAAATTATGATGAAACATTGAATTCATGATATCATTATTATAAAAAGGGGCTTGATATAAAATTGTTTTTAATGTTAGGTAAGAGTAGATTTTATAAATACTGAAAAAAAAATCACTCCAAGCAATCGCTAGATTTTGAAAGCTAGGAAATCACATTTTTTAAAAGGTAAATTGTAAATAATACCCTTTGTAGTTTCGGTCAAAATCATGAATAGCGCGTCTGTAGTTTAAAAATGGAAAATCACACCCCGTAGTTTCAAATTGGGTTAAATGCACCAGTGACCCCGTACTTTGAAGTTTTTTCAATTTACACCTCTACATTTTAAATTTAGCTTTTTTCACCCCTATACCTTTTGTATTTCAATTTGTGATTAAAAAAAATCCAAAACTAACAGACTCTATTTTTTTAATAGTATTTATAACCATGGTAGAGAAAAAAACATTTAAATTCTCTGTTAACCCAAGTCAATTTCACCTAGGTTAACCTTCTTCATCTAATCGTGGGTTCCACATTAAATATTAAGAGAAAAAAAATCAAAATGGCACTGTTTTTCTCCCTTTTTTATGCAATGTCCACCTATTTTATTTTGATAAAAGATAGCGACTTGAAAATATGAAAATACATCAATACCTTTATGTCAAATCATTCTCTCTCCCCTCATCTTTTCCCTTTCATCTTTTCATGTGGAAGTCACTTTTCCCTTTTTTTTTTTCCCCTAATGCATCTCTCTCTATTTCATTTCTTTTTTTTTCCCTCTCTTTTTCATATTTTTTGAAAACAAAGATCCACCCACCCCTTTTCCCCCCATTTCCCCCACCCATATCAAATTCCCTCTCCCCCACATTTTTTTCATCTCTCAAATCTTGTTCCCTCTTTATTTTTCTTCTTTTTTAAAAATCCACCATTTCATCTACTCTCTTCTCTTTTTTGTTCCCATGACTGCTTTTTTTTTTTTTTTTTTTTGTAAATCCACCATTTTCATCTTCTACAAACTCCTTATCAGATTTTTTTTTTCCATATTTTACTAATCTACTCACTTTTCTTCTCATTTCTTGTTTTTTATAAACCATATTCTTCATTTTTTGTTCTTTCTTTTTATCCATTTGTTTTCTAAAAAATCTTAGATCTTGCGGATCTTGAAGATTTTGATAAAATGTATAGTTTTTTTTTTATAGTTTTTTGTCATTATCTCTTAAATGTCACAATTTTACATTCTTTACTATGCGCTGTAATATTCGTAATGTATTATCTGCAATATATGTAATGTACGACAGTCTGTTTATCTAAATATATATTATATAATATATGTAATGTACATAAGTGTCAAAAGGATGAACAGACACTCTCTTTCATCATAGCTGTTTTTTTAAATGTATAGTTCTGTAATATACATAACTCTCTGTATTTTTCAGTCCACTGTGTTGTTTACTAAATGTACATTATTTAATATACACAATATACAGAAATGACGAGGGGTTGATGTACACCCCTTATTTTGTGTTCTGGTTTATTGTTAGTCGTACATTATGTAATATACGTACTATATGTAATATTCATTTTCCCTTTGTCTGTTTGCATATTAAGTATTTTTTATATATTAAGTATTGTATAATTAACACTTTTTCACTTTTCATTTGCAGATTAAATGACATGTATATTACATACATTACGTACATATTCACTTTTTCTCAAATGCACTTACGAAGCGAATGACGATATACCCAATATACCAAATGTACAAACACTTTATATAAGAGGGAAAACAATAAATAATATACTAAAACGAATCTATAAAATTGAATTAAAATGAAAACATGTAGTATAAAATCAAAACATAAAAATAATAAACATTTACAAAATATAACTAATACACTAAAGAAATATGAACAATATACTAAATATACCATAAACTGATGAAGGAAGAATGCATCGGAAAAGAAAAATTGCATTGGAAAAAAAATATATAAAAAATGTCAGACTATACGTACTATACAGACGTGTCAGAATGTTAGGGGTGTCAGACTATACCTGATGTACGAAAAAGGGCAATTTTGGATTAAAAAATTGAATAGTAAAAAGTGGCTACCCCACTAAATCTCTCAAAAGGTGGACATTTGTTAACTTTTCCCTCAAAATGTGGCTATAATGATTTTTCACCCAAATATTAATCTTCTCCTTGTTCATCAACTTCTCGTTGTTCATTATCAGCTACAGTTCACCTCAATTTCTCTTCATCTTTCAATACATTTAACTTTAAAATAATTAAAATAGATTCCATTAAAATGAAAGTTCTTACTATTTTATACATTTGAAGATCAATGATTTTGATTACATTTTTAGATTATCTCCTCTGATACGGGGTTGAAAAATTGTTAATTCTAGAGAGATAAAAGAGAGTGGACATCAAAATCTAGAGAGAGAAAATATGAAATTTAGAATGAATCAAACAGTAGGAAAACCAACAGAGCGACATATTCAAAAAGGATTAAAAGTTGATTCCTCTGCTCTCAAATTTGATCAAATTTCTTCTCATATATTCATTTTCATCTGTTTCAAGAAAAATCTCTATTTCCTAATTTTTCACGCACATTCGAGCTCTCTCTCTCTCTCTCTTTTAAAAAAAATTATCTCTCACCTAACTGCTATTCTCTCTCAACTCTCAAAGACCACATCTCTCTCTTTCATTCAAGAACTTAAAAATTTTGTTACAGAAAATTCATGGTTTCAAAATAGATAGAGAAAGCTAAGAGGAGAAATAGTTTCATCACCTTTCATCATGATTCCACAATGAAGTATAAAAACCTTCAACATGCTACCCTTTTGACATTACAAGAACATTTTTTGAAGGATTGGCCAAAGATTTTGCTCGCATTACAATATCATTAAGACAATCGCCCTTTATATCGTTAGTTGATTGTCTATCGCCAGGCCCTTTCTTTCCTTCGTTGATGGAAAATCAATGGTGGATATGATAGATTTTTTAACCCAAGTGAAATTGACTTAGGCCAATGTGACTTGATTAGGGTTAATTGGGACTATATTGTCTTTTCTTATGCCTGGTTTATCAATAATATTAAAAAATAAAAGTCTGTTAGTTTTGGATTTTTTTAACAGAAGTTGGATTGCAAAAAGTGTCGGAGTGAAAAAAGCTAAATTGAAAATGAAGGGTGTAAATTGAAAAAGTTTCAAAGTGCGGGGTCACTGGTGCATATAACTCTTTCAAATTATGTCAATAAGACTCATACCTTATAACGTTGTAAACTTTCTTTTAGCCTTAATTTCTTCGTTTGAACTTCTATTTGAATGATTCAAGATGTTTTGAAATCCTCATTTCAAGCTGTACATTATAGTCACATCAGAACGTCAAAATTATTAATACACTAAAGAGTTTATTATCATCAAAATATTAGGTATGATTGAAGTGATTAACATGTTTGTTTACTGGTTATTTATAAGTTTTGAAGTGACCATAACGTAGAGTCCGAAATGAGAATTCCAAAACATATTGAATCATTTAAATCGGAGTTCAGACGAAAAACTTATGGCTAGAAAAAGTTTACAGCATTGGATGTGGGATGTTTTATTGATATAATTTGAAACTAAATGAGTGTGATTTGTCATTTTTAAATTACGGTGGTTGTTCATGATTTTGACCGAAACTATAGGAGTGTTATTTACAAATTACCATTTTCTAAAATAACTTTCTAAAAAAATATAAATTTTACTTTCATAAATTCAAAATGTCTGACCCTTGATTCAATTAAAGTAGACAATCACGATCACTATATTTGGAGGAAAATATATTAGAAGAAATAAATTAAAGTTGACAATTTTTCTGTTGAACCGTTGCTGCAGCCACGAAGACTCATTTCCACGGCACCAACCATCGTCAATCTCGTATATATCTAGCATTAAACTTATTTTTCCTTTTAAGTTCAATTGTTTGGAATGATAATGAAAAGAAAAACTTGAAATTATCAACTAGAACGACCATAATTTTATCGATCAATAAAAACTATATGCAAATAATTTTGATGTATCTATAATCCATATCATAATTAATTGGAAATTTTCCACAAAATTGAAGCTTCAACGGCAATTATAAACTAAAATGTTCATAATAATGCGATATTAGCTAGGATTTGCTTCAACTAAAGTACGTATATATGAGTGCCTAATTTATGTATTAAATAACAATTCAAATAATTGTTAAACTTTCATAGATTACCACTTTGAATGAATATTTTTTCACTCGTATAAATCATGGTCTAGTATATATATATTTAAGAAACAATTCTTTTACACCATATTTTTTAACCTTGACCGGAAAGTTACTAGGCATGCAAATAAAAGAAAATTTATAGTGATAACATCATTTAAGATATGTGAGTGTTCGAGTCAGTTTGCGTTCACAATTAATCTCATGAGACAATAATACAACCCTAACGAGGTCATATATGATTTAAATTCATGATCTCAAAACTTTAAAGAAAACTGTTGAATTGTTTATTGGGAATTTGAAGGGTTGCAAACCTTAAACTCTCAATCCAAAAACAATAAATAATATTACAACAAAGAATAAATAAAAAGGAAGAGAAAAAACAATACTAGAATTTATACAGGTTCTCAATTGATACGTCTGTTTTCTATAAACTGTGTGAGTTCTACTATGAAATTGAAGATTACTTCAATGAGACGAATAATAAAAGGTGGATAATTACTCACAATTATACATAAACTTCGAGAATGACTCCACAATTCTCTCATGGTGAAAGTCTAAATGTGCTGCCACACAATTCTTTTTTCCTCTCACCCATTTACTTCGTCAATTGCTGCCCTATTTATAAGACAACGTCCAACCTATAATATCATAATGACCCTTTAAAATTATCTTATCATTTTTTTAATAATTATTATCAAATAATAAGTTCTAAGTCATTGAATAAAGCGTCATATTGAACTATTTATTTTAAAAATTTAATATACAAAAGTAGTTAACTAAATCCTATAATTACTATTATTTAATTTTTTATTCCATTAAATTTTAAATTAAACAACCTAAACCAAACCAATCTAAATTTATAAAATTACTTTATGAGACGGGTTGAGTTTAAAAGGATGCCTCAACCTGTTATTGCTAAAAAATGGAGAGCTTCCACGTAAGCAACGAACTTAGAGTATGAGACAAGTCGGATGTAGTGCGCTGCACTGGAGCTGCTGCGTAGGCGATGAGCTGAGTAGTTGACGAGCATTGTATGTACCTGCACAAGAAACAAAGAGAGCATCGGTGTGGTGCCTGCCTAACACCCTCCGATGCTAAAGTTAGAGCAAGCAAACCTTGTGTGCCACAGAGAATTATAGTAGAATTAGTTTCCTAATGAATGAGTTTCATCTCCTATTTATATGAGAGGAGGTTGATGACATCATCGTGCCAAATGTCGCGTCGGGATTGGGCCACATGTTGCTTCCCAACGACGTGTCACATGTTGGATATGCCACATGTCATCTTTTGATTGGATACTAGTATAATGTAGTTTCCTTAGTCTTAGATACATAGCCTTATTAGATGACGTAGATGTAGACTCCCAGGCGACGTAGACGTAGCCTCCAAGACGACGCAAACGTAGCCCCCTAGACGACGTAGATGTAACCTCTCAGACGACGTAGACGTAGCCTCCAAGGCGACACAGACGTAGCCTTCTAGGCGACGTAGACATAGCCTCTTAGGTGACGTAGCTTTATCCTTCCAAGTGACATAGACATGTTGATTGTTCTATTCTTTGAACCAGTGAGAAATTCCACGTTTATTGACATTTCACCCCCACAACAGAGGCCCCCTACTCCCGAGTTGAATTGAGATGTGAGTTCAATGCTACTTGTGAGTATTTTTTCAAAGTGGAATTTTGCCTCAGTGATATATCTGAAAATATTCTAAGTGTTTAAGTTTGTAGCATGAATTTTCTACTTTTCCAGTTGTCAAAATTTTGAAAAATGCCCAAAACATCTCGGATCACATGTAACGAAGAACCCGGTATTAAAAGACCTCGAATCCACTCAAAAAAACGATGAACTACGGCGGTAAAGATGCCCAGTTTCCGACGAGGGTCCGGCGAGCTCTAAAACCAACGAAAACAACCTCTAATTAGCTTGAAATCTTAAGGAAACTCAAAAGAAATAAGAACGAAAGATTTACCGAAAGAAAACTCGAATGAAACTCCATGAATCTTCAACTTTTCTGGCGAATGGCGTGACCTCCGACGAGCCTTGTTTCTGTCATTAAATGGCAGCCAAGGGGATTTGTAATCAGTTCGAAATCAACTGGAAAACAACGATTAACGATGAATGATCGATTACCTTACCAGAACTCGAAGTGAGAAGAAGAAGAAGACGACTTGAGAAGGTGCGGTTGGTCGAGAGTAAGAGGAAGAGGAGAGAAAAATAATTGTTAAACGTTTGACTTAGGTTTTTGTGTTAATGGGTTGACTGAGAAATGACGATAGTGCCCCTGAAAGAATAATATAAGTTAGGGACGTAAATGGTATTCAGGCCATAACTTTTTACTCGGGACTCGGAATTGAGCGTAGTCAATTACGTTGAATTAGTATCGATGTGACGGTTCGGGAAAACTAAAGATAACGTTATTTGGAACAAAATTGGTGAAATGACTAAAATGCCCTTGAGCGAAAATCCGGGTTGTTACAACTTAGTTATATACTCTCCCCACAGACGGCGCTAAATGTTGTTGCTAAAAAATGGAGAGCTTCTGATAAGTCGTTATTTTAGCATATAAATTTGTGTTAATTGTTCATACTTTGATGATTAAATAGCCTAAGAACTAATTAATTATCTTTGATTTGTGTTTATGTGCTAGATTGGAGAAGAGAGGATGAAAAAGGATTAAAAATTGCATTTTGTAGCTTTCTTGACACTTCGGCGCCATGGCAACAACTTTTAGTGGCCGCAGCCACAAGGAAAAGTCTGATTCCAAGCCAAAATTCCAGAGAGTTCGGCGCCCCAGCGCTGATTTTCTAGCGCTATAGCACCGAAAGCGTGAAATTTCCAGATTTTAGTCTTTTTGCTCAGCGCCCCAGTGCCCAAAAATCAGTGCCGCGGCGCCGGCGCGAATTTTTTGGATCTTGTTTTTATCTTTTGTTTTAAACCCTAGTTTTTAAGGATATAAAAGGGAGACTTCTTTTCTAATAGAGGAAGAACGTTTTTCCCTAGGTTTTCTTGGAGAATGATGAACTCCATGTCTAGCTAAACTCTCAATTTCCAACCAAGGTTAATCAAAGTTTGATTTTTATATTTGTGAGATTTGTTCTTCATCTTTCTTTCTAATTCTTCTCTATTTCTATGTTTTCTATTTGATGCATTCAATATCATATTATTTGATTGTTCAAATAGGGCCCTTTGATCATTCTTCAATTTGATAGATCGTCAATTAGAGTGTTTAAATCCGTAATTGTTTATGCATTCTAATCCATGTGACAATTAGTATGAATGATTAATAAGTTTTTTTCATCTCATGCTATGAAAATATAGGATCTAGTCTAAATAGATCGAACGTTTCGCATTTGTTGGCTAGAATTGGTCGTCCTTCTCATCTTATTGCTGTCATTGATTAAATTCTATTGTCGTACTCTAGGGTTGTCATTGATTAGGGAAGTAATTAATGATCGTATCTTAATTACCGACAAACTAAGGAAGGATAGATTAGTAAGACGTTCTTAATAATCATAACCAATTTAGAGAATGAGTTAGGATTTCATTAGAAAATCAATGATCAAATAATATAAATCAAACGATGATTACACCTTTGGTTGGAACTTTCTCCCATTGAATCTCTTCTTAACCTTTATTATTTTCTTTCTCAATTTCTCAACAAACTCAAAACCCCCCCAATTTTAATTCACCAATCTCTGTGGATTCGACCCTACTTTCCATTACTACAAATCCATAAACTGAAAGTAGAGACTTTTATTTTTGGTGGATTCGATGCCCACCAGCTTCCACTTAAGCAACGAACTTAGAGTATGAGACGAGTCAGATGTAGTGCGCTGCACTGGAGGTGCTGCGTAGGCGATGAGCTGAGTAGTTGACAAGCATTGTATGTACCTGCGCAGGAAACAAAGAGAGTACTGGTGTGGTGTCGGCCTAACACTCTCCGATGCTAAAGTCAGAGCAAACAGAGCTAGTGTACCAGAGAAAATTATAGTAGAATTAGTTACTTAATGAATGAGTTTCATTTCTTATTTATATGAGAGGAGGTTGATGACATCATAGTGCCACGTGTTCCGTCGGGATTGGGCCACATGTTGCTTCCCAACGACGTGTCACGTGTTGGATATGCCACATGTCATCTTTTGATTGGATACTAGTATAATGTAGTTTCCTTGGTCTTAGATACGTAGCCTTATTAGATGACGTAGACGTAGACTCCCAAACGACGTAGACGTAGCCTCCAAGACGACGTAGACGTAACCCCCCAAATGACATAGACGTAACCTCCCAGACGATGTAGACTTAGCCTCCAAGGCGATGCAGACGTAGCCTCTTAGGTGACGTAGCTTTATCCTTCCAGGTGACGTAGACATGTCGATTGTCCATTCTTTGAACCAGTGAGAAATTCTACGTGTACTGACATTTCACCCCCACAACGCAACCCAAACAGATTGAACCCACGAACACTTCTAATATTATTCACACGAAATATTAAAAGAGATTTTTTATTACAAATGTACACTTTAAAAAAATATATTACATCACAAAATATTAGATAATTTTTAGAGCGTAATTTTGGATAAAACAAAAAAATATAGTATTCCTAGAATATTTATATATCAAACGCAAAGCTTTTTTTAAAAGGAAAAAATGTAAATGAGATACATGTGATTCTTGTCAAATGTATAAACACCATCTGTGATTTGAAATTAACAAATCATACCATTGTACTTCTAAATTATTTCAATGAGATATCTCCCCCTTCAACAACGCCATCAACTTTATTTTAGTCATAACTTCTTTGTTTGAACTCTGATTTGAATGATTCAAGATGGTTTGAAATCCTCATTTTGAGTTCTATGTTACGGTCACTTCGAAACTTCAAAATCATCAATAAAAAAAAGAGTTTATTATCATCAAATATAAGATATGATTGAAGCCATTAACTCATTTGGTTACTAATGATTTAGAAGTTATGAAGTGACCATAACATAAAACTCGAAATGAAAATTCCAAAACATTTTGAATCATCCAAATCAGAGTTCAAACGAAAAAATTATGACTAAAATAAAGTTAATGACGTTGGAGGACTCATTGAAATGATTTGAAACTACAAAGATGTGATTTGTCTTTAATTTTAGAAAAAATCATAATGGTGTTATTTCTATTTTTTTTTTAACCTGTGACGAAAGAAACTTCGTTAATATTGCATCAAGCCTTTGACATTTGTACCAGGGCCGTTTCTATATAAATAAAGGCCCAGTGCGATATATAAATTTGGGCCTCAATCATATAATTCCTAATATAACAAAACACGAAAATATATATAAAAAACATTATTGTTTATTAAAACACAATACCAATAAAAGAGTATAATAAAAGAATGACATAAAATTATCAAAGTAGTATAAAAAAATATAAAAATTGAACTTTGAACTTATGTTGGGATCAAACTCAACTCACAATGACGGATAATATAGAGATATTGTAGGGAGAATGTTTAGCCAACGTGACTTAGAATAAATTTTCATTTATATATTATTAATACTAAACTTTTAATAACTTTTAATTCAAGATTTGGGACCTTAAAAATTTCGGGGCCCCGTTCCGTCGCACCAGTTAAACCATGCCAACGACGGCCCTGATTTGTACCATCTCATTTACTATATATATGTTATCCCGTGCTAGAGATAAGGTTGATCATAGAAAAATAACAAACCTGGAAATTTCCTAATTATTGCTTCCCTTATTTACTTTTTAATAATCCAACGTTTTTGGTTCAGGTTTGATTTCTTCAATTTTTCAACTCCTTAAGTTTTTTTTAAGCAATTTGGTTATTTTTTCTTGATGGGTTTTGATGATAAAGCTTACCTTTCTCCCTCTTTGTTTGTTTCTTGTTTAAATTGCTTCACTTTCTTTCTTTCATTTATATTACTATGATTTGTTTCTAACAGATTTTTCAGAGATTGATGATTTAAGTCTTCCTTTTTTTTAGGGGTTTTCTTTTGAAGTTGGATAGTTAATTGGTATGTTTCTGCTTAGAAATTTCATGGGCTTTAGGAAAGTTGAAGTCTTTGTGGATTATTGAAAAGGGTGATTCTTGGAATCCATGGTTATGGATCGAACGACTGGTGGGGAATTCTCTGGTTCTGGTAATGGTTACTATCTTAGTGATGAAGTTCTTTCATATTTATCAGATCCAAGTTTTCTTAATTGTAAAAGATTTAGCAGCACTATTTTGAATCAAGATAGTGCAAGTATTCCCTCTTCTTCAACCGATCTCAACAGTTTGAGTTGTGGAAATTATAATCGGCCTATTGAGTTTCCTAGTGATGCTGCCTCACCTTCGATCATGAATCGTGAGGAAGATTCACATGAAGATTACGATTTTAGTGATGTTGTTCTTAAGTATATTAGCCAGATGCTTATGGAAGAAGATATAGAAGATAAGTCCTGTATGTTTCAGGAGTCTGCAGCATTACAGGCTGCTGAGCAATCTCTTTACGAGCTTCTTGGGGAGCAGTATCCTCCTCCAACTTCATCAGATCATTTTTCTGAAAGTTCAGATATAATTAGTACCTTGATTCATGCCAATTGTAATAGTACTTCAAGCAGTTTAAGTAGTGGCAAGTTAGTTGATCTTGGGTGGAACTGTGATTCGGGTGGGGCCTCTTATCTTGCTTCTCAGTCCACTTCCGATTCACAACATAGCTCCAGCAGTGGATACACTGGGGACGGGATTACTAGCTCTTCGGTGAGCAACCTCAGAATTCCTGAAATATTATCGGATGATGAGTCTGTTATGCAATTTCAAAGAGGTTTTGAAGAAGAAAGCAATTTTATTCCTAATGAAAATGATTTGGCAATTGATTTGGGAGGCAATAATCTGGCTAAAGAGCTGAAAAATGTGGCAATAACTGTTCAGAAGAATGAAAATGAGTGTTCCCCTGATGGTTTGAGGGGAAAGAAGAATCGTCTCCCCGAGGATGTAGATTTGGATGGAGGAAGGAGTAGTAAGCAGTCATCAATTTACACTGAGTCAACTGTGAGTTCAGAAATGTTTGATATGGTTCTGCTAATCTGTGGTGGGGAAAATGAATCTGCTCTTCGTGAAACATTGCAGAATGTGACGAGCAGAAACTTGGAGAAAAGTGCTCAGCTGAAGGGCACACACGGTAACAAGAATCGTGGCAAGAAAAAGGGAAATAAGAGGGACATGGTGGATTTAAGAACTCTTTTAACAATTTGTGCACAATCTGTTGCAACAAATGACCGCAGAAGTGCCAATGAGCTGCTAAAGCAAATCAGAGAGCATGCTACTCCTATGGGAGACGGGATGCAGAGGATGGCTCATTATTTTGCTAATGGTCTGGAGGCACGCCTGGCTGGTTCCGGAACCAAAATTTATACTGCTTTCATAAACAAGCCAACATCTGCTGCAGATATCTTGAAAGCTTATCATCTCTTCCTTGCAGCTTGTCCTTTCCGAAAGCTTTCTAATTACTTCTCAAATAAGACAATTATGAATGTTGCGCAGAAAGCAACAAGACTTCACATAATTGATTTTGGTACTCTTTATGGTTTCCAGTGGCCTTGTCTTATACAGAGGCTCTCATCTAGGCCTGGTGGGCCTCCTAATCTTCGAATGACGGCTATTGATTTTGTACAACCAGGTTTTCGACCAGCAGAAAGGATTGAGGAGACAGGGCGTCGCTTAACAAACTATGCAGAGACTTTTAAAGTTCCATTTGAATTCAATGCGATGGCCCAGAAGTGGGACACGGTTAAAGTTGATGATCTCAAACTTAAAGACGGCGAGGTGGTTGTTGTGAACTGTTTATACAGATTCAGAAACCTACTTGATGAGACAGTGGTGGTAGATTGTCCTAGAGATACTGTTCTTAACCTAATAAAAAAAATAAACCCAGATATCTTTGTACTTGGGGTTGTAAATGGATCATATAATGCACCCTTCTTTATCACACGGTTCCGAGAAGCTCTCTTCCACTTCTCTACCTTGTTTGATATGCTCGAGACTACTATACCTCGTGAGATTCCAGAAAGGATGCTACTTGAGAGAGAGATATTTGGCTGGGAGGCTATGAATGTTATTGCTTGTGAGGGTTATGAGAGGATCGAGAGGCCGGAGACATACAAACAATGGCAGGTTAGAAACAACAGGATTGGGTTCAAGCAACTACCTTTGAATGAAGAGATTGTAAACGTATCAAAGGACAGAGTGAAACAAGTTTACCATAAAGATTTTGTTATCGATGAAGATGGCCGGTGGTTGCTCCATGGGTGGAAAGGACGAATCACGTATGCTCTCTCTACCTGGAAAGTCGCATAAATGAACCTTTGTCTCGATTTACAAAGAGGACGGGATGGCTGCCAGTGCTGTATTTAGAATCAATACAATTTTTCATTGATGCAAATCTTTTGCAAAGTGAGGTCTCAAATTTGTTACTGGCGAGTTTTTCTCCTCTATTATCAACCACACATCTTGCTTTATTTATGAACTAATGCCATTACAGTTTATAAGCTGCATTTCTTGGGCAGGTCAATCAGAATGGTTGCTTTGACTGAGCTGCTACTCAACTACATAGGAGTAGCATGTCATATTTGAAGAAAACTTTACATCCTACTGCCGACCTCGTGTATCGAACGATGGTGTATATAACAAGGAAAAGAAAAAAAGAAAAAACGGAAAATGATTAGGTACCCGGGTAAGAAGGAGCATTTGCAAATCTAGCAATTTTTTTTATTAATATTTGTAAAAATAAAAGTTCAAAAAAATATTTAGAAATATAGTAAATTTTGATCGGGTTGATAACATTGAATTACATATTTTTTCACTAAGTTTATCACTAAAAAACATAAATCATTATTAATCATTGATAAACATGTTAAAATTGCTATATTTACAATTATTTTTTTGAGTTGATATTTTTATAAATATTGCATAAAAATCTGCCACCCAATGAAATTTCCCGGGTAAGAATGGTCAGAATCTGGTAGTTTTTCCATGTGTGAATATCTATTATTTACAAGGCATTTAGATGTACTTAGAAGATCAATATTGATAATATATCTTTGATATTATATCTTTGATAATCTTAGTACGTCTAAATTCAGACTTGTGAACTTCTATTATTTTCACAAATGGTATTTTATTTAATTTTATTTCAAGTTCTGGATTTCCCAATTATAATTGTTTGAATTATTTTCAAAAGTGTAGTTTTCACTTCTGAAAGGCTGTTCTAGACTGCTCAGCTAATGTTTTCAAAATTATGAGTTTGTGAACAAATATTTCAAGCTCACAATATTTTTGACTTTTAAGAATAGATTTGAAAACAAAACCGCGGATTTCACAAGTAGTTTTAAATGAACAATGAGCAGCCAAGGCTGTTTAAGCCCAATAAATAAATAAATAAATATATATATATATATATTTATATATATATATTTATATATATATATATATATATATATATGACCATGTGGTGCATTTTTATTGGGCTTAAGCAGCTTTGGCTGTCATTTTTTAGCAGTCAAGTCTTGTTCGTTTTAAATAGTCTTATGTTAGAACCTATCGACTATATTGAATAATAAGAAGGAAAGTGGTAAGATAATCTTAAGTAATTCGAGGAATTGTGATACCTCCTCTTGAGTAACACTCAATCTACAATAATCATTTATTTGCTTGATTAAAATATAACTAGTTCTCACTATTTATAACTTAACACCCCTAATAAACTTATTATCTAATTACAATTATACCCCTATCTATCAAATCGATATTCCTAACACTCTATTGTTTAAAAAAACACTACATACCAAACCTAGGGAAATCATTCAATTTTTTATTTTATAACTGTGGTCAACTATAAGAGGATTGAAATGAGAAAACTTTTCCAATGTTCAAAATACCTTTTTTAGTCAAGGATTTTCCCTTATAAAGTAGAATTCATGTACTGTTTTTTTTTTTTTAATTTTTTGGGTAGAGATCGGTTCTAGTTTTATATATAGACATCTATGTAAATAAAATGAAAAGATAAAGTTACATTAAACTTTTTTTTAATTATAAATTTAGTTCGACAGTTTAGTCTATATCAAATAAATCTTTATTCAGTCCTTATGATTTTTGTTAAAAACTGTACACTCAAATAAAACCCAGTGAATACACGTTGTATCTTTAAGATAGTTTTACTCCGTCTAGTGTTATGAGTTTATAGAGTAATTGTCTCTTAGGATAAAATAATTTACCTTCTTATGAACTTATTGTGATAAACAATATACTCAAATAAACGACAAGAATATAATAATGAAATATCTAAACCCAACGATTACAACTCGTCTCTTAAGACAATTTTACCCCTTTTAGGGCATGAGTTTATAGAGTAATTGTCTTTTAGGATAGAACAAATTTACCGTTCTTATGGATGCAACACCTCGTTCACAAGAATCCACGAACAAAACTTTATTAGAATAAATTGAACTTTTACAAATGTTTTTAAACAAGAAGAAATAAGAGAATATTTATTTTTTCTGTAAAAAGCAATATGTGAAGAGTCTTTTTATAGATAGATTTGTGGACATTCGAATAGTCATGACATTTCTACAAATTAGTTAAATTTAAACATTGCATTTAAAATGTAAGAGGATTTGAAGTAACACAACTCACAGTTAAAAGAACATTTATTCCAACAAATTTTTATGAAAAGTTTATGTCATAACCATTGGTCAAGAGAATTGTTTATATGGCTTTCACATCCAAAAAAAAATAATCATATAAGTCATCTGATAACTTATGACAATAGTAGGATTTTTTTATAAAATTCTAACAAATCACTCGACTAAATTGATAAAGACTCGCTGATATGAGTTTAACTTAAATGATTCAACATCTACTCATTTCTCATGAGGTTGAAGAATCATACAATTGATCTTATAACTTGTGGTAAGGGCCCGTTTGGTACAATTTCAAAATGTTTTGAGTTAAACATTTTAAAAGAAATACTAATTAAGAGTTTTATCTAAAAACAATTGAGAGAATATTTTAAGTGAAATACTTGTTTATGAGTATTTTTAGAAGAATCACAAATCAGACATTTTCTTCAAAAACACCTTTTAATGTACCCAAATGTTTTTAGATTTTTACCAAATTGCCGGACTAAATTGATAGAGATTTTTAAAATGATTCGACATCTACTCATGAGATTGAAGAAAGTTCAAGTATCATTTTCCTTAATTTAATGTAATATATAAAAAAATTGGAAGAGCCTCAAATAATAGAGACTGGAATTAAAAATTTAATCTGTCGTGACTCACGATTAAATTGACACAAACCCTAAATCATATAAAATAGAATAAGCTTGTACTGTGTTAATGTCTGAAAACCCCAGAGACAAGTGTTAGGGTTTAAGATAGAGAAATAGAATCGTTGGGAAGAAGAAGAAGAAGAAAGAGATGAGCGGAGGAGGAGGGGCACCAGATTTCTTCTACAGAGAGGCTCAACGCCTTGGCTACGTCGCACGATCCGCCTTCAAGGTTCATTCTTTCTTTCCTTTCTTCCGTTTCTTATATATTATTATGAATCTCTTCTTCTTCGAACAGCTGCTTCAGATTCAGAAGCAATTCAAATTGATAAACTCTGGCTCTTCTGTTTTAGACCTCGGTTGTGCTCCTGGTGCCTGGCTTCAGGTTTTCTCATTTTAACAATTTAAAAAACAAAACTTTTTTTTTCTTTCCTTTTAAATTTCAATATATATATATGATAATGAATGATGCCATTTGTTTTCAGGTAGCTTGCCAGAGTTTGGGTCCTCTGAAAAATGGTGGCTCTGTTTTGGGCATTGATCTCAAGGTGAATCCTTTATTTTTTCCTTGTGTTATTTTATCATAGGGATAATTGTACTGAATTTCATTTCTCAAGAAATAATGATATGTTGAAGAAAAAGAAAATGTGGGATTTGCAGAACAGAAGGTAAAAGTTCCAAACGTGCATTGTGATTCAAGGGTTCAGACTGTTTGTGCTGATGTTATGAACCTTCCCAGTTACAAATTGAAGGCACTTTCCCCTAAGGTAACCCTTACAAATTGAAAGTACTTTGGTCGATTTTATCGCTCAGAAACTTAATTGTTTGCTCTGGTTAATGTAACCATTACCAATATAGGAAATGTTTATAAAGTCCTATCTTTTTCTTGTTGTTTGTAGGAGAAAGGATTTTCTGTAATACTCTCTGATATGTGTCCCTCAGTATCTGGAATCACCACTAGAGATGCGGCTTTATCTGTTGAATTAGGGATGCGAGCAGTCAGTTTTGCCGTTGGTGATGCTGCATTGGCTGCTGCTCATGAAGAGAAGCAGAATGTGGATGATTCAACCCGTGTTGCAGATGATGATGGTGTGCTGAAAAATGGAGGACACCTCGTTATTAAACTTTTGGAGAGTGAAGATACACAAGGTAGAAATTTTATTTCCTTTTCATAATCTGGTTTGCTTTTTATCTTTACATTTTTACTTTATTCTTTAACCTCAGAATTTAGCCGGATGTTGAAACCGCTGTTCCGAAAGGCATCCTGGTTAAGGCCCAAGGCAACTAGATCTTCATCAAGAGAGATTTATCTGATATGTCAAAGCTTACAGGCAAGAACATAAAATTTGAAATTTCGAGTAGACAGATAGTGTACGAATAGGAACATAAAATTTGTACTTTGGAGGTTTAGTTTCAATAGGAGCATTTCTTTTATGAGATTTTGATACAAGGATTAAGAAGATATCATTTGTACTTTTACAAATCAAAACAATACTCTTTCACCAATGGTTAGTTCAGTCAAAATGGCAGTTTTTACACTCCCGATATACTTTTACAATTCTCAAGCGACTAAGCTAATTTACACTCGTGGATACTACAAACGCATTTACAAAGAAAAATTAATGAAATCTGCTTCTTATGTCGAAAGGAGGAGTGTCACCAAATATGGGTTCTTCCTAATGACCATAAACCTGTATCTCGTGGATACTGCAAACGCATTTACAAAGAAAAATTAATGTAATCGGCTTCTTATGTCGAAAGGAGGAGTGTCACCGAATATGGGTTCTTCCTAATGACCATAAACCTGTATCTCTTACTGGTGCCTGGAAAAAACAAACATAGAAAATTGAATTTCTGGGTGAAGGAAGAATCTGAAAGGTATATGAATCTGAAAAAAAATTGATGGTTATTTTCCTGTTAATAATAAAGAACTGCATCCTTTACCTGTGTTTTCATTGATGGGAAAATATTCCAGAACCTAAGAGTTTCATCTCCTGCACCTGTTACTATTGTCTGCAAGAGGCCATTTACTTATGAGACTCAAAAATCAACATTACTTTTTAACGAGAGCTTTTAAATTAAGGGTCAGTTTGGGATAGTTATTTTTGTTTAAAAGTATTTTTTAATGGAAAACACTTTTAAAAGTTATCTCAAACGGAACGGACATTAAGCAGCATATGCATATTCAATTCAATTACCTGTCCATCAGGTGACATTGCCAAATATAGTACCCTCATCGTGTGTCCAGTAAGAGTGGCAACCTATCAAAAGATCAAAGCTTGAGAATTGGTACTATGAAATTTTGTGTATCATTTTCAACTGGTTAGATAACATACTTTTGCCATGGTAGGATATTTCCACACCATAATCTGATTCTGAGAATATCCATGAGTGCTCACAAGTTCGTTGACGTTTTTACTCCATGCAAGATTGCAAACCTAAAAATTGGAGAAAAGTTTTATCAAGTTGGAGTTGAAGGAATCAGCTACCATCATCATTCATACATCAATTCTTTCCTGTTGACATGGAAGAGAAGCAAAACCTGGCTTCCAGTGTCGACACATTCCAACTGGTGTCCGTTTGTAGTATTCCAGAAGCGGATGCATCTATCAGCGGTTCCACCACCGGATGCAAGAAGGCTGCTCTGGTGAGGTGACCAGGCTATTGCCTTAACAGCAGCTGTGTGCTCAGTCAGTCTCAATGTAGGCTGTTGAGAATGCTGGTTCCAAACCAAAAGCTGATAGATAGCCAACAGAGAGCTTATTGTTAATAGTTGCATTAAATGGTAAAATCAAAGGCAATGAGAAATCAGATAAAGAAAGAAGCATAGTTGCAGCCTTGCAAGATATCAACCTGGTTGTCATTACCACCAGATGCAAGCTCTCTGTCATCAGTTGACCATTTTAGACCACACACCTACAGGATGGATAAAAAGTGAGGGTGGAAACTAGAAGACATTATTTTTTAGCTCATAATCTTGAATCATTTAAATAGGGTCAAATTTCTGAGGAAGTTCACCTCAGATTTATGGCCAACGAGCTTGTTCACGAACTCGCTAGGAACACGGAGATCATGTTGAAGTATATTACGATCCCGGCTTCCTGATGCTAATATTCGTGAATTCCATGCCAACACACCAGTTCTTGTTTGATGCCCACCCATCGTTCTAACTTTCTTGCATTGAGTGCCATCCCATATCTATTATCAAGTAAAACACACAAAAGGTTAAATTCATCTCAACTATAAGCGATACATGAATCATCAGGGAATATCTTATACAAACTCTACCTGAACTTGACCGAGATTTGTACCAATTGATATGTATGAACCTTCTTTGGTCCATTGAACAGAGCACACACCATCATTAGGTCCCAAATCACATAATCTGGTAACCTGATATATGGGATAAAAGTAAAACACACCCATTTAAGCTTGATCATAAAATTGAATATGATTCGATTTGATACGTGAAATATCTTGTAGAAACTGGTTGAAATCAAACTTACTTTGCTGTTTGCTGCACTCCATAGGTAAACACTAGTTCCAAGTCCTACAGCAAGGACATTTTGTGAGGACCAATCTACAAGATTCAAGTAGAAATCATCATGAAGCGATGGGGCATCAAGAACCTGCAACGATTCCGAGCTTAATTTAATATGTTCTTTGTTTCATCTTTGCATTCCCAGGTGAGAACTTGTCCTATTTCAAGACTAAAACAAACCTTATGCGGTGTCTTGGGGACTTTTCGAGGCGGCTTGGGAGGGGTAGAAGTTTCGGACGAAATCCCAGCATCTTGACCGAAAATGGACGGCGAATGCGGTGAGTTTGGACCCGAATGATCGGTCTTGAACCTGAGCATGTTCTTGCTAGGGCTCATAGGGGAACCTTGAGAACCTGCAGGAGAAAAAGATCCAAAATCAGTCCCAAAAAGCTCAGATTTCAACAACCTGGAATAGGCCTCATTGCCGCCTTCTTTAACAGGCGAAGCCTTTTCAATTAGCCCAAATGTGTGTAGTCTTGATGACGATCTACACGGTATGAATCTGTCGCTACAAGTCGACGATTTCGACGGCGACGACAAGCTAGATATTGCCCTAAAAGAACCCGAAAACGTTTCGAGACGAAGCGAAGTTTCGGTCATTCCAGCTGGGAGATTAAGACCACTTTTTCTTGCTTGGGGTGAATCCATCTTTCTTTCTTTCTCTCGTTCTTTCTTCAATCCAAGAAAGAAAGTTGGGATTTTTTTTAGATCACAGTTTTGGGTCTGCGAGAGAGAAAGAATTAACGGTCAAATTTTGGTGGGATTTAAAGAAGCGGGTCTGAAATATAAGGAAAAGTAATGAAAGGGGCAAATTTTGAATTTTCATAAAATATGTATTTTTTTTTTGCTTTCTTGGAAAGTTTTTCCAACGGTCAAGTGTATAAGCCAAGCTCCCCTTAGCTGGCTGTTTGGCTTTTGTACAATGTAATCGTTAGCTCGAATAATGTTAGCATCTGGGCCGGATAGGATAAGCTGCTAAATGGGCCTGATCCAGCCCAGATAGTAAGCCCACTTTTGAAGTCTGGACTAGTTCAATAAACTAAAAAAATTTCATCTTCACCATCATTTTACTTAAATTAAATTAAATATCAATTTAAACAAATTTATCATTAATCAGGAGTGCAAATCTCAAGTGGATTGTTAAACTTGGGTTCATATTAGACGAATGTTTGGGGGGTTGTAAATCCTAATATTAATGAGTTTTCCTCTTAAAATTAATAGTTGATGAGAAAGAGTAATTTATAGTTTTCTTTTGATAGGATAAGATAATAATGCTTCCACGACGATTCTCTTTGCTCATAATTATTATGGAGATTCAATTTTGGGATTGGATACTTTAGTTGAGTTTATTATGTTTTGATACTATCTTATTATTTATGGGGTTTAATCTTAAAATCATAATGAACAAAATAATCTATCATCTTAACTCCTTTCGATCATGGATGTAAGATCTTTTTATAGAAATATCTGTAATTATTTAAATCTATTTACATGTATTTTACCTAATCACGGGAAGGAATAAAATGTCGATGTCGACAGAAATGTCGAGGTTCAAATTTATGGAAATTTCGATGGAAATGTCGATGTCAATGGATATTCTCTGAAAAATCACGGAAACAATGTGGATTTTTTAACTTCTTGAATGAAACTTTAGTAATAACTTAATTAATTCATAATTTATCATATAATCGAATTATACGCTTACAAATGATGGTAAACATAACAAAATATACAATAAAATATATTGAAAATTAATAGTAAAATATGTCTATTACGCTTAAATTTGGCAAAATATAATAATAAAAATGACATGAAAACTTTAATATGTGATTTAAAATGGGGTTTTAAAAAAATATGTAACATTATTAAACACATGGAAATTGTAATTATATAGCTTGCAGTGTGGAAATTTTCACGACACTGTCGACATTTCCATCAAATTAGAGAAGACGTGTGATACTAAGTTGACTGACGTGTACTTTGGCTTGACATTAATTTCCATTAAAATCGACATTCCATAGATTTTTGCCTAAAATGAGGATTCCAAAACATCTTGAATCGTCCAAATCGGAGTTCAAACGAAGAAGTTGTGGCTAAAACAAAATTATTGACATTGAAGAGGATGGGGTCTGAATGAAAAAAATTGGAACCACAGGGGTGCGATTTGTCATTTTCAAAGTACCGGGGGTGCTTATGCATTTTGAAAAGACCACAGGGGTCTTATTTGCATTTTACCCTATATTATAATATGAATTATGAGAGATTGTATAAACTGATGGACGACACCACCACCTCGGTCACCATATGATGAGATCGGATACCCTTGGAAGTAAACACACTTTCTCATATCAATTATCAAACGAAAATGTGGAAAAAAAAGGTAATGTTTTTATGAATATATACATATAGCTTTTATTTTATCTTCCATTTTTTATTTTTTAATAATTAGATTGTAATTTAGTATTATATGATAAATTTATTTCTTTTAACTATATATGTATATATCATATTCATAAGCCTATGATATAATAATAAAAAAAAAAGATTGATAATCTCATAATATTAATAAATATTTATCATCGAATTAGATAATTTTGAACATCAAGAAAAATATCACTATTCCCCATATTCATCTTTACTTGAAGCAAGAATTCTCATACTGGACTCAGATCCTGTGGGGTATTTTGACACCCTTAACATCATTGAATGATACTATGATTATTGTCAATCAATATCTAAGGTCCCGTTAACTAATCAGGTCCCGTTAACCAATCAGAAATTAGAATGGAGGAAAGAAAAATCTTTATTTTTACAATTCCTTTTGATGTTTAGCTACCAAATAATGGTTTGACAATCAACATGTGAGACTCACTTCAAATTTGGAAATCACTCACCTAAATTAGTAGAATCCAACCCCATACCGTATTAAAAAAATAGGGAAAATTACACAAACCACCCCTGAACTATAGAGTTTGTTACACTTACCTATTTAAACTTTTAATTTGAGCAATTTACCCCATGAACTATGCAAAATGTTAAAATTGTGCCCAAAAAAAATTAATTTGTCAAATTATCCCCTTAAAATTATTAATTCACTAATAATTATTATAAAATCTCTAAAGGGTCGTGAACGCAAAACCCTTTTGAGGGCAGGAATGAGAATTCTTCTCAGATCTCACCTCTTCCTACCTCCATTGACCTTAGAAATGTATTCTTCGTCTTTACAATGATTTTCGACCAATTTAAAAACTAACGAAGTAATTTAAAAAATTAATTTTTATTAGGGTCCAATTTTAACACTTTGTAAAGTTTATGGGCCAATTGCTCAAATTGAAAGTTTAAGGATAGAAGTATTACAACTCCTTTAGTTCAGCAGTGGTTTATGCAATTTTCCCAAAAAAATAACCAATCTCATTCATTTTCAATTATTTTTCATTTCTTAATTCAAAATAAAAGTCATTACTATTGAAAATAATGATAGTACATTAAAAATTATTCATTAACATATTTTTTTAGTTAATTCATTTTAATTGATTAGAATATGGAAGGGGTATATTCGTAATTATGATATGTTTCTTCATATTCTTAATATGAGTAAACAACATGAATATGAATCTGTTCCTGATTTCATATAAACACAACTACAAGTGAACAACAATTGTGTTTCTCATTCTAATTGATTTCATATGATTGTTTTTCATTTTGATTCCTTAAGTCATTTACTGATTTAGGTAAATCACTATTTATCACGTGAAGTTATTATCATTTTTTACACAATCAATCAGTGACTAACCCGTTTTTAAAAAATGGTATATTAAAAAAAAACTATATTTACCAATATTAAAAGAGAAAATATGGGAAATTTTCCTCAATATATAACATCATCACTACATCATGCATGAGATTATGAACAAGTCATTCATTGATGCATGAGATGAGAGAGAGAAAGAGGTAATAGAAATTAGATGTGAGAGAAAATTGAAAAAGGGGAGAAAATTAAATGGGAAAGTGAAATGAAAAGGGGGACTCTAACTAAGTCTATACACCACAAAGAGAGAAAGAGAGTCCCACATAGACATAGGCAGAGATAATATGGTGTCAATCTGACTGAGAGCATCACCCCTTGATTCCTTTCCACTAAAGCAATACCCTTTTCTCTTCTCTCGATGGGATGTCTTTTCTTTCTCCCCCCTAACACACAACTACCCCATAAATTTCTTACACACATTGAATCCATTCCATAATCACATACACACATCCTATTAATTTTTGGTTTATTGAATGTTTTAATTTCTCTCTCTCTTTTTTTTTCCTTTTTTATGTCCTGAATTTTTCTTAAAGTTTATGTGAAGTTTCAGAAGGAGTAGACTACTTGGACTTAGACTGAGACTGAGAGATTCAATTCAAATTCCACATCTACCATTTTAATTTTGACAACTAATTATAATGATGAAAATTCTAGGCTAATTAATAACTTTGACAACCTTAAAGTTTATTATATATTAACATCATTATGTTCATATTCTTGCTATTTTTAGATCATGTTTGGTTGGTAGGAATGGAAGGATTCAGAATGTCATTTCTTGCTTTTTGATCAGATCCAAAATTATGACAATTTCTTTTTTATAATGATCCCCAATTGGTTTTGATTATATGTAATTTCATCATAGTTCATTGAACTTCTAATTATGTTATTGCCCAACTAAAGTTTCCCTCCTTCTTTTTGTTTGGGTGATAAAGTTATTCTATAATTATTTATTTTTTCTTTTTTATATATTTTTTTAATATATATAATTGGAGAGAGAGTAATGATCAGGGAGAGAGTGAGGTTCAAACCCCTATCTTAAATTATCACGAAGCAGTTTGTCTCTTCCACTGCACCGTGGTATATTTGTTTTGCGTTATTTAGACATTGGAAAAACTGTCTATTATAAACATTTTTTAATATAGTGGGTGGAAGTGAAAAGATATAGTTAAAGAGAACCATAAAAATAATTTGCATGAAGAGTGTCGATTTTTTGTTGATATATATTTACTCCCTATTTATCAATGTTCTATGTGATATTTAGGGATCGTGTAAATATCCGAACATACATGTGAGAGAGAAGGTCTAAAATATATATATAAAAGATTAAATTTAATTTAGTCCAACAACTTAAGTTTTTAGGTCTTTTAAATTTAAAAGAGGGAGTAAAAATATATAAATGAGAGGAAGGTGAGGAAAAATAATGAGTTATTTGAGTTTAGAATTGGGCATCCGTGATTTTTTTTTTTTTTTTTTTTTTGTCTGCTTCATTGTCATTCTTATCATACTTTTAGAGTGAAAGGGGAAAGAGAAATTGGGAGAGATCAAATTGGAATAAACATAATTTGAAATGTAATATCAGAAAAGAAAATTAAAATGAGAAAATAGAAACCGTCATCAAAGAAATTTACTTTTAAAAGGAAAAATATTATAAAACAGATTATAAATTATAGGAAATTAAAATATGTGGACATTCAGATATTTAACTTTCTATGATCATTATGAGAATAAATCATTTTAGAGACATGGATTTGATAACCCGCACGACGGGCTATTAGCTCAGTGGTAGAGCGCGCCCCTGATAATTGCGTCGTTGTGCCTGGGCTGTGAGGGCTCTCAGCCACATGGATAGTTCAATGTGCTCATCAGCGCCTGACCCTGAGATGTGGATCATCCAAGGCACATTAGCATGGCGTACTTCTCCTGTTCGAACCGGGGGACATTGCTTTTGCTAATTCGAATTGAAGGGTGATATAAAATCGGTCTATTTCCGGCATCATATCCATAGTTAGCGCATTCATCATAGTTAGAAGCTCCAGCTCCGTATCAAGGTCACGGTCGATATCGTCACTATCATCAATACCGCCACTATCATCAATATCGTCACTATCATCAATAAGAAAACCCTACGTGTGTTGCATGTGATATTTTTTCTAATATAGAAATATTTAAAGGTTTAACATATTTTTTGTTTGATTTTTTATGTTTTATAAATCTTTGCCTAAATCATTTTTGTTTTATTAATTTTTTAATTATTAAACGTATTATTATGTTCTATTTAAGAATTAAATTATCGTATACTACATTATATATAGTTGATTTTCTTTTTATTGAAGACAATTTTTTTAATTTCTTTACTTTTAAAATTTATACTACAAAATATAAAATAAAACCGTTTATTTTAAATCTATATATATTTATTTAATTTTTTTTTCATTTCTAGATTATTTAATTCTAATTTTAATTAAAATTTAAGAAATTATATTAGTTTTTTCTGTTTGATTTTTAAAATTTTAAATATTTCTATTTAAAAATTAAAAATTTATTTAAATATTATAAAATGCTATACCCTTACTGATTCAATAAATTATACTTTGTTGTTGTTGTTTTTTTTTTGTCTTAACTATTTTTTTTAAAACAATTTAAATTTTTTTTAGATATTTTAAAATAAATCACTATCACCTTTATTAAATCATTTAACATTTGAATATTTAAATATGATTTATTTTCTATAAATGAGTGATAAATCTAAACAATGAATAATTATTCATTTTACTATCACATTCATTTTCATATGTTAACTTGATTTTTCAACTATTTTGTAATTTGATGTTGTGAAAGTAATAAAAAGCCAAGAAATTTATTAAAAAAAATTGACCAGTTCTTATTTATTGAAGAGAGATATTTTACGAAACATGTAAATGGTTATTTAATAGAAAGTGGAATATAAATAAATAACAATGACATGTTTAGTAATTTAGAAATTTTAAAAATGTATATATAATGACATGTCAGTAATTTTAAGATTTTAAAAAGGGTATAATAGTCTAAAAATGTTTCTTAAACATCATTCCTTTTATCTATTAAGGATAATATAAAGTAGTGATTAAGGGTTGTTTCAAAAGAATTTGTCTAGAATAATATATTATTGGGCCATATTTACTTTAATGTATTTACTTTTTAAATATTACTCAAATAACATTTTTTCTTTCCTTATTTTCTCGCGCACTAAATATTTTTCTCAAATCCCCTAAATGTTATAGTTTTTCTTCTTTAAATTCCTTGCTCTCGCAAACAAATAAGCCAAGAAGAAAAATATATGAGTGTTTGAGGCTATTATGCTTATGTGTAATATATGAAAAGTATTGTTTTTTTTAAATAATATTAATATATATATATTTTTTATTTTATTTTTTGTTTAGAAAAATCAAAGTCAATTTGGCCGTGTTGATGAGGGTGAGGTTTTTTATGATGTGTGCCCATTTGTCAAAATTTGAATAATGATCTTGTCTTACATATATATGATCATATACTTTGTTTCCATTACACTGTATATATGTAGCATATCCTAATGTCAACATTTGATTGGGTTAGCTAAATAATACCACAAATACCAGCTAGGGTTACATCAAATGCTTCCAAAACAAGAAATCACACTTTCCTTGTGACCAAAAGGCTAACCTATTTTCCATGATTTTCTCTTCTTCTTTTTTTTTTTTTAAAAAAAAACACCAAATTCACTTTGGAAAAGCCAAGTGGCTTCAAATTCAAGCTTCTACCCTTTAAAAACAAAATTATACATATTGAGTCTAAGAAGGGTTTTCACTGATTTTGTCAAATTTGACAGCATGTTTTGAAGATGAAGTCAAATAACTTTAGAAAATAAGGGAAGGGATGTGGGAATTACTTTGGACATTTGGGTATCATATGATAATTAGATGCTTAATAATTTTTATCTTTTTAATTGAAAAGAAGAATCAAAATGATTACAAAATAATGATATTATTTTCGAAAAGTTTTTTTAAAAAAACTAAAACTTTAAGTAAAGATATGTTTGAATTACTGTTTTAAAAAAATTCTTCTGTTTTCTTTTAAATTTTTTTCGTGATTCTTTTTTCAGATGAATGTAATTTTTTAAATAATATATATAAATACGGTTCAATATTCAGAGAGGTCTCTAATTAAAGGTAAGTTTAGGATGATACCCAGGTTGCAACCCAGCCTGAAATTTCAAAAAAGATTTTGTTTTTCCTATTTTGCTTTCTCTTCGATTGCCTAGCCTTTTCCTAAGTGTTTTTGTAGACATTTTTGGAAAAAACACTAATTAAATATTTAAATAAATTATTAAAAGTGTTTAAAAATAAAAATAAAACACTTTTATGTGAAAAAAATAAAAATTCTTTGTCATTGTACTTAAATATTATTAAAAAAATTGAAATTGTAAATGAAAACGAGACTTTAAAACTCATTTCAAACTACCAACATGAGTATAGTTCAATTAATCGTAAATTTACTCTCTTCCGATGATATCGAATGTTCAAGTCTCCTCTCTCCTAATATGATGTAATATCTAAAAAAAATTACCTCAAACTCACTCATGCATGCAAGTTAGATAAAAAAAAAAAAGATTGGACATTGGACTAGACATTAATTTTATTTTATTTTTTTGAAAAGAAACCCATAAAGGGGCTTTAAACTCAAATAATTAATCTTACTCAAAAAAAGAAAAAAAAACTGAAATAATTAATCACTTTTAAAAAAAAAAAAACTGAAATAATTAATATATTTTAAAAAAAAAAGAATAAAGAAAGATAAAGAAAGATACTAAATGAGGAACAAAAATAAGGAAAGGGTATTTACTTTAAGGGAGAGAGAAGGGAGAGGGACACTGTGCCGTACCTTTTGGTTCATGGGCGGGTCAGGGTCATGTCATTTCGGACCCCGTCCCCCCTTTGTTATTGTACGCTACCCACCCATATATCCTTTTTAACCCACAACCCATTTTAATCTCTTGGTATTGGGTGAGTATGGTGTAAAATAAAACCCTATTTCACACATCATATAAAAATATATAATTAAGGTTTATACCATTTTAGTCTCTGAACTTTCACTCGAGTTTTATTTTCATGACCAAACTTTTAAAAGTTACATTTTTCGTCCCTGAATTTTACAATTCGTTCCGTTTTAATCCTTCAAATTGTGTTTTTTCGTTTAGGACACTAACGGGGGGTTTATGTGACATGTAATTGATGATGTGATATTATATAAATATACAGTGATGTTAAATGACGTGTAAAAACGAATTGCGGTGATGTTTAAGAATGCAAATTAAGGAGAAAATGATGAGATTAACCTCACAATATATTCGTTTTTCTATGTCATTTAACCTCACTGCATATTTCTATAATGTCATATCATCAATTACATGCCACATAAGCCTTCTGTTAGTGTTTTGGACTGAAAAACACAGAAAGAATAACTAAAACGAAATAAATTGTAAAGTTTATAGATGAAAAATGTAACTTTTAAAAATTCAGTGTCAAAAATGAAATTTGGGTAAAAGTTCAAGGATCAAAATGATACTTTATCCTATAGTTAATGAATGGACCATGAGATAACTTCTGGTACTCTCGTCATACCTAGTTTACTTTATATTCCTTTCATTAATTATATATTACATGTACATTTAGTATCGATAATAAATAAATATTGGGATATCTTATTGTTATTTGACATAGTACTTACAAAAGTAGTACTGATAATTTTTCCAACTAATCTTTAAAGAATAAAATAAAAAGCTATTAAAATATAGTTTTGGGCCTACTTAAGAAAGTGTTTTATTTTAGTCTTTAAATGTTTAAGTAAGTTTTAAATTCATATATATATATAATTTATGAGGGAGGGGATTCAAACTTCTAATTTGATAGGTGAATTATATATATCTTAACGCTGTTAAATCCTTATTGGTAAAAAAACAAAAATAACATGATTTATTTTATCACGAATATGAATTTTATATTTTAGTTGATGACGTAAATATCTATAATAAAATTGATCGTGTCATTTTTTACTTTAATAGTCCGAAATTTTATTTGTTTCGATTGAATTTGTAGTAAGATATTCAAAATAAATCATCAATCTCATGGAAATAAAAGCAAACATCTAACCACTACAACTATACGGAGATGAAATATGTTATTTCAGTAATTAAACTTAAAAAGAAATACGATAAAGTAACAATTGTCAGATGGGGTTCTTGAAGTATAAGAGGCCCAAGTTTTTATCCTGCATTTAATGATGATTTATTATTATAGTAACGTAAAAAGAAAAAACTGAGCAGAATAAGGTTTTTTTTTTAATCTTAAAATCTCAAAGATTTCCATTAATATTGTATTGACATGTGTAAAAGAGAGAGACTGGGTCAGAGAGGATTAAAAGTTTTGGTAAATCTGGTACCTAGGATTACGATGTTTAACTGTTATTGTTCTAGGTACACCAATCTCTCTCTCTCTCTCTCTCTCTCTCTCTCTCTCTCTCTCTCTCTCATTGATTTACAACTCTTCTTCCCTCCATGGAATTCTATATATAGATATTTCCTAAACTCTCACTTATCTTCACTTCTTTTTCAAAACCCTTCTTCTCTTTTAGCTTCTTTTCTTTAGGGTTAGTTTCATGGTAGAATTATAATGTTCTTTTTCCCCTTTCCTGTTTTATTGGTTGAGAGTTCCGTGATGCCATCGACGATAACGATAACGACGTTGTGTTCGAGTAATCGGCAGCCATTGTTTGCTGGTGCTGCATCTTCAAGATTCACATGGCTTTAATGGGGTCGTTCACCCTTTTTTCCTATATGAGAATCTTGATGATGCTGCAGCGGCAATAAATGGCTCATTTTGGCTTTTGTTTTTTTTATCTGATCTGATCCCTTCATTACTACTGATTATTCTTTGTCCATGTTTTCATTCATCATTTAACAATTCTCATTTTTCTTATTTTATTATATATAATAGACCGTGTTCGTGAGTAATTTAATATGATATCGAGCGGAAATTTTAATCACGGTGAGTAAAACGAGTGATTTCACATTAATTAATGAGAAAAAAAAGAGGGATGTAGCTATGCATGATACAAGTGGTAAAACTATGAAATCTCTGTGGTTCTACTTTGAGTGATTTTGCTTTTGGTCCTGACAGAAAGAGAGGCCCCAGATATGTTTTTTAACTTGTCTTGCAATTTGGTACCATGAAAATAAGTTTGCTTTTTTTTTTTTTTCATTTGTTTGATGCTTTTTTTTGGGGTTTCTCACAAGATTTTTATCTGTTTCCTTCTTTCTTTTCATCTCTTTTCTCTCTTAGATCTATCAGGTTTTTGTTTTGATTTCATATATATGTTGCTTTGATAACTGTAAACTTTTTATATCTTTACTTTGACAGTCTCTTTCATAAGAAACTACCAATGTGTGTGAGTATTTTATGATTTTGTTGATCTTTTTAGGTTACACAACTTCACAAGAAGAGCATTCTGCTTTTGACATGACCCGCCCCGAGATTTCTCTATAGACTTATGAGATGAGATGCCGATGGCAGGCGATAGCTAAATGTTAACACTCACCATTGTGCTAAATATTCTAGACTAATTTTTTTGTCAGAGTTTTGAATATAATTTGGACAAATCCAACCTGTAGATGTGTTTAGCTTCTTCTCATATTTTCTCAGAGAATATATAATTTTGTTTTTTTATGATATATTACACCAAATCGGGGAAGAAGATACTTGGAACCTTATACTCGTGAGAATAGAATAGGGAACAGATGTCTAACTAGTTAAGTTATTCTCATGTTGACACAAATATATAAATTTGTTCTTTCATTTTTTTTTTCTAAAACATATGCAGATTCCATATTCATATGGGTTTTTTTTTTTTTTTTTTAATATTGAAAACTCCAAGATTTGAATATTGTATGATATTTGCAAGGTTTGTTTCCATTCAATTTAGGGTTTGGCCATGAAGAAGAATATAAAACAGAGTACATGGCATTGTGGACCTAAATGAAACTATTTTCCTCTTCCATTAATGATCTGAAAAACTTGATGAAAAGCTTTTTGAATTTCTTTTTCTGGCTTCTCTTTGTGTTATATAGATTAAATATAGTTCAATGAAGGAAAAAAAATAAGATTAATTATGAGAAGATTAATGAACTAATTTTCATGCAAAATGATCTTTAATTTGCAAATTTCTTAAAGATTGAATGTTAATCAACAATAGTTTGAGAAAATTTATTTATCATATGTTGTTTCATATTCTAAAAAAAAAAAAAACTTTGTAATGATGGAATATAAAACCAACACTTTCAGTAAGTGAAGATCCAAAAATTAGAAAACATCAAATGAAGCAAAAGATTTATTAATTATAAGATTAAGAAAAACTCTATGTACTGAAAAATTTAACAATATAACTGATTTTTAATTATCACATAAAGATTCTTAAGCAGCAGGAAAGCATCAACACATAAGTAAATATACAGTTTCAATGGTTATTTAAAGAGGGTCCATGGCCCCCTTAGTCCTGATGCAGGGTTGGCTTGGCCCCTCTTACAGTTTGCATGCTGTTTCATCACATTATTATTATTATTCATTATTTTGAACTATTTTTTTTTCTTACTTTCAAATTTCATATAATTAGGATCTGATATGAAAATGATGACTAGCAAGTGAATAGTGTACAAAATATCACTTCAAAATATGACTTATTAATGTGCAATGTGTATTCATGGGCTCATACTTGATTTAGTTAACTTTGAGTTTGTGCAGTTCGGGTTTGTGCAGTTCGTATTTGTTAGTATTAGAGAAGTAGATGGATTAATTAATTAACTTATAATTGGAGCCCATGATCTATATATTCATCGGGTCTCTATGTTATCCCAAATATCGTAGTTTCAAAATTAAGTTATTAATTAAAATTAGGGAGAAAAAATATTTTAAGTAATTTATCAACTTAAAATTACTTAATACAGTTTTTAACTTGGAAAGACCTCACATGATTTGTTATCAAATAAGCTGAGAAAAGGAAAGTAAGCTCTAATTATAGGTATAAAATTTTTATGAGAGAAAAAACTTAAGAGTAAATTTGAGGAACATCTGCTTCACATAAAAAAAACTCATTATCTGTGACATTGTAGATTTTTGGAGTCACCAAATTCTAACATGATTTGGTTTTTTTTTATTATAAAAAATTAGTCCATATGTTTTAGAGTGGTTATAACTTATAAGTGATTGTTTTGAATTAACTTTTGGAAGCGTATAAATGTGTGTTTGATAACCATTAAAAAACACGTTTTAATACTTTTAAAAGCTATTTTAAACGAGCGTAAGAGTACTAAGAACACATTTTAATTTCTATTGATATGCTATCTAACCTTTTAAGTTGGGGATATTTTTCTCCATGGGGCGGTTCATTTTCAAGGGAATTGAATACTTGAGAATGTGGATGGTTTACGTATTCAAATATCTGAAAATCTAAGGATGATAGTGTTGATTTTAACTTTATTTATTTTACGTGTATGGAAATATTAGATGATTATGTTTCTTACCTTTTAAAAAAAAATAAACATGGAATCCTCCTGATGTCAATCTCATCTGAAAGGTATCAAGAATTCCTTAAAAAATTGAACAAGGAAGCTTGAAAGACTTCATTTGATTGTTTTTAATGATTGATCATATGAAAGGTATCCATGTTTTTTATTTCATCAATTTAAATTTAAAATTTTAATAAATTATTTGATTAATTCCCTTATAAAAAACAAAACACAAAAAAAACTACAAAATTACCCAAAAAATCTGAAAGTAAATGACAAAAAAATCAAGGTAACAAAACATCTATAACATAATCATAAAAATACTCAAAATCTCAACTACAAAAACACCAAAACACAATCACAAAATCAAACGGTTGAAAAAAAAAAAACCAATCTACCAATAAAAATCAATGTTTCATGCAGCTAAAAAAACATTTCCAATCAACTCTAAATTGAGCTACTTATTAAAGTTCAAAATTTAAATTAATAAAATAAAATAAAATAAAAAATTAAGGTTCAAACTGACACTTATAAAATTAAGGGATACAAATTCAAATTATTAATAAAACTAAACATATTTTGAAAGGTGTTAGAAAATTAAGAGCAAGTTTAGATAGAATTAAGAAGGGTGAGAGAATATTGAAGAGTGTGCCAAATTTTTTTGGGTGCTGAATTATTGTACCTAGCAAATAGAGAGAGGGGGGGGAGAGGGGGGAGGCAGGAGTCAGTGAATAAAGGGGTACTACATGTACTAACCCTGTGGGTATTTTGGGCATCTCTGAGTTTGTGAGCTGAGCTTCAAATCATCTACACTTGCATTTGCATTGGATTCCACACACTTTTTCAAACTTCCTCAGGTGGTTTTTGGGGTCCTCCTCTCTCTCATTTACCATATTCTCCACTGGCAATATCATTGTACTTTTTTTTAAAAAAATTTATGTTTAGCTTCCCATACTCTTGTTAATCATGTTAATAGCACGATGCCAAGTATTGTTAGGTCACGTAATTAGTTGAGTTGCGCGTAAACTGACCAGACGCTCATGAATGTGTATAAATAAAAAGGTTTTGGTTTATTCTGAAATCTATTTGACTAGGTAAATTATATATAGTGATGAACTTACCTTATAAGTTATTTAAGTTGTCTATGACAATATCATTTAAATAGTGATGACTTCTCTAAAAATGAATTGCATGAATTTACATTTTGTAAAAACTATAATATATGAAAGAACACAATTTATGAATCATATATCTAACCAAAAATTTAAAATGGATCAATAAATAGTAGTTTCTTTGTGTATGATTAATTTTCTTCTATGGCATCAAATCCCCTAATTTCTATTGAAAAGATAAATTTTTATGGAGATTTTTTCAATGATTGTGAGAAAAAATAGTGAAAGATTTTACATAGATATAGTACTCATTCAATTGAGTTGTTGCTCTTAAAAGAATCAGAAACAACCAAACAAAAATACATAAAAAAAATTGTAATATATTTTTTAATTAATTACAACAACCACTTTATTTCATTTTTACCCAAAAAAACACCATTTATGGTGGTGATCTGGTGGTTTCCGATTTCTTTTTTTACCATCTTACCCTTTTATCTCTCTTGATAATCATATCTTATTAATTGCAAATCATTTAAATTTTCATGATCATATCTTATTTATTGCAAATCATTTAAATATACAATTTATTTAATTATTTATTTTGAATTTAAATCAATTGAATTCTTATTTAATGAAAAAGATTTTTAACCTAAATATCTCCCATCATCTTCTTCTTCCTCCTCTTATTCGACCACAGCCATCAATGGAGATTTTTTTCTTGAGTATAGATCCTCCTGATCTCCTTCTTATTCGTCGTCACAATCAAAGAAATATACTCGAAATCAATGGAGTTGTGATTGTGATTTGCTGGATTCTTCACAATCTCCTTCTCTGTTCAGATCTCATTTTTCCTTCTTAGATTTTGTTTAGATTTGATTTTTCCATTAATTTTGTAAAATTTAAGGGATTTTTATAAATTTCCTTAAATTTTGCACAAATTAAGAAAAAATTAAATCTTTAATTTGGCCGGTGGCGGTTTTGGGTACTATTGATATATCCATATTTTTTTTTTTTATTAGTAAAATTAACTCTATATTTTTTTCATAGGAAAGAGAGATAGAAAATCAAAATGGGAGCTTGGAAATGAGTAAACAAAACTGATAACTTGTAAGGGCAAAAAGCATTGATAGAGTTTCCATTTGAAGTAATCTAAAAGAAAACATATAGCATTCAAAAATGTGCAAAAATATATCCAGTTTTCCTTTCAAAATCACAGCGAGATTTCAGGGCTGCGTTTTTTTGTTTTTGACAAATCATTTCAAAACGTCGATCTTCAGTAATATAAGGAAAACAGATCTTTTAGGCTTTGGAAAGTGAGTTAGATTCTTACATTAAAAAAACAAAAAACTTATTGAATGTAAAAAAAAAAAAAAATCATTAGTCTTTTTACATTGTTTTTTTTTTCTCCTTTTAAAAAAGAGTAAAATGCAAATGAGACCCGGTAGTTTGTTTCAAATGCATGAAACACCCCTTATAGTTTTCTCTTCAATGTCAATAATTTTTTTTTAGACATTACTTCTTTATTTAAACTCCGATTTAGATGATTCAAGATGTTTTGGAATCTTCATTTCTGGCTCTACATAATAGTCATTTTGATTCCAAAACATCTTGAATTATCTAAATCGGAGTTCAAACAAAGAAGTTATGATTAAAAGAAAATTAATAACATTGAAAAGGAGGGGTCTGATTGAAAAAATTTGGAACCACAGGGGTTTGATTTGTTTTTTTCAAACCACAGGAGTGTTCATGCATTAGTTGAAACAAACCACAGGAGTCTCATTTGTATTTTACCCTCTAAAAAAATAAAGAAAGAAATCCAAAAATGGTCTATCAATGAAACGTACGAAATCACTAAATATGAGGTGTTTGGATTGGCGATTTGATTAATGGGTTTTTACTTTATGATAGATTGATATATTTTTTAAATATACGTGTTTGTTATACTTATAATACAATATTTCTCTAACTTTTCTTCGTAAATATGAGATTCTACCTGCATAAACCTATACACCAAACATATTAGGTATGATTTAACAATTAACATAGAATTATATGATGACATTTCCTCCTATTTACTAAATTCTATGTGAGCATGAGTGTTGAGAATATATATAATTAAATTTGCTTTGGCTTAATAGCTTAATCTTATGGAATTATCAGTGATTTAATAAGCTACGTAAATTTAAGCTTCAAATTTTTTAAATACATAAATACAGACTTTTTCAAACTTGCAATTCAAACGCTACCGAAAGAAATAGACAATGATTAAAGCCAATATGAATGTGCTGTGATTTTTTGTAAATATGAGATCAGCTGAGGGAAAAGATCGAATATCAGTGAATACTCTTTTTTTTTTCTTTTTTTGGTCATTTGAATATGTGGTTTCTTTTAACAACTGAGCAATTGACAGAAGTGATAATGGTGAAGAAGACGGTTCCATGAATCATTCACAACCACTCTTTTCAATGTTGGATTTGCCTCTCCCCATTATTGTCAAAATTTTGATTTTTTTTTTAATAATTATCATAGACTTAAAAAATTAAATTAATGGTTTAACATGCATTTAGATTTATAATCTAGTACCAACTTAACTAAGAAAAACTAATAGATATATAAATTATAATTATAACTCAACAATTTAAATCACACCCTTTCTTTTGTTTTGTTAAAAATGAAAGAAGAAAAAAAGTCGCGTTTTAATTTAAAGTCCAGAGAGTTGTTTGGGAGTTTAGTTTATAAAAATGGGGATTGACAGGTTAAGAAATGGTCAGGTAAATGTGTTAACATTAACATAGCTCAATTAGTAGTATATCTTCATTTTTTTTAAGGTCGAATGTTCGAGTTTTCTCTCTTTTAATTTGATGTAATATCTGAAAAAAGATAGTTAGGAAAACACATATGTCATGAGGAGGTTGATGCCAGAAGATGTAGTAGCTGTCTCAGGCTGTTGAAATGTCAAACATAACATGGATTTCATTGTGTCTATTGGACATGCAAATTGATTATTGAATTATTTATGTTTTTCTTTTTAAATTAAAATTGTTTGGACGGCAACTTTAATTAAATGCACAATTAGGGTTTAAGGATTGTTTGGTTGACCGTGTGAGTTGGACTTCATAACCTAGTGAAGTTTTAAAATCTAATTGTTAGGTAAGTCAATGGAATGTTTGAATTTTTCTAACCTAGTGAAGTTTTAGAAAAATAGATTAGGCGGGTTATGAAAACTCTATCTATTTAGAATTCGTAAATTCATTCTCTTACAACATATCTTACCAAACAACTAAATAATAATCATAGATAAATATACGAGATGATTATAGATCCCATTCATGTGACTAGTACTATAAAAACAGTTTTAAATACTCATTTGACTTGTAAAATTACAAATCATATCATTCTATCTGTTAATTTTAATAAAATTGTGACACGTTCTTATTCTACTCTCGCCTTTTTAAATTCTATTAAAAAAAATTAACAGATGTGCGTAAACTTTACATTTTACATTTTATTAATAATTATATATTCTACAAATTATATTCATATGATAAAAAATTTACACCTCTAATTCTTATTACTTTTCAATATTCAATATGGAAAAAAAATGAAAAGGTCGTCTTATTCAAAACCCCAATTATAAAACCTCCTAATATTCTTGGAAAATTTATAACCGGACAGTTAAAAAATAGAGTTTCATTTTGCAAAGAAAGGACAAAAGCTATTGAATATTATCTTTATCTACTTTTACTATGTGTACAATAAACAGCTATCTAAAATTGGTTAAGGCTAATTAGTAATGGGTTATAAATTAAAAAGTATTTAATATCAATTTTAAAATAATAATGTTTTGCAAAAATGAGACAAATCAATGGGATGTGATTTGGGGGAAGATATTGGTGGGATGTGGAAAAGGATACTCACGCCAATGAAATGGTGAGAATAAGAGGGAGGCATAAGGCCGTACGATTGGACATGTGGCTCCCCTTCGACGTTTCACCCTTTTTCTTAATTTTTTTTTTAATTTGAATTTTTAAAAAAAAACACACACATTTTTTTCTTCTCACGATCATTGAAAGATATTATTAGTTTTCTCAATACCTCTAGTTGGTGTGTAAACTCTGAGGGGTGTTTGGTGTATGGGAATGTGAATATAATGTCTAAGAATTCGATGTCTGGGAATGTGAAATGTGTGTTTGATATGCAGGAATGAGAATAGAAAAAGTGGTTTAGTTTTTTTATTTAATTAACTTATTATATTTTTAAAAAAATAAATTAAATTTACAATAATATTTTATTTAAAAAATCACTTCATAATAAATTTTAGAATAATTTTTTAATTCAAAAATAAATAACTAAAATTAAAAGAAACTATATTTAATATTTATTTATGATGGGTTTATGATGCCAATGCAAATAGTAACTATGAGATTTAGAAGTTTGCCAAGCCTTTTTATAACTTTTAATTGGCGTTTTGGCTTCTCATAAATCGATGAAAAGTTTAATTTATTATTTAGAGAAAAACATCTCACATGGAGTTTATTTTGATTTTTTATTTTTTTTTCCAAATAATGAGTCACAAAGTGAACATATTTAGCTGGTGTGAGTTCAAATATTTCTTTCTGATCTCAACAAGTTGAAAAATAAAGAACGACTATTTTTTCAAAAAGTTGGGGGAGGGGTCGCTGAAATCTAAATCAAAAGGGAAGTTAATAGGAAGTAAAATAGAGCAAAAATTAACCAAAGAAGGTAGACAAATATATACATAACGTACAAAACATTTAAAATTCCTCTCTTCTTAAGGTATTGGATTTGACAAAACGTTTAAAACTTCCAAAATAGCAAATAAAATCATGAACCACGAGTCGCCAACTGCTTAAGGATATTATTCTATGAGTTTTTCAACGAGTTATTGTACGATCATATGATTGTTCCGTTAGATTAGTCGAGGTGCATATAAGTTGACCTAAATACTCACGGATATTGAAAAAGGGGGTAAGCACCCTTTGAAACACAGAGGGGATGTCTAGTAAAAAGCGTAAATTCTTCTGTCCCCTACTTGATAATGCTTTGTAGTGTAGAGGAAGCAACAAATATAAATCAGCCAAACTTTAATGGCCTTTTCTTTTTTGCTCTAAAAATAAACAGTTTTTTTTTTAAGGGAAAGTTTTCGTGTCAGTGAGGATTTGATATATTGGTAAATTTGGTAACTAGGATCACGATGGTTAACTACTCTCTCTCTCTTTAAAGGAAAATCTCTATAAATAGTCTCTTATAAGTTGACCTAAATCTCCCTAAAAAACAGCCACTGATTACGGTTTCAATATCATTAATATTCACGAGCCTTTGTTTGGGGGACCATATTTTAATGTTTATATTAAGTGTTGGAGTTTATCTAATTCCACATGGCCCTTTGATTTTGAGAATCTTTATGATCAATAAATGGCTTATTTGCCTTCTACCTTCTCAAAAATTCTCAGGGTGTTCTTGCCTTTCACTTCTATTTTGATCCGATCTTAAAATAGTTAAAAGACTCGAACTTATAAATATATGGGAGGGAGTTTGAAGTTACATATATTTAATAACTCAATTTTGTTGTCAACACCGGCATAACTCAAGTTATTAGACACTTGTTCTATTCTCATGAGATTGAAGATTCAACTCCTCTTCCCCCAATTTGATGTAATATCTAAAAAGAAAAGAAAAACAACTCCTCAATTTTGTTCTTACCATACTAATTTATTATATTTTTTATATATTAAATTAGAGTTTTAAATCCTATCCATCGCAACGCACATTCTATTAAAAAGAATTGCCATTTATTTGTCCAAAAATAATTTTCAGAATTGAAAGGTAAATGTTATGTTTCTATTGAAGAAGTATAATTCTTATAGAAAATTTAAATTATAATTCATCTATTTTTTAAATTTTTTATTATTAATGCACTAAAAAAAAGCATTATACATTTTTATTAAATTAATTATTTTAAACCAGAGCAAATAAATTAAATTAAACCTTCAATTTTGTAAAACAAAAATATACACTTTCAGTTATCAACAATGGAGAACATAAATTACTTATTTTGTAGCTTAATTGATTAGGCACTTACTATTTTCCTATAAGATCGAAGGTTCGAGTTCCCCTCCAATTTGATTTAATATCTAAAAAAAAAGTACTTGTTTCATATTTGGAGCTTATGAGGCGAGTTATCAAGTTAATCATTTACTTCATCTATCATTTATGCTTTAATTTGGTGGTATACTTATTGGGCTGATTAGATAAAAAGTTGTGAACTTTGGCCCAACAAAGGACGACCCATTTCATGTTGGGCTGCCTAGTAAACATTTCCAACAACCGCATGGAGATTTCTATAGATATAGCCCGTTTATAAAAAAAATTTAAAAAAAAATTAAGAACCCAAAATAATTACATTTTACTGATTTTAGCGTTTTTAAGATGGTTACAATTTACTATTTTAGAAATTAAAATCTGATGTATTAATCTAGATGTTTACTCTTCTAACTAAGTGAATCTTATAAACTAGTCTTAAAATGAAGGATTGTTTTGGGAGATGTTCTAAAATCCAACTTTCTACTTTTAAATTAAAAAAAAAAAGATGTTTACATAATTATTTTCTCTTATTTTACAATTTGAATAACCTTTTTTAGAACATTTAAAGTTGAAAGTAGTTTTTGAAAACAAAAGTAAAGAAAATGCTTTCTAAAATAGTCTCAAACCACTCTAAAATAATTATGAAAGTAGTTGTTTTATATCTAAAGTTAGATCAATTATTAGTGATAATAATAAATCATTCGAATCCAATTTTGATAAACTAAGCTTTGTCACCAACAAACTATTTACAAATTATAATATTATATTTTACGAAAAAAAATAATACAAAAACTGACATTTTTTTTTAATAAAGTATAAAGTTTGTATTCCAATGCAATTTTTTAGAAGCTTTTCAAGATTTCGAATACCATTACCCTTTTTTTTAAGCAATAATTTAAATAAATAAAAGATTCCCCACTTACAATTAGCAATATAAGTACGTTTTATTTTTATTTCTATTTTTTTGATCCTTATGTCTTTAAGTCAGCAACCTTTCCTATTTAATAGAGTGTTAAATTTTTATTTTATTTTTCAAATCCAAAGTGCAATTGAACCTTGTGAACCTAAACTTTTAGTAGTCCATATTTATCAAAATTGATTTATTATTAATAATATCGTCATATTGATTAATGGATAATAAACTAATATATTGTCGTTTGATAATAGGAAAGGACCAACTAAACATCTACACCCTTTCAATGCAAAAAAATACTTTTTTATTCAATTGACTAAAGTACAAATTAACAATATCACAAATAAATAATAAAGATTTGCATAGTGTTAAAATAAACAATTTTCAGAATATCATATTATGATGATGTAGGATTTGAACCAAATCATAAATTTTTATTATGTGAATGTCACAAAGCTCCAACCACAAAAAATGGAGATCGTGATTAGGATTTTTTTGGAATATCAGGCTACTGATGATTAGCTTATTATATAAAAATATTAAAGTTGTTGATCCAAAAATTTATAATTCTTTAATTAGAAGTTTATAAATGAACATCTTTAATACAAATAGACAAGGAAATCTTCATCTCCCATTTTAATCCTATGCTAAGGGAACACAACCAAAAATAAAAATTATCATATTTCACATCCCATAATCTCTCTATAATATATAGAGAGAAACAATTTCAATGTTTTTTAAACAACAAAGATGTGTGGAAATTAATTAATGTTTTTCATTCTTTATTTTCATTTTTTAATGGATAAATGAGAGGAAGGTTTATGTGGAATGAGGTTTAAATCTCTACTCCATGATTATAAGGGGTAGAATTTTGTTAATTTTGGTAAGATTTAAAAAAAAATTAAAGGTAGATTTTAAAACATGAAATTTGTGAGCAAGTTTTAAATTATAGTGATAAAGATCGGAAAAAAAAACTGTCAAGTAACGTTTTCTGAATTATATTTTAATATAATTATTAATAAGAAATAGTAGTAAGATTGATAGTCAAATTATTTGACGGGGGATTGATCACTAATGAGTTAAGTTGAAACTGATTAATTTATTCAATAGAATTGAAATTTGTTACCTAAAACTCAAAAGATTATAAAGGTAATTAATCCTAAAAACAACACCAAATCAAGATCTCTAAAACATTTTGTTTAATTTTTTTTTTATCTTATATTTCATGTAGTTGGAAAGGGAAAAAAATAAGTGGAGTTGTCAAAGCATTGAAAAAATAGAGAGAAATAGACAATTGATCAAATATAGAGGTCTAGGGTGCAACAAAATCAGGTCCTTTTGAAAGAGAAGAATGTTTCATCAAACAAGTAAATAGAGCACATGGCAATGGGATAAAAAATCAAAGCCCTTTCACATCTTTTAACTTATCTCATTTTAATCAGTGTACCCTAAATTTGTTTGGTAAAAATAAAAATTTTAAGTTATTTTTAATTTAATTCTTAATTATTTTTTAACTTTAAACTTGAGAAGTAAGGTGTGTTTTCACACTTTTTGAAGATTCTTTTGAAACCTAGTCAAATTTCAAAATAAAAACGAGCTTTCAAAAACATTTTTTTTAGAAGATGTATAGAATTTTAATAAAGTGAATTATAAAATAAAAAATTAATTAACAAATGAGTTAAATTTTTAAAGTAAAAAATAAACTAAATTATTATCAAATGATGACTTGGTTTTTTTAACTTAATAAATAGGGTTTGACCCAAATGTATATAAAAAAATCTCAAATAAGAGTTGACAATGTGTTCTTTTTCTTTTTAATTTGTAGCAAAATACCTTATAAATTATTATAAGGTGTAACTTTCTTACTTTCGTCTTCTTTTTAAATACGTATCAGCTATTAATACATAATACAACTAAACTTAGAAGATAAATATGGCATGTAACATCTAAAAAACTAATTACTTAAATCATAAGTAAAATCTTAGTTTTAATTTACATTAATTAGACAAAGACCAAATTATTGGATTAACTAAAAAAAAAAGATATAACAATAAAAAAAGATTATACCGAATTGAAATTCCTAGTAGAATGATGGATTGGATATAGGATAGAATGATGGGATTGGTACAATCTATAAAAGCTCAAAATGGATTGCTATTTCTTTAGCTACACATTGATCAATCAAAATCCTAATTAAACTTTCCTTTTTGATTGATCAAAATGGACCCATCATAGACCATACATTTTGATACACACACCATAATTTCGTACAATCACATCACACTGAATCATTTTTTTTTTCTTTCTTTTTATTTAAAAAAAAATAACCATACGGAAAACTGTAAAAAGTACTTGGGATTCTGTGAAGATTCACCCACCCCACCATTAAAAAGGATTTTTTTTTTTTTATTATTATTATTATTAAACGGATCGTTTTAAAAATAAAATTAGTGAAATAGATTGGAAAGAGAACAAGTAGAAAAGGAGTTCCATTTTTATTTCTAACTCAAGCAAATTTGAATAATTACGTTCCTTTAATAGATACATCCCACTAAAAAAATATCAAAACTAGACTACTTTCCTAATTATTTTTTCGATCGGGTGCTGGTCTATTTCACTATTTTTAAGAAAAACTGAACCAGATTTTTAAAAAAACTCGAGGTCTCAAAGAGAGCGAAGAGTAAAAAAGATTTTTTTTAATATATATATATTATATATATATATATATTTTTTAAATTTTTTTACATGTTCTCCCATGTAATTGTTGTAGACGTGTTAATTATTTTGAGTGGATGAGTTCGTGCCCTGCACAAAGTAAAGGGAAACCTAAGCTAAGGCTAAGACTAAGAGAAATGAATAGTTAAGGGCCCGTTTGTCTTGGAATAATTAGTTATTGTCAACACGTATAGACATTTTATCAAATATTAAATTCAATCTTAGTTTCCACTTTAATCACTCAAATTATAATTAAAAAAAATCATTCAAATTTATGCCGCATTCCATATGAAGGAGAAGATATGAAAAATAGAAGAATTGAAATTAAATTTCCAATCATAATAAAGGGAGAAGATTTTGAAAAGTGTGTGGTTTAAGAGAAATTATTAGGTTGTCTTCTGCATGTGTGATACGTGACAGTTTCCATTTTATATAACTAATGAAATAGAAAGAAGTTAATATTTACAAAATATTTTTATTTTTAAAATACCACGTGTCACACATGCAAGAGACAGCCTCAATAAGGTAACCTCCTCCAATAATTTCTTCTGGTTTAGACATTATAAATCATTATATATATTTTTACCCCAGTTTTGGATGTTTTTTCTCTCTCTCACTAATTGTGTTTACTAAAAAAAATTTAGAATCGAAATAAATAAAAATATTTAATGATTAATTTTAGAATGATAATCAATTTAAATAATTTGTTTAACTCCTACAAAAAGAGAAAAATGTATAATATTAAAAAATTAAATAAATATAGTCTGTTTAAGAGTCGGAATAACTTTCATTATCTTTTCAAAGGAACATCACCCACCTTCCTGAGTATTTTAGGCGGGATCTAAATATGTGAATACTTATAAATAAACGCGCTTTATAAAATCAAATGGGTTAGATATTAAGGGCTCGTTTAGTAACTTTTCTCATTTCAATTTCTTGTTTCTTATTCCCTTTTTTAAAAAAGAGAAACATAAACATGTTTGGTAACTGTTTCTTTTTTTTATTTTTTTATTTTTTGTTTCTGGAAGAAAAAAAACAGAAATGTGTTTGGTAACTATTTCTTGTTTATGTTTCTCGTTTAAAAAAATAAAAATATTTTGAAAATAATACAATTTTAAATGACATATTCAAAATATTATATCAATATAATTTTTGGATATTTATAATATATTTTATAAGTCAAAATGGGACAACGTAATAATTTATCAATGTGTTGAAAATTTTGGAAACAGCTAAGAGAAATAAGAAAGTAAAATTTGTTGTTTCTAAAATTTCTACACAATTTTGGGAAGTGTTTCTAAAAAAAATAGAAATAAGAAATAAGAAGAGTTACCAAATAACTCCATTTCTTAAAAAATGAAAAAGTAGAAACAAGAAACATAAATTGGGAAGGTTGTGAAAGGGGTCCAAGTAACTTCTAAAGAAAATATTGGTCAATATATTTATAAATCTATCAATTTTAAAAAGTATTTATAAATATAACAGTTTTTTAAAAACCCCCATTCAAGTGAATCAAAGAAATCAATAATAACTTGGAAGTAATTAGTGATTACATGCATGAAATATTATTTGATATAGTGAATCAATAAAATCAGTGATTATCTATACGCGAAATCAGTGATTACTTATGCAGAAATCAGTGATTACTTACGTGAACTAGTGGCAATTTTATAATATTTTAGTCGCAAATTTGAGTTTTTTACCATTTTTACAAATAACTTTTTTGGCTGCTATTTTTGTAAATACTGAAATTTTTTCAGTTATATGTGCAAGAGCCCCTTAAAATCAAAAGGATTAGACATTCAGGAACTTGTAAAGAAAATATTGGTCAATATATATTATTGAAAAAATAAATCGCCATTAAATTACATGAGTAGTGACAAATACCTTATGAATTGTTTTTTTTAGCAAACATCTCCTAAATTAGATGGGTTGTGATAAGATACTTTGTTTTCAAACAAATAACCTCATTGAACTTTTATAAGTGTATAAAATAAACTTTTGTTTAATTTTTCATTTCTATTACCACACGTATGACTTGACACATTCGAAAATTATGTCTTCTTATGTCTTAAATTTCAGCTTTTGAATGTAACTTCCAATTTGTAGAGTAAAAAACTTGACTTACAGGCATGAGCTGAAACCTGTGTGACTCGTTTTTTTTTAGATTTTTCTTTAATGCTAAACTAAAATTTTTATACAATATGTCATCTAATTTCGCACGTATCAGATCACACGTGTAATTAATGAAACAAAAAAATTAATGGGTGTCAACAAAAAGTTTTGTTTAAATACTTATAAAATTTCGGGTATTTTTAAAAAAAATAATTTGAGGGATACTCATCACAATTCAAATATTTTGGGAGATATTTATTTAAAAATATAGTTTGAAGTGTTATTTGTCACATCCAATATAATTACTGTATTTACTATAAAAAAGTAAAAAAAAAAAATTAGAGGTATTAAGATGGTATTTACACCCCATAAAAAAATGGTATTTACACTTAAAAATCAATATAATTAAGTGTGATTTTCTTTTCTCCTATAGTTATTGTTTGTATCTTTGGTCGGTGGGTTCCTGCATTGCACGAAAGGAAAGACCTCGAGAGAGGCCCTTGGGTTTTGAGCAATTCTTAAATCCAAAGCAACAAACAACTACCATTTATAATATAAATATAAATATAAATGGTGTTCTCTCTCTCTTCAACACATATATACAAATCCTGTTCAAAAAAAAAAAAAAACACATATATACAAATCATTTCCATCACCAGCATATAATTTCTTTCTTTTTTCCCTTGTAAATTTAAAAAAAATGAAGAAATTTATTTGTTATTATTTTAATGAGGAGAAAGGTTCAATACTTTAAAAGAGAGAGAGATGTGTCCCTTCAAAGACAAATATATAATGTATGTAATATTAAAAAACTGAGTGACTCTACTCAAAAGCAAAAGAGAAGAGATGTGGTGAATAGACGTTTCTTCCTTGGAGTATAGTATGTTCATGGGACCAACCATACATGGAATTCTGAAATTTGAGCTCAAACCACCCATTTCCTCATAAAATGAGACTATGAAGATTTGAATTCATGATGTTTTAATGGTTTAGTAATAGTTTTATGTAACGACCCGACTTTTCAAAGTTAAAAATATAAAAAATACAGCGGAAGACTTAATAATTAATTTTTATTGAAAAAATATGAAAATCCATCAACTTAAATAATCATTCAATTAAAAACAACAATTCCAGAATTGTAAAATTTAAATAAATAAATAAATCATACGAAAACAAATAACGTTGTCTTAAAACAAATAAAGAATAATAATTATAAAAACCAATAACTCATCTAAAATCAATAAAATCCGATACTTTATTCATTAACAATAATAGTGAATGACAAATAGATGGCCACCATTCAACATTGAACCCCTCATCTTCGCCACTTCATCAACCGCCACCTCTAGGTCCATTGTTACCTGGAAAAAAAATATAGCACTGTGAGGCTAAAGTCAGTGAGAAAACGATTCAATCAACAAATAAAGTTTTAAATGGTCTCTAAACGATTCATACCGAGTCTCAAGCACTCAACGCTCTCCAATATCTCTTATACTCAAAGCGTCACTTAAATTCAAATTCAATCCACTTACATGAATAGGCAATTTATCTCAAAATTCCATATCCAAAACTTTTTCAATAAACACTCTCTTACATGGATAGACAACTCTCACTAGTTTCATACCCATGGCTTTCATCCACAGATTCCTAACAACAACACTTAACACATCCAAAATATTATCTAACATTATAAAGGCTAACAACTAAGAATTTAACACACAACACTAGAAAGGCGGTCTCTCGGAATTACTATCACTTTTTAGTACCTGGTTATAGACTGAATCATCTAGTAAATCATTCGTCTGAGCAATGATTACTAGCACCTGGTTATAGGCTCACCCATAACTGAATTTAAACTAAGTATTAAGCTCGTAGCCTTAATACTAGTTATCACAACCCGTCAGGCCATCAATCTCAAGTTCCTCAACATTATACATATGATAATGTTCATATGAAATCAATATTAAACATCAAAATACAGTTTCCCGATCATTTTAACAATTAAATAACAAAACTGCCGAAAACGGTAAAACTGTCGAAAAATCAAAATTCTACTTTAACACTTCCCAATTCAATTCTCATGGCTAAGGATCATCTTAAAATCCAAAATTTGCCAGAAATAAGATTATTAACTTTCAAAATTGATTCGAAACTAAAAAGCTCAATTTTCGCCAAAAAACGCCTAAACTAGTTCTAACCGAAAATAAATTCTCGAAAGTAATTTTCGGACATTCCCATTATCAATTCTCTTCCTAAATTTTTAGAATATTATATTTAAATAATTAGGATCAAACAAGCTACGATTTGAGTTTTAGATTTCTCTAAAACCCCACCGTTGATCAAATCATTAATTCACATTGATTTCGCTAAAAATCCAAGTTAACCAGGTTAATTCTCACCACGAACCAGACCTGAAACAATGGTCTAAAGCAATTAAAATCCATGCTAAAGCAGTACCAAAAGATGCTAAAAGGATTGTGGTTCAACGACTCAAAGACGGGACAACCAAACGACGAAAAACTCGCCGTTTGCAAAAGGACAGCAGCCACGGTGCTGTTGCCCTTGCCGCTGCTAAACCGGGGCCTTCAAGTCTAGGTTTGATCGCGGGTTCAAGTTCCAGGAGATTGATTTTGATGGGTTTTCAAGTTTAGGCAAGGTGGATCAAAATCGATTGGGTAAAAGGATTTAGTTTGGGAATTGAAAAGTGATGGAGGTTGAGTTTTATGGATGGGTTCTTGAATTTCATAAATTAAATACTAACACAATTTTTCAGAATTTAAAAGATTAATAAAACAATCCAAAACGCTTACCCAAGGTTAGAAACTCAAGGAATCAACCTTCAAACTTCGCCTAACGACTCACCACTATCAAATCGAGCACCTAACAACAAAAATTGACAAAGCGAACATCAATTTTAGAACCCTAGGGGTGGCGGCTTTGGGAAAATTCAAGAGGAGAAGGAAGTTTTACCTTTTGATTAAATGGAGTTCCTCCAAACACTTCCTAAACCAAGATCGCAACAAGAACTGACGAACAAACGATGAAGGAATCTAACTAATTTCCCGAGTTTCTCCAAAGGGGCGGCGACGACGTGAGAGGGAGAGAAAAGAGTGAAAACTTTTCCTATTTTTTTCTTTTATGATAAATGAGCCAAAAACCCTAGCCACCTCAATTAAAATTTCCTTTAATTGATAAGTCATCCTTCCATTCCAACAAATTACTAATGAACCCTTCTCTTGCAATTTGTCACCCAACAAACCTATGGATGCAAATAGGAAAAACGTAATCGAAATTCCAAAACCCGGTATTGATAATTAAAATAATTTTTTTAACCGAAAATTAAAATTTACCTTGTAACGGGGCGTTACATTTTATTTGTCAATATGAGTATAATCAATTCGTTAGGCACCTGCTCCTTAACTTTTTATTTAAGGAAAATTCAAGGAATCAAATCAATAAAAAGTTAAGGAAATTTTTAAAAAAATGTGACAATTTCTTATTCATTGAAGAGAAATATTTTAATCTTATTATATAAAAAAATGACTTGAAAAGGGGAAAAAAATTAAATTACGTTAATATATGAAAAAAATATAAATATAAAAAAAAAGGCTAAGATCAGTATGAAAAAATGTCTCTTTACAATGTAAACCTTTTTTTTCTTTTACAACTCCACAATTTATTTTTTAAACGGTATTTGAAATGTGGCATGCAATTTAAAGATATAAAATGGGTATAATAGTCTTAAAATGTAAATGGTCATTTAAAAGAAAGTGTGGAGAATAAATAACAATGACATGTTTAGTAATTTGGAGATTTTAAAAGAGTATATATAATTACATGTATAGTAATTTCAAGATTTTTAAAGGGTATAATAGTCCAAAAATATTTTAAAAAAATATCTCCTTTTATATATTAAGGATAAGGATTTCTAAAAAAGGACAATATTCCAAATTACTAATAAATCACATCAATTTTATAATAATTTTATACATTTGATTATTAAATTTGTAACATGTATGCCTAAAAAGAAAAATAAAGTTAACAATATATTGAATGGTAGAGGTGCTATTTCATCAACATCAATTCAACCACAAAATTTGAACCATTTATTGTTTATCAAAAAATATATAAAATAAAAGGGGGATATATATATATGTGAAAAGAATAATTTAAATGTAGGCTAAGATGAAAAAAATTAGTTATGTAATGTGGAGAAAAGTTGGGGCACATGGCACTTAATTCTTGGATATATGTGAGGACAAATAAAAGAAAACATGAATACAATTTTGAAAAGTTGTCTTTTAAGATTACAAATTTTTCATTTAAGTCTATTAATAGGAAGGACATTTTTAGTTGCATGACATATTCTATAATCATATGTTGTCTCTTGAACTTCCTTTGACTTGTCTCTATCATTTTAGTTTCTTAAATTTTTTTTTTTATATTTTTATTATTCAAATGAGAATTTTGTATATACTAAATGAGTATCTAAAACAAAATTTACCTTAATGCATGTGCTGCTTTTTTTTTTAAGGTACTTTTTGGCATAATTATTTTAAAGCTAGTATTTGTTTTTGAATTGAATATTCTTAGAGTTTTAAAGACATTTTTTTAATTAATTTTTAGTGTACATTTTAAAAAAAATTAGAGGATTGTTGAGGTGAATTTTCTATAAAAAAAAAATGTTTTGAAAACTATTTTTAAATTTATAAACGGTTTTGAAAGAGCAGGTTTCCATTTACATCTTTGGTATATTAATTTAAATATATTAAACATCTAAATCAAATTACCCTAATATTGATTTTGGTACTAATAAAGAAAGTATATGAAACCAGTTAATATTATTTTTGTTTTTTTATTTGTAACAAAAACGATCCCTTTTTTTTACCTAAAAACTGTTATTGAACTTCTGGGTGGAATAATATATTTTTATATATATAAAAACACTTTTAATAGATAAAAGGGAATAAAAGATCAAATTAAAATTTTAATATACAGAATCTTAGTTTTTTTTCTAAAAAATAAATAAAGATGAGCAATTGCATCCTTCTCATAGCATGTATCCACCCCTGTTAAACAGGATTCCCAAATAATGCAAAATTTTGTCCAACTACTCTAAAAAAATTTACTTTAATTCTTGTTTTTTATTACAACAACGTAAAAAATCACTAACATTATCAACAATTGTCTATTTCTTAAAAATTAAAAAAGGGCTACATATAGTAATTTACACTCCTGTCCCTACACTTCGTATTATATTTTTCAAATGAGATCCAATAGATTAAAACGAAAAAAATTGTACAAACCACCTATAAATTATTAAGTTTGTAACAATTACGTACTTTGATAAATTTTTCGCGATGGTTCTCCTAAATATTATAAGACGTTAAAATTGGACCCATAAAATTTTTATTCACAAATTAACTCTTTTAAACTATTAATTTACTAATTATTTTCTATGAAATCTCTATGGGATCAAGTTTCTGAGGGCCTCCCATCTTGCTGCAATTTCATCCTTAACCTCGAATTCAAATCTTAGTGGTGGAGATCGGAATTTCTTCTTCGATCTCATTTCTTTTTACATGGTTGACATTAATAATATAATACTCATTTATATATAATGATTTTTCAAGGTCTAATTTGTTGATTTAATGAGCTAATTTATGAAATTACATTTTTATATGTCTAGTTTTTACATTTTATAAAATCTAGAGGGTCACAATTGTTTAATTTTGGAGTTGTTTATATAATTTTCTGTAAAATACGATATCAGGGAAAAATGATTTATTTCTATTGGTTACACATCTGGGATTTCGAAATATAGGAAGAGGGGAGAAGAGAAATTTTTTTATTGGTCCACAACGAATGAAATTTAAAAAAAAAAATGAAATCAGCATTTATATAATTTTTAGATTAGAATTAATATTTTTGTCGCATTGCAATTTCATAAAGTTGCCAAAGTGAGAGAATTCTAGATACCAATGTATTGTCAGAAGGTCACATTCAAGAACAAGACAAATCACCTCTTCAATTATTGAACACCCCTAACCCAATCAAAAACAGAGATTATTAATTAAATCGTTTCATCAATTTTTTTCAATTAATAAAATAAATTCAATTTTGATGAGGATGGGTTCAAACCTCCATCTTTTATAATGGATATTTGATTTGTGGATGTGATTGAGTTTGTTGAGATTGTTAAATCTCTGAATTTGAGTTGTACAGAAGAAAAAGTTTATTAAATTTGAGTTAATTTAAAAATATATAGTTAAAAATCATAGGTTTAAGTAGCCGGTCGTTTGATATTGTAAAACCGATAAATCTAAGTAGTTTAAAATTGTGTATCATAAACCTATAAATCAAACACCTTTGTATTAAACTGATTTTTAATAAATAAGGGAATAAAGAAGTAAAATCTAGAAAATTATATTAAATATATTTATTTACTCTCTTAAATCAAGTTTGTAGTAAATTATTGGTTTTAATTTCAGTTTAAAAAAAAATACACAAAATATTTTATATTAAAAAATGACATCTTAAAACTATAATTATAAATCAGTTATGGCATTTGATATTTAAAATGTACCCACCCCTGTAAATAAGTTTATAAGAACATCTCAATAAATAATTTTATTAAAATCAATAATTAAAAAAAAAAAAGCAAAATTAATAATCAAATCAGCTATTCAAAAACTCCATCACACCTATTTTCTGTTTTTTTTTTTTTTTTTTTAATTTTCAAAGTAGGTTTTGAAAATTTGACAATCAAACAACTTTGAAATAAAACATAATTTCAAACAAAACCTAAAAATGGTGAATTCTGATCATATGTTACAATATTTTACATCATAAATCAAATTTTTTAGTTTTACAGAGTTAATAGGTCTGATTTCTGCAGCCTCTCTAGCAAAGCTCTCAGTGAGATATGGATGCATTTAATTCCACTTTCTATCTCTCATTTGATTAGTAGAGTAGCCCCATGACGTCTGCTTTGGGAACCTACCTCGTGATAATATTTTTTATTATAATAAATCCCAACTAATAGTTGTAGGCATCGTTTATTTAGCGGGAATGAGAATGAGAAATAATTGAAATGAAAATCAATCTGCATTAAAAATTATAGAATGAGAATAAGATTTTTTTTATTATGTTTACTTCAAAAAAAAAATTAGAATCAGAATCGGAATGAAAAGAATTACCTATGATGTTGTTTACTAGAGTCTTGGAATTAGAATGGAGTATTAATTCGTGTGAGACCCACAAACAGTAGAGAGAGAAAAATTAATAAAATATAAAAATTGGTGGGATCCACAAAATAAGCAATAAGAATGAGATTGATGAAATTGTATGAGAGAATTGAATTGTTTGAAAATTGGGAATGAAATTGCCGAATTGTGTGGGTCTCACACCCCCATTCCCATTCTCATTCCCATTCCAAGTTTTAGGTAAACAAAAACGATGATTCCTTCAAAGTAAACATGACCTTATTTTATTTTCTTTCTTTATATGTGTAAGCATCAAATTTTAAAAGAAAAGAAAATCACATTATCTAAATATATGTAGCTAGAAAAAAAATTATGGTTTCAACCATACTTAATATTTCGATGAGAAAAAAACCTATTATATTTATTGAACATTTCAAAGTGGATATAACGTAGAGCTCGAAATGAGGATTTTGGATCATCTTGAATTATCTAAATCAGAGTTTAAACAAAAAAGTTACGACTAAATGAAAGTTAACAGCGTTAGTAGAAAATATCAAATTACATAATTACTTGTGTGTGATTTATCATTTTTTAATTATAGGGGTCTTCATATATTTGACCAAAACTAACCTTTCTTATTTGCAGTTTTACTCTTAAAAAAATCACATTATAAACGTAAAAGTATGAAAATTCCTTCTATTAATAGAATAATACCATATAAAATGGTAAATGCAAAGATTTTATTCAGTTATATCAATGTATAATATACATTGATCTCAATGATTATTATAAATAATATGTTAAAATTGATCGTATGTATAATAATATTACTGTAATTTAAAACTGAAAAACTCATCGAAACCGAATCAATTCAGTTTAATAGAATTCAGTCCGGTTTAGTTTACATCTAAAAAAAAATTAAAATTAATCGGTTCAGTTTCGATATTTTCAATTAAAAACCGAACCGAAACCGAACCGATGAAACCCTACATAATAATACCTCTTTTTCTATTGGTATAGAGAGAGGGTGGGCCTAAAAAGGCCCAGGTGATACCCACTGCCACACCCATCTGCTACTGCCATCTCTTCTCTTTTACTTTTTCTCCTTTCTCATTTATAAATATTACCCCTCATCCCTCATACCCCTTTCCCTCACTCTTTAACCCCTTCTCTCTCTCTCTCTCTCTCTCTAGCCCACTGTTTCCCTTCTCTCTCTCCTCCAAAAAAAAGCTTATTTCAGACAGACAGACAGACAGACAGACAGTGAGAAAGAAACAGAGAGAAAAAAAAAAGTTTGGGTTTTTGAAATCAAAGAAAGCTGCTTTCATTCTCATCCATGGCTTCCACAACAAATGCTCCAGCTTTTTACTTCGACGATAAATGGAAGTTGTCAAAGAAAGAAGGGTTATCGAGAAGCAGATCTTCCAATTTTCCTCTGATGAAAAACCCTTCTTCTTCTTCTTCTTCTTCTTCACATAGGCGTTGTTCTTTCACAAGAAAGTGTGCTAGATTAGTCAAAGAACAGAGAGCTCGATTCTATATCATGCGACGCTGTGTCACCATGCTTATCTGCTGGCGTGATTATAGCGATTCTTGAAAGAGAAACCAGAGATTGAAAGAAGAGAGAGAGAAAAAAGGAAACTTTTTTCCTTTTTTCCCATCTTTTTTTGAGATGGGTCAGTTCTTGAAGAAGAAGAAGAATTTCAACCGTTACCAAATGAGAGAATATTACATGGCTGTTGAAACTGACAAAAAAAGGTTTCAAATTTAATGTTTTTTTCCCTCTCTGGAGAAGCTGGGAAAAAGAAGGAAGAAAGAGAGATCGATGATGAAATTCTTGTAAGATGATGAAATTCTTGTAAGATGATGAAATTCTTGTAAATATTTTTTGTTTCTGTTTTCTGTTTTTTTTTCCCCTGAATCTCCATTGAAGGAGATTAAGGTAATGAATTTGGAATTAGATATTATAAACTTTTGCCGCCTGATATATATTTTTTTTCTGGGTCTAACTTGATTTATAATTACTTTTGTTGAGAATATATAATTTACTTTTAATTTAAACTCAACCATAGACGAGGTTTTGAGTTCAAACTTCCATTGTGATTGTGTCAACTTCTATCGTGATTGAAGCTATTTTAACTCACACGGAAAAGAGAGCGTCGAAAATATATAAATAATTAAATTTGTCTTAACTGACACCGATAAAGTGTAAGTAGATTTTTAAACTTTGATGATTGAAAGAAATGAAGGGTCTTTCTCAGATCTTCAATTAATCAGTTTTCTCTCTCTAGAAAAAAAGAAGAGAGTTTTAGAGAGAGAGGAGCAAAATGTAAAAGGAGGTGATAGTATTTTATGGATCTAGTGTGGTTTGTTCTGACATGAAACAATTAATTAAATGAAGGTTGTTCCATTTTGTTTATTTACTTATTAAAGAAAATAATATGGAAAGTCACAATCACAATATAAAAAATTGAATTGAATAAAATAAAATGGGGACTTGTTAGAATAACATGGATCAACGTGGGGTGTGGGAAAGAGAGGAGCCTCATTGAATTCATCTATAGCTTTGATTGTTTGCATCGGATTTTGAGAGATTTTCAAATATATATATATATATATATTCTTTTCATTTTAAATCCTCTTTATTTATCCCGGATAGGTTTTTACCATATATGAGTTACTATTGTATATCCTTTTAAAAGATTATAGGTTTGTTACCTTACGATACAATAGTTTATTATATGAGTTTTCGTATACGTTAAATGTAGATTATATAAATTCGAAGTTCTAAAACGTTTCATGTCCCATGAAATTTTCTCAAAACCGCCTGTGTTTATAAAAAATAAACTTTCTTTTTATTTTTAGTGAACATCCAAACAAAGATTTTAATCATATTTGTTTAAAACCCTTTTCATTTTAAATAAAGTAAGATTTTGAAAACAATTTTAGTATTTCACTTTTTATTTTATTTTACAGTCACCAAAGTTGAATTGAATACCTTGCCGATGATAAAAAGTAACAATTTAAGCTCTAGATTGTATAGCAATAATAAAATCAAATCATGCTTAAAAAAAAAAGTAAAGCATGCTTGATAAATTAACTAGTTGACAAATGACTAATTGACTATGAGGATTTGGTTATGCTAAAAATCGTCCTTTTTATATTTAAAAACTGTTTATGTAACTATTAAATAGTGATAATTTATCAAACTCTTAACTCTACTCAATGTTTAACTTTTAAAATTGATATAATTTTTTGGTACTTTAGGTTTTTCTGCAACAACATTAACTAAAAAAACAGGGATAATATTAGGAGTGTTGATGGGTTGGTTGAAGTCGGGAGCTCAACCTAATTATTTTGGTTGAAATTTCAAGTTATTTATTTTAAAATTTCTTAAAAATAAAAGGTAGAATTACTTACGTTTATCTATTAATAGAAATATTATTTCAGTATCATATTTTATTAAGTAAAAACAAATTGAACTAATTATTTCATAAAATGAAAAGGAATTAAATGATATTATGTTATATAGAATTAAAGGCTAAAATGTAAATAAGATCCCTGTGATTTTTGTCAAATGCATAAACACCCTCTGTGATTTGAAAATAACAAATCATACCCTTGTAGTTCCAAGTTTTCTTTAGTCATAATTTCTTCGTTTGAACTCCGATTTGGATGATTCAAGATGTGCTGAAATTTTTCGTTTCGAGCTCTATGTCATGCTCACTTCAAAACTGCAAAATCACAAGGGTATGATTTATTATTTTCAAACCACATGGGTATTCATACATTTAATAAAAATCACAGAAATTTTATTTACATTTTACCCTAGAATTAACAAAGATATTAAAGTATTTTGATTAAAAATTGTTTAATATATTTGATTTTTAGTTCGGTCCGATCAAAATTAATTTAAAGAGAATTTTAAATATCCAATCTATATAATTTCAAATTTTTTTTACAATCCATTCAATTAAAAAAAATTATAAGCTAACCCTAACAGTATAGATTGGATTGGATCAATCGCATTTTTCATGATAATATTTAAGATTTTAATATTTAAAGTATGGAGAGGCAATCCTTTCCTTATTAGACAATACACCGATAGCTGGTAAAGTGGTGCGTAATTACCGTTTTATCCTCAGAACTTGAGTTCTTTGACCCGTTGTGGACCACTTTGACCGCTTATTTTGGCAGTTTGAACGGGGACGGTGTTGGGATTTTGACCGCACATTTTTTCTGTTTCTTTATTTTTTATTTCACTCGTGCGGTGAAATTCAGATATTGTCTCATATTTTCCTTTCTTTTTTAATAAAAATCTGAAATGTGTTTGATGGTAATTTAATTATGAAAAACAGAAATTCATCTGTGTTCATGTCTTTTTTTAATTCCAATTTTTGTGTTTTTATATAAATTGATTTCATAATCTTTTATGGTGTCAAATTTTTTTTTATATTAATTATGTATTTTTAAATTATGAATGATAAAATTGTAGTTTAAAACTTGTTAAAAAAAAAAACCAAATCTTTTTTATCTCCAAAATTTCTACATATTTTTTTTCCTGTCTAAAAACGAGAAGTGATCAAACGTGTGACTTAAAATAAAATAAAATGAACAACAAGAAATGAGACCAGTACCAAATAATGTCTTAATTATTAATCAGAAAAGACTTAGCTTCTATTCCATTGGAAAAGAATTAACAATGAAATAATTTGAGTTATTTTAAAGGGTAAATTGTAAACAAGACTTTTGTGGTTTTGAATAGCTCTCGCGGTTTAAAAATGACAAATCACATTCATAGAGTTTTAAATTATGTTAAGGAGATCACTCCCTTTCCATCGATGTAAACTTTATTTACGCCATAATTTTCTCGTTTTAACTCTGATTTGGATGATTCAAAATATTTTGGGCTCTACGTTATGATCTTTCAAAAAATTTAAATCATCCGTAAATAAAAGGGTTAATGACTTCAATCATAACTAATATTTGATGATAATAAATTCTTTATTTATTGAGGATTTCGAAGTTTTGAAGTGACTATAATGTAGATCTCAAAATGAGAATTTTAAAATATCTTGAATCATTCAAATTGGGGTTGAAATGAAGAAGTCATGACTAAAAAATGTTAATATCTTTAGAGCGGATGGGTCTCATCGACATACTTTAAAACTATAAAAGCATTTTCAAATCATAATAGATGTTATGCATTTGATAAAAGACATGTTCTCATTTGTATTTTACTCTTATTTTAAAATTGTATTAATCCTACAAACGGAAATCATTAGAAAACAAGTTTTTTCCCCCTATTTCAAACGGAAAATATTAATATTAGGAACAGAGAGAACCTAATTGTTTTTTCTTTTTAATTTAATTACAATTTAGATGGGAAGATGTAGTTGTTTATTTCTAATAAAATAATAAAAGGTCCACTTGCCACTCTAAAATCAAAGTTTCCAAGCAAGTGGAGAAACTTCATATTTATGGAAATTTTGTATATTATCGATACGAATTTAATTTAGAATTTTTTTAATAAATGATATTTTTATACGACTAATTAAAAAAAAAAAAATTTAAAATTTCGGCTATTTTTTAAACATCAATTCTTAAAATATAATTTTAATGAAAAATCCTTTATCTTCAAATTTAATCAAATGATAAGATTGGACTTCGTTAGATATTCACATTTATTATTTTTCTTTTATCACCAAACATATGCAGGTTTGGGTCTAATAACCATTAATTTCGTATAATTAGACGTTTCTTTTTTATCTGTCACTCTCTACTCTTCTCTCTTCCTTTTCATAATTATCAAATCCTAAATTAAAATGTCTAACAATTATTATATGCGGTGAGAAGAGAAGGGAGGAGACCGATGAATAGATTATAAAAAGGATTAGGTTTAAAAATAATAATATTACCATAGTAAGTTTCTTTTATTATTATTATTTCATTCATTATAATCAATTCAATAGTTATCTAACCTTATATCTCATAGATAAAAATAATACAATTCATAATATTTTGAAAGAAATACTCAATTTTTTCATTTAGAAAAACCTTAAATCTTGTTTATTTGAATAAGTTTGAAGATGTATTACTTAAATTAAAAATAGATGGTTCAATTACAAACATTTTTATAGTGATGGTTCGTCTAATTCTCCCACATATTTATACATGTTAAGAAAAATATATAATAGTTGGAAGGGGTAATAATGCTATTGAGAATTGGAGTTCAAATATGTTAAAATAGCATATTTGACCCTGTGGCTACGGCCACGGCCTACAACCTTTTACCTCTTTTTGGGCCAAAAATCTGAGGGTGGTCGTCGTGGCCACCAACTTTGTCGTTGCAGCTACCAAAGCGCTGATATTTATGAATTTTGTTGTTGCGGCCATAGTTCAATTTCTGAATATATTATTTTCTTTCCTAATTTATCTTTGAATAGTTGTTTATCTTTTCCTAATCTAGTTTTACTATATAAATATGGGCTATCAGCCATTATATTCAATGAAAAATATCATTTTTCAAAATTTATATGGTATCAGAGCGGATTAACGATCTATACTACAATTGACAAATATTGATGGATCTAAATCAAATCAATATGACAACTCATTCCGATGGAATAAGTGACTTATATTGCGATGACAAGCGACGTTTCTTGATTGGAAACAAACGTGGAGTGATTACATACTCCACATCGATTTCAAAAATTCACATTGATACAGGTTCTTCTTCAACACCTATTTGAGAGTCGGATTGAAGCTGGATAATTGGTTTTGAAGATGAGTAGTGGACTATTATTAGGAATTCGATTAACACACTGAAAAGAAGATGGCTCAATCAAGGTTCTACCTATTCACACTGACCTCTTCACCCATTGGCTACTCATTCTCTTCTTGTCAAGATAAATGTCCAAGACATTTACCACCCACCTTGAGGGGAGTAATAGAGACTAACCATTTTAGTTAGAGTAAAAAGTCAGTTTGTTATAATTTTTTAATATATTTACAATAAAACCCGTTGGTATTTATAATAACCAATAACTCGTTCATTAATATATCCTACATTTTTATTTAGTTTCCTTCTCTCTCTCATCTTTCTCACTCTAATAATTCCATTTCATTCCAATAAACACATATGAAATATCGTTTATGAGTTATTGATTTTTGTTAATGGGCATAAGATTTGCTAAATGATTACCGGATTTTGACTTGCCGTGCAAGTGACGAGAGGAAGTCCAAAAAGCAACCGAAAAGAGAAGAATCTTTTTATTTTTAACAAAATTTTGTCTTCACATAATCATGAAAATAAATGAAAGAAAACTTTAGGCCGAATTTAAAAAAAAATCATATCAACTTTACATTCTTCCATCCATAAAATTATAATCTAAGTTATTTTAATGTAATTATTACCTCTTGAGTTAAAGTCTATGGCCGGTCAACGTTTAAAAATTCATCAATATTCCATACTTCAATTTAGTTTTTTCCCTCATAATTGTGGTTTTTATAAAAATGCACAAAAAAAAAAAACTAAGCAAAAATCAATTAAAGATTTTTTTTTTAAACAAAGTTGAATCAGAAACCCTATATATACTATCTCATTCATAATTTTGAGAAAGTATTTAACTATGTTTCTAAATATAGCGTTATAATTTAAAATGAAATGATAAGGTTTGTGATTATTATAAATGATGGTAGTGAATTTAAGGTTGAATTGATTATTACAAATGATGGTAGTGAATTTAAGGTTGAATTGATAATTATTATTCTGAAAATGTAAATAAGAAGACACACATATAAGGAAAAGAAAGTTAAAAGTACAAGTTTGAATGTTTTTAAAGAGAGGAGGTAGTGAAAATTTAAAGAGAGAACTTACCAAATATTGTATTATATTTATATATGCGCTCGTCAATTTTTACTATCAAATAGAATTATTACTGACCGTCATGGAGATAATGTTTTTTTTTTCAATATAATTATTATTTTTTTCTTACAAAGTGAAAAAAAAAATTGATGAAAGATGGGCCAAAAGGTCAAAAGGAAGCACGTACGAGATTCTTCATCTTCATCACTTAAAATGTAGACCCCACTTCATACCCCATATTTCATTTTTAATTTTCCTTTTCTAACTAAAATCCAAATATTTCATTGATATATGGGTCCCTCTTCACAATTCTTATCTTTTTCTTTTGAGAAATTTAACTTCATTTCACCTCACCCAATTTTTTTAGCCTCCTCATTTATAAGTTCACTTGGATGAATTACTCTAGTGGTGTTAAAAAAATATTTTTTACTTTTCTAAATTAAAATATAGAGCTAGAGAGAAATTTTGAACTTAGTTTTATATAATAATTAAGAGGAAATTAATGTGAACTTTAAAGACACGATTAAAACATCATAGTTATATTATATTCAAAAGCTTAACTTAATACACTGCGTACTAATAAGTAAAATACATATGAAATACATATTCTACGTACCACTGAATCAAATAAATATGAAATAAATCATAAATCTAATAATTATAACTAGAGGGTAGAAGATAATTAGTGGTTTGTGACTCCGTGGATAATTTTTACACATTTGACAAATGATGCATTATTTTATTAAGGAAAAATCATACACATAAATATTGTCAAAAAGAATGAGCATTAATTTTAAGTACATATGATTTGAATAATTTAGTGGGATAAACAATTAAAACAATAAATAAAGAGAAATTAATTATTTTTTTAAAGAAAAGTAAAGTAGTTTTTGTTTTGTTTATGATAATTAAAGAAGAAAAAAAGAGAGAAGGGGGAATGGTGGTTTTAAGGGATAAGAAACGGCGGAGGAGGCTATTGTTTGGTCAAACGTCACATCAAAGACACGGCAGCAGGAAAGGACATGATAAATGCCTGCCGATATTATTCTATTTCATCGCGTGTCAATATGTCATTGGTCATGGTCCCCACATATTGCTTATGTAGTTATGTCCAATGCAATTAGCATTATTAAAAAAAAATTCCTATTTCTTTTGGACCCGTTTGATCATCTTAATACTCTTACATCATGTGAATATCGAGGAGAGAAGAGACTCAAACCTTAATAATATTTTATGGAAAAAAAATTATGATGGTATGAGAGTTTTATTATTGGCAACCAAATTTGCATCGATGCCGTCGAAAGGAAAGAGATGTACGAAGAAGGCAAATGAGAGAAATAAATAGGAGAGTGAAGTAGACGATTAATATAAAATGCTACATAATACAAACAAATATTGATATAAAATACTAAAGATAACACCTCATTTAAAATTGTGAAATCAACATGCCACATCCATGAGTAACTAATGTTAACTAACAAAAGGATTAAAAAAGTAGGTATTCATAAGTTGAGGGATCAAAACCGCCAATTTTAAAACTACATAGACTAAAACAACACAAAACTCAAATTATAGGGGCCAAATGATGTTTTACCCTTTTTTTATATTGCATAAACACGGGAGGGAGACTCAAAGTTATGATCCTATGAAAGTTCTATTTATGATTTAATATGGTATTATAATAAAAGAATTTGAGTTAACATATGTGTATTGTAATTTCCTTCCTATTATTGAATATTGATGTTTCACTTGATATTTTATTTAAAAAATAATTATAGTGTGCCTTAAATTCGTTAAAATTAATTAGTATATTGCGTGATTTATAATTTTACAATTCACAAGAGTATTTAAAATTACTTTTAAACTATAAAGGTGTGATTTACGAATCAGATAAATCATATAAATATTATTTTTATAAATGTTGATATTTATATAGGAAATTTAGTATTTTTGTCTCTTTACACAGGGAGAGTGCAGTTTAGATTACTAATAAGCAACTTTAACGCTTTTGTGGGTGATATTCTCAATTCTTGTTGTATGGTTTTTTACTATCCAATATCCATGGTAACGCTTTTTATAACTCATATTTTTCTTATTTAAGACATTTCTTTAATTGTACATAAACTTTAGTTTCTCGCTTTGCATAGTTTTTAATTTTCTAAAACTTCAAGGAAATTTCTATTTTTATTTGCTTTTGGCTAGTAATATTCATATAAATGAAAATCGTTTTTATGTCGGCATTTTATTTTTGGTAAAAAGGCATAATTATTTAATTAATTATATTGTCCAATTTATTAGTTATATGGGCCACAGCTTTTATGTTATGGGCCCAAATATTCTGAATCTCAGTTTGCTAAATATAGTGAACAAATTATAGCAATTGTATTATGTGTCCAACAAAAACCTATAAGATCAATTGTTATGTATTAATATAATTTATTATAAGATCTGACATTTGAATTTTATCTTTCTACAATTTGACGTAATATAAAATTAAAAAATATCCGCTTATAAATTATAATACATGATTGGCTGGAATATGTTTTTAAATAAGTGGTCTCTTTATTTAGTCAAATCATGGAATTCATAGCTTGGGCACTAATTATGGGCTATTTTCTCTTGAAGCCCAACCTGTCTCTCAACTCTCATCTAGAATTCAAATTCAAACTCTTCTTCAATAGTTTTATCTTGGGTAAAATACCATTTTGATCCCTGAACTTTCACTTAAGTTTCATTTTCGTCCCTGAACTTTCAAAAGTTACCATTTTCATCCCTGAACTTTCCGTTTCGTTTCGTTTTGGTCCTTCAGATTTTGTTTTTCGTCTAAAACACTAATGGAGGGCTTATGTGGCAAGTAATTGATGATGTGACGTTATAGAAATATACCGTGAGGTTAAATACCATGGAAAAACGAATATAAAGGAAGATTAATCTCATCTTTTTCTCTTTAATTCCAGTCTTAAATCTCACTGTATATTCGTTTCCTTCATCTTTTAACCTCATTGTATATTTATATAATGTCACATCATCAATTATATGCCACATAAGCCCTTCAGTGATGTCCTAGATGGAAAAAAATCTGAAAGACCAAAAAGAAATGAATTGGAAAGTTCGGGGACGAAAATGGTAACTTTTGAAAGTTCAGGGATGAAAATGAAACTTAAGTGAAAGTTCAGGGACTAAAATGGTATTTTACCCTTTTATCTTTAAGTTAACTCCATATAGATATCAATTTTTTTTTTCCGTTTTTTAGCAATCATAAAAGTAAATAATAATAAAAGAAATGAAAAAAATCAGAAAGTAGCTACAATTTTAAATGGTGTAAAAAATATCTAGGCTGAAAAGACAAAAACAACCCTCTACCATCTGATTTATCGAAAACTCATTAAAAAAATCAATTTAATAAATCTCGAGATATAAGAGAGACGCCATGATTTAGGAGGTGGGAGAAGGAGTTAAATTTTGAAAGTGATATTATAAAAAAGGTGAAAATGGCACAAATCACCATTGTTTTTATACGAGTCTTCAAATTTTCACCACTAAAATTTTAATTTGAGTAGTTACAAACTCAAACTTAGCTAAAAGATGAAATTGAAATTTTCTATTAGAAATGTTAGAATGGTTTCGTTCACTAGTTAGGATAAGGAGTTAAGGATTATACAAGTCTAATCCACGTTTGTCTCCTAATTTTAGAATTCACGATGAGGGGGTTTTTAAACCCGCCTAACAAACTCATTCATATTCATAATTTCAACACATTTTATACCAATTCAAACTTAACAAACTCACTGTTTTCTACAATTCAAATACAATATTATCAACCCTATTTGACGAACCACATACATCCTTATAGATTTTGTTATATTGATCTTACCTGAGAATAAATATGCGTGGCTTGGTTCTCTCTCATCTTCAAATGTTTTAGATATTGAAACTAAAAGGTAAGCTATTTATTTTCCTATATTATAATCAATAGTTATCAAATCTTAAGTCACATCTATTAGACTAACATAGTCCATTAAATCATATATAAAAAAAAAACCGAGTTCATCGTTTAACTAAATTGAAAGGTTGATTTATTTATCAAATTAAAATTTTAGTGATGTAAGTGAAATAATTCAAGTGAATTGTATCTGTAAGGTCGAAAGTTGAGTCTCGTTTTTTAAATCCGAAAAGAAAAAACTCAATATGGAATCTCATTTCACACGTGTGGTGTGATATTGGGGAACCCTTAAAAAGCAAAGAAAATGATTCCAGACGAAAGAGAGCTACATCGGACGCTTATGGCCACCCGCAGATACGACGATTCGACCCGATATATCATCTCTGAATCAATCCGATTGCCCATTTTCTCCATTCGGGTTCGTAATTTTCAAACCCTAGCCGAGACAGGACCGTCAAATTTCGGATCTTTTGAATCGTAGACTTCAATTTATGTAAGTTTTTAGCCTGCAAGTTAACAACCCCCTCACTTTCATCTTCGAATTTTATTTTTTTTTGCTTCTAATTATTCAAAGGGGAAAAGAAATAAAATGATTTGCAATGAATTTAGTTAAGTGTGAAATGCAGTTTCTTAAATAGGAAAACAGCCCAGATGCTGGAATTTGATATCTTTTTGGTTTTACATCTTTCTGTGAAGTATTATAGGAGAATTCCATCCTTTTCGGGGCGTTTGGATTGCGGGTTTGTATTCAGTGGGATTATTTAAGAGAGAATGATTTAAAAAAAATTGACTTTGTATTGCTTGATTATATTTTGAATAATTAACTAAACCAATTCTGAAAAAAAATTCTGTTTACTTATTTGATTCAGTGCATTAACATTTTTGTGAGCAATGGGTGATGCAATAGACTTAACTGGAAATGGAGGTGTTTTGAAAACAATTCTAAGGCATGCTAAAGCCAATGCTGCTGCTCCAACAGATGACCTTCCTCTTGTTGATGGTATTTTCTTAGTTTCAAAATCATGATTTTTTTCTTCCAATGTCACTACATGCTTTGATTACTTTGAAGAATTGAATATGAGTAAAATATAAGTGGTAACACTTGATTAAGATACCTTCAAGGTGCAGTTACTTTATATTTCTCGGCTACATATCCGGTAATCGATGGATAGCTAGAAGCTCCATCCCCTTTCTCATTTAACTAAGGTTTCTTTTACTGCATATATTGTTTGTGTGTTGGATATGTATGTCTTTTTGTTCTAAGGGATTGCATACACTCCTCGATGAATTTCAATTATCTGGTGACTCTGACCGTTTTTCTATTGTTTCATTCAGATTAGTGAATTTTAATCAGATTCACTTTGAACCACTCTTATTGGCCTCTTCAAAGCTATTCTTGGATTAAAATCTTACTAGATAATTTCTTTATTTTTTTCGTCCCTCTGACAAGTTTCATTGATTTTTGTCATATGTTTAACAGTTCATTACGAAGGGATTCTAGCAGATTCTGGTGAAGTATTTGATTCTACTCGTGAGGATAATACTATCTTCTCTTTTGAGCTTGGAAAAGGATCTGTGATCCAGGCTTGGGAAGTTGCCGTGAAGACTATGAAGGTAGAATGTGATTTCCATCTGAAATATCTGCACTCTGCAGCATTTTGTTTTGTTTACCTTCAATTTTTTTATCTGTATTGCTCTGACAGGTAGGGGAGGTTGCAAAAATCACCTGCAAACCAGAATATGCTTATGGAAGTGCGGGTTCTCCACCTGATATCCCACCAGAGTAATGTCCTCACTCTTTCTTCTTTAAATGGGACTCATGAGTTGATATTGGCTTTATGATAAGAACTACATCATGTTTTGTATAGTATTGAAGTGCTACAAATGGTTGTTTATTGTCTCGTATGAACTGCGTCTCTATTTTTACATTTAAGCCACTGTCTCATGCAGTGCAACCCTTATTTTCGAGGTGGAATTAGTGGCTTGCAAGCCGCGGAAAGGCTCAAGTCTTGGCAGTGTTTCGGAGGAAAGGGCTAGGCTCGAGTAAGTAATATGCTTCACATCATATGCTTAATTATTTTATTTTCCTCAGACTTTGTTGATGATTTGTGTAACCAATTGTTAAATCAGAGAATTGAAAAGGCAAAGAGAGGCTGCTGCTGCAGTAAAAGAGGAAGAGAAAAAAAAGAGAGAAGAAGCTAAAGCAGCGGCTGCTGCCCGTGTACAAGCCAAATTAGAGGCCAAGAAGGGCCAGGGTAAGGGAAAGAACAAAGCAAAATGAAGTCGTTTCCCTTACTAGCACACATTTATGTTAGAACACTAACCTTAAATTCAATAATGAAACTTTTAAACCATGGGTTTGTAATACCAATTGAAATGATGGTGCTTTGATTGTATGCCGGATATTCTTCAACTTTCATTTGCTTTTAATTCCAATTATCCCATATGTATTATAAGGGCCAATAAAAGCTTTGGTCTCTAATGTGTATGATGGCTTTTTACAATTTAGTCCCCCATCAATTTACTCCTTATGTTTTAATGTATTGGTTTGATTTAGTAAAATATTTATACGGTATTAACGGTCACTAAACTGAAACTTTGAAACGTAGGAAACGAAATTGATTGAAAGTATCGTCATGGATGCATCAAGGATTCTAGCTAGAATTATTATATACCTTGAAAAAGTATCATGTGACCTATTTCTCCTATTCATTTCACACCATTTTTCACCAATTATAACATCATAACTCTACGGATAAACAAATTACTTGCACCGTCAATGATCGAGGAAGGTATGAAAAGAACACAAAACTCCAGTCCCATTCACAGTGGTCAGAGAACTCGAAGATTACAATCAAATGGTTGGTCAGTAATTCAAAAGATACAGCAGCAGCTTCAACTTCGTTAATGCCTATGTTTAGATGATAATTACACCCCATTTCTCTGTCTGTCTTCTACTAATAATCGGGCACGACAAATATTTTGTTTGATTAGTTTGCATCCAATTAAACCATATAAGAAGCATCCGATTCACCTTGTCCATGTTCTTCATCCCACCCAGATCCTGCTCTGTATTTGCAAACCGGGCATGTTCCCTGCTGTCGCAGCCACGGATCGATGCAGTTGGCATGGAACTGCATTATCAAATTTATTTTATAAAGGCAACATTAGAAAAATGAACGTGTAACACAAGAATTACAAAGCAACCCATTTTCAACATTAGAAAAATGAATTTGCAGGTAGAAATAAAGGTGGTATATACATTTTCACAATGTAAACGACTATCAATTTGAAACAACTTTCATTACGAAAAATTAAAGAATAGCGAGTATCGGTAAATACTATCACAGAAAAATATAAACAAGGATTAGAAAGAAGATAAAACCTGATGCAAGCATGGCAAACTACGTATCAGTTCACCAACATTTACTTGCTCCAAGCAAACACTGCAAGTCAGTTCATCCTCTGAAGTCTTGGTACCGCCAACTGCATTAACTGAATCTTCTCTCTTCTGCAATGAAAATAAAAAATATGTATAATTCAAAATTGATGGCTAATGTCTAGATTAGTCATAGAGGGGCCAATGAAATTGATGACTTGTTCTGGCATTGAGCTTAAGCTCAGAATAACAGCTTGAAAAAAGATTCGACTAATGTAGCACCATCTAGGGTGAGACGAAATAAAAGATCAAAGTAGGAAAGAACAAATCCAATACCTCGGTAGATTCTGAAGATGAAGCCTGTTGACTCATAGAGAAGCCACTGCAAATAATTAAAAAATAAAACCCAACTTTTAGTTTTTCTAACAAGCAGGATTATATGGACCATCATTAAACATCTTTCAGCAAGAAAAATGTGAGAGTCCATGGAAAATATACTGTTCCATTACTTAATCAAACAAAAAGATGAAGTTATGGTTACACCAATTAATTCTGAAGTTCAACAGTAAAAAAAAATATTCAGATGGATAAGTCAGCATTAGCAAATAATATAGGATTACCTTTGAGGACCAGCAACCTTGTATTTATGAACAGGAAGAGCATTTATTTGTTCCTCGCTCATAGAAGGAGTTGTAGGAACATTATCGGAATCCAATGCTCTCAAAGTTTCATAATCTGAAGAAAACGATGTGTAAAGAACTAACATATTAAGAACAATGCTACCAGAACTAAAACACAAAAGATAGAAACTAACTAAAAGGAAAATTTAAGTAAGATAGAAAATAGTTCACTTAACCAGAACATTTAAAATTCTACAGAAGTAAAGCATACTCTCAATCCTTTTCCTGATTATTTTCTTTTTAAAAACCCACACATTAATTAATACTTCTTTCCCTCTTCAACTTTTTGCATTTAAGGCCAAGTTCAACCTTTTTTCATGTTGGGATCTTAGCAAAAAAGTTGATTCATAAAATTTTCTCAAAAAAAAAAAGACTGAGAAATGAAGTATGTGGCACAGGCTCACAGCAGAAGAAAAACATATTAAATTTTTTTCAATAACTATGCTAGAATAGTCACCATGGTTAACTGGACTGAAAGCTAAGAACTCTTTTAGTATAGATTTGAACCACACCTAAATCATCGAATTCTCGATCAAGTAGAGCAAGTTGAAGCCTCAGCCCTTGTAAACGCCCTCTAGTGGCAAGTGCTATTGATGGCGGCATATGTAACCTCAATTCAGTGTGACCAAGAAGGCCGCTTGCTGCTACAGCTCTAGCTTGGGCTTGGGCTTGAAGTTGTTGACAAGTTGCGTACATCCTCAATGTTGTAGCCATCAAAAAGACACCGAGCACAAGCCAGAGCTAAATATATATGTTCATAAAAAGAAAAAAAATAAAGTTTTGCATTAAGGGTAAAATTAGTACTACACGTTCACAGTCTACAAATATGAAATGTACCAGAAAGTTTGGTGACATCTGGTGAGAATTCAGTATCATGAACAACAACAGAACTGCAATAAAAAACCTAAGAGTTAAAACAATGTGATAGAAATTATCATTTATAGTAAAAAAATCAGTTAAACAAAGCTGAAATGGTACCTGTGACAAGAAAGGCAAGGGAATTTGAATTCACAGGACGTGCTGCATGAACCCGCTGATCGGAAGCAAAAAAAAATATGTTTTTGAAAAAACCATAACCAATAATCTAAAACAAATATGCAATGTCTAAAATATCCAAGCATTGCTAACAAACAGGTGATGTAAGCAATTATAGTGCATACCATTGCACGCCGCTCGGATATAAATCCAGATAGACCACTTTCTATGTCTGGTGCTCTTGTTCCACGGAAAACAAAACTCATGTTTCAAGTAGTTGAGTAAGCTGGTTGAAGTCAGATAATGCGGTTACACAAAACACAAAAACTTGAGATAATGACAATAAATCTGCAGAATCCAAGGGACAAAGCATAATTAGATATGCTTAAAATTCCTTATTTAACAACAACCAAGTAACTCATTAATCATCATTCTTAGTTCTCGGTTTAATCAATGAGTTATTAAATTATACAAGAAAATGACATAAGAAGCTAGGTTTGAAGGATTTAAACTCATAGCCTAAGCTTTGTCATCCCATAAACATATAAACATAAGATGTAACTTCCTTATCTAATAAATAAACCACCAGAAGGAATCAATTCAAGGAGATTAATAAGCATTGACAAGCATGTGCAATTGGTACATTTGCAATTCAACAAGAAAATCACAGAAATCCCAATCAATAATTTTATAAAACATAAAAGAATTAGCCACATTCATGTACTGAATACCTGCTTGACAAAGATAATCTAAAAATTGATTAATTCTGTCAGACAACAGATTAATCTTGCACTCATATCAAATGGGTATCTTTAAAATAAGGACTTTCGTTAAACACAATTACACCAGATTAATTTTCAGTCTCCAAACTTCCCAGATGCTAGGAAACCAAGATTTTGAAAAGAAAAAACATGTAATCATTCAATTCTCGAAATTTCCAGACAATGCTAAAAGACAATTAAATGCAGCAAAATGAAACAATAAGCAACAAGTATCTAAAATTCGCTCAAAATTCAAGAAATTAACAACCGAATATCAAGAATTAAGCAACAAACAATGATGGTTAATATAGGGAGGATACTTACAGAAGAGAATCGAGTAAATGGGGGTAGATAATTTTGTCGGTCTGAAACTAAAAGCAAAAAAAGTAAAGATCTTGGTTATGTTTGACTGATTGTAAATCTAAAAAAATGGATAATTGGGGTCTAAATTGGAATCGCAACCGTAGACGGCTGTGAGTTTGTTTGCTTGTGACCAGTCTGACTCGTCGTCGTCTTCTTCTTCTTCCTCTTCGTGGTGTGAATCAAAAGGGAAGGGAAAGGGGAAGAGTTGAATCAGAAAACAGAAAACGACGGTGATTTGTTTGAGTCAAATTCTAACGGCTGATTTTGGTTAACTTTCTCTTATTCTCTAGAGTTTTCCCCAAACTTGTACGAGTATGTGTGTATGTGCTTGTCTAAACTGAGGGTCTCCAATTTTCACTCCATTCAATGTAAATTTTTTTTTGTGTGGTAAATATTCATTTTTGGTGGTTTTTAAAGCCCCTTTGGTAATATTATCTTTATTTCTCATTTTTTTAATAAATGGAGTTGTTTGATAACACTTTTTGTTTTGTTTTTTTTTAGAAACTCATTCTTAAAATTGTATGGAAAATTTAGAAACAATAAATTCTAGTTTCTTATTTTTCATTTTTGTTTTCAAAATTTTCAACACATTGATGGATTATTACATTGTCCCGTTTTGACATGTAAAATATATAATAAAGATCCAAAAACTATATTAATATAATATTTTTAAATATTTCATTTAAAGTTATAATAATTTCAACATTTTTTAAAATGAGAAACAGAAACAAGAAATAGTTACCAAACATGTTTTTGTTTCTTTTTTCTTCCAAAAATAAGAAAAAAAAAATACTAAGCATGTTTTTGTTTCTCTTTTTTAAAAAAATAGGAATGAGAAACAAGAAATAGAAATAGTGAACGTTACAAAACGGGTTCTAAATTGTTAGGAATGGTGTCCTAGAACTTGTAATTATTTAATAATAATAATTTATTAAGAATAAATTAAATAAATAAACATAAGTTCTTTATATTATCTAGATTGATTCAATTAAAGATATTAGGAATATATGGAAATATATAAATATCAAACATTCAAATAGTAAACCCTAAGTTACTCTTATGAAATCACGACTTAGTATGTGAGTCAAATACGAGAGGATTAAAGTTGAGATGAGTAACTTAAAAGTGTCTACGATAAATGGATAACGTTTGAGAACCTTATCCTGGTAACACCGTTGATAGCTTCGCATTTTGTTTATAGACAAATGATCTAATCCTTATCATTCATGTGGGAGACATGAAATGAAAGTATCATATGCAATGTTGATTGTATAAGACAGGACCACGATGTTCGATCAAATTTCTCATTAGTACGCTTATTTACGAGAAATGATCGAATATCAAACTAAGTTTATCAACCGTGATAGATCTCAATCCTGAGTGAAATGTGGACTCCTATTTGTGGAGTTATGTTCTTTGATTCACATAGTTGAGAGCGATCCGTAAGAACGCTCAAGGACACTCTCTGTTTTGGGAACATGACTAGATAAGTAGTCTGGAACTCATTTTCACGAGATGGAATTCATAACTTTCCTATAAATTAACTAGATCGGTGCGATACACTGAACATTTTAGGAACTTTAGGAAACTCCTTGATGTCTGATTCGAGACATGAACAAGTGGCGCCACGACTTCTATTGATCACGAAGTACCTTATCTCTAGTTCGACTAAAGATAAAGTTCATTGGAGAATCAATGGAACACAAGGATAAAGCGGTAATTACAGGAGCAAAACGGTAAATTTATCCTCTGTAATTATGAGGGTTCCACGTGAAGGATTATATCACAGATATAAATAAAGATAAACTAAATGGACATAACTCATCTATAGTGAGGGGAGTTCAACTATGAATCTATAGTGGAATTATTCATAGTTAGATAATAAGTAATTAACGATTATGAGTTAATCAATTAATTGACTAATTATTAAGCCCATGATCTATAGGTCCATCGTCCCTATGCTAGCCCAAATATCGTAGTCGCGAAATCAAGTAGAAGAAATGGAAATTTTAAGTAAAGTGAATTACTTAAAATAGGCAATATTAATTGTTTAAATATTGAGTATATTTAAACGGTAATTAATATAAACATTATTAATTGTTTAAATAATGAGTTTATTTAAACAGGAAATTAATAATGAAATATTATTAATTAGATATTATTAATTATTTGAATATTGAGTATATTTAAATGATAATTAATAATTTGAAATTAATTAACAATTATTAATTGTTTAAATAATTAATTTTATTTGAACGGAAATTAATAATTAAAATTAATTAATTAATAATAAAATATTGTCAATAAAATTATTAATTAAATAATGAGTTTATTTAATGGAAATTAATAATTATAATATTTATTATTAATTATTTAAATAATGAAAATTATTTAAATGGAAATTAATAATTAAATATAAATTTGATAATATTTAGTCGGGAGAAAATATTAATTGTTTAAATAAAATATTTTATTTAAATGGTAATTAATAAATAAATTAATTAAGTTGGACTTATTAATTTAAGAGAGAATTTCAAGCCCAATTGGATTAATGAACCCAATTGAAATTGGCCCAAAATAATTAATTAAATAAATTAGAATTATTTATTAATTATTAAAGCCAATTTTCGGCTATACATGTATTTTGGGAGAGATAATTGCTTGAATTATATCCTAAAATAACTACATAGATTTATTTACCCAAGATAAATAAAATAAAGAAAATAAAATAATCTCCTATTTATCTATGGCATTTTCGAAATTGCAAGATAAAGGAAAGAGATAATGTTTTATTTTTTTTGTATTTATCTCTATAGATTAATCCTAATGTGATTAGGATTCCTATTTTCTTATAAATAGGAGGGTTGGGTCATTCATAAATCATACAATTAAATTCCTTAGAAATTCGGAATTCTCTCTTCCTCCTCTCCCCCCTTAAGTGCCGATTTTCCCTATTCAAAATTGGGAAGAAAATATTTTTTTCTTCCCAATTTCTTCTAAAGTTCGATCCCACAATCGGGTTTCGTTTGATCGATCGGGATATAACGTAGAAGATCCGGTGTTGCTGAGGATTTGATGCTGTAAAGAAACCTCCAACTGATTCTCCATATTTTACTCAATGTAAGTAAAGGGTTTTAATTTTTTCGAAAAACAAGCATGAATCTACATGTTTTTATCACAAATTGCATGATATTAATAGATCCTAAATTAAGTGTTAATTTGTGTTACTAAATAAATTCCGCTAATTTAGTAAATCATCCCTTCATAAATGACTTAAATGCAAATAACACCTTGTGGTTTTAGCTAAATGCAGAACAGTTTTATGTGGTTTGAAAATGGTACATCACACCCTTATAGTTCTAAATTATGCCAATGAAACATCTTCCCTCCAACGCTGTAAACTTTCTTTTAGCCATAACTTCATCGTTTGAACTCCGATTTAAATGATTCAAGATGTTTTGGAATGCTCATTTTAGACTCTACATTATAGTCATTTCAAAACTTTTAAATCATCAATAAAAAAAAGGGGTTAATGGCTTTAATCATATCTAATATTTATATGATAATAAGCTATTTTATTTATTGATGATTTTGAATTTTAGAAGAGACTGTAACGTAGAGCCCGAAATGAAAATTTCAAAACATCTTCAATTATCCAAATTAGAGTTCAAACAAAGAACTTATGGCTGAAAGAAAGTTTACAACGTTGGGGGGGTCTTATTGACATAATTTGAAACTACAGGGGCATGATTTGTCATTTTCAAATCACATGAGGTGTTCATGCATTTGACCAAAACCATAAGGGTCTCATTTGTATTTTACCCTTATTAAATCTAATAAAAAATTTAATATTATTTTTATTAGTATTTTATAAAAAAAATAACTATGTATTAAAAAATATATATTTTAGGGAAAATTGCACAAACCACCCATGAACTATAGGGTTTGTTACACTTACATCCTTAAATTTTTAACTTGAGCAACTGGCCCCCTGAACTATGCAAAGTGTTAAAATCGGACCCAAGAAATTTTATTTTGTCAAATTATCCCCTTAAAATTATTAATTTACTAATAATTATTATAAAATCTCTATATTTTATAGTAGAAATTGTCGCAAGTAGCATATTTCTGCATATTAATTACTGAAATATTAAACTTTTTAAAAATTACTCAAATAGTAGTTCAATTAATTATTAAACTATTTTATTATTTTTCATAATTACTTTCATAAGAATTTGTTGGTTTTTATTAAAAAAAATATTTGACTATTGTTTAATAGCTTATTGAGCTATTTTATTACTTTTCATTATTATTTTCAATGAATTTGTTGGTTTTTTTTTTTAACTTATTTAATTCAATAAAATGAACTACCCTAGACCCTAAACTGTAGTTCAATAAGTAATTTTTAAAAAAATTTGACATTTTAATAATTAGTATGTAAAAATATGTTAGTATAGTAATAATAAATATATTGTTTTATTAAATGATTTAATATATTTATTGTCAATCAATATTTTAGTACAAACACTCAATCAATGGTTATAAACCGAAGTAAATCATCAATATCCCAGTCAATAAAATGATTAACTTATTATTATTATTATTATTATTAAATGCATGTACTTAATTGAATAAGTCAAATTTTAATCTCATAGTTTTAATCAATTTTTTATAATAAAATTATATTAGACTTTGTTAGTTCGAAATGTCCTATTTGAAGGTTTGAATTTGGTTGGAGGTTTAAGAATGTGATTAAGTTGTTCTCATATTTATTTCCCACTTATTTTCATATGAGAATGAGTTTTACACCCACATCGTTCTCACACATCCTCTCCGAAACATCAGATTCCCACCCCAATTAAACACCTCATAAAAGTTCTTCATCCAACTAAGGGAGAAGGAGACCCTAAAGAAGAATTTGTCACACCGAATGCGGCCTTGGCAAGAGAATCAGTAACATGATTCTTTTTGCCTACTAATATGATAAAAATGGAAATGAACTAGAACACAAGATAAATCAACAAAGTTTCCTCAACATAACAAAATATATTGTTTTGAACCAAAAGAGTAAAACTAAAGGAAGTCAGTCATGATTCAAGAATGTTGTATATATTTAGATCACGAGTCAAAATGAGACATTCATGAGCAACTAATGCCTTTTGCTTAAAATAACATCAGGGCCGCGTTGGCCTAGTGCAACTGGTGCGACGGAACAAGGCCCCCGAACTTTGGGAGTAGGGATGGCAAAATTCCCCGCGGGTTAGGGGCCCCGCGGGCCCCGACCCTATAGGGGCGGGGAATCCCCGTTGCGGGTTAGGGTTAGGGTGAGAAATTCCCCCCCGATTTGTTATAGGGTAAGGGTATGGGAATACATCCCCGTCCCCGACCCCGAACCCGAACCCGAACCCGATTTTTAAAGAATATCTTATATATTTTGTTTACTTTTATCTTTATTTATTGAAAAATATATGTGAAATATGATTATATTAACTAATACAATATAAAATGTTTAGTATTATGTTTTCTTTTTTACTTAAGAATGTATATTTTAAATGTATATTTCATTTTTATATTTAATTTTTAAATAAGAATTAAAATGTAAAACGGGGAATTTTCCCCGCGGGGAACCCGATCCCCTAATGGGGAATCCCCGAACCCGACCCCGATTTTTTGATTAGGGGATAGGGTAGGGTAGGGTATGAGGATTAAAAATTCCCGCGGGTTAGGGGATGGGAAGTGCATCCCCGACCCCGCCCCGCCCCGTTGCCATCCCTATTTGGGAGCCCCAAATCTTGAACTAAAAATTTATTATAATAATATATAAATGAGAATTTATTCTAAGTCGCGTTGGTTCACTTTCTCTCTACAATATCTCTATGTTCTCTGTCATTATGAGTTGAGTTCGTTCCCAACTTTAGTTCAAAGTTCAATTTTTATATTTTTTATACTACTTTTATAATTTTATGCTATTATTTTATCATATTATATTATTGATATTGTGTTTGAATAAAAAAAATTATATATATATACATATTGTGATTTTTCATATGAGGGATTATATGATAGAGAGTCTAAATTTATATATCGCACTGGACTCTGAATAACATTATGACAAGGAGAACGATGTGAAGGATTTTGGCTCTCCCTTGTAACTATTATAGCCAGTGACGGATTCATGAATTAGGTTTAGGGGAACTGCAACTTAAAATCTTGAAACTAATTAAAATTGAATTGAAAACTAGCCAAAACTTATAGAATTTAATCCCTTTAATCGCCCATTGTATCAAAACCGATTCAACACATGTCAATTTTAATTTTAACACATACTTGATTTAGTTTTAGTTTATAAATTTCCTTTCTTTATAATCGGTTCGGGGTTGATTTTATCTAAAACTGACATAAAACGAATTGGAAAACACCTCTAACAAAGAGTACGTGTAATTGTATAATTATTAATTATAGTATTGCTAGCTATAAAAAATATATATTGCTTAGTGGTATTTAATTTGTTAGAAATTAAATCAATTAATACTAATAAATTTTAATCTATTTGATTTTTTATATTTATTTTCATATAATTATATATTTATAGATAGATAATAAATATATATTTGGGGGATGTGCCCCTATGTAGATCTGTCCCTGATTATAGCCCACCTTGACAAGAACTAAGGAGATGTTTGGTAGAAGGAATTATTAAACCCCTATTTAAATAGTTTATGTTTTAGATGTGTTGAGGTATGAGTTTAAAAAACTTAAGTTTATGTAATATGTGTTTAATAACAGTTTAACAAATCTAATGTTGAGGTAGTTAAATCTATCTAATAAACATGGATTAGACTAGTGAGTCTCACCCTACTCCTTCTACTAAATACTGGGGGTGAACAAATTTAATCCAAACCAATTGTCCAAACTAAACCGAACCAAACGAGTTTGGTTTCGGTTTTTAAACCTTCATTTACCCAAACCAATTAATAATAGTTTGGTTTGGTTTGATAGATTTTTTTGTAAAGAAACAAATAAAAAATCTTTAATATTATGTGTTATGGTTGCATAATTATAACAAGATTTTATAAAGTTGTTATGTTTTGTATTTGTGATTTGTATTTTATTGAGCTTCTAGATGGATTGAAATTAGTCCAACAATTTTTTGAAGTTTTTTTTTGTTTGAGATTTTGTTACACTTATCATGATGCAAATGAATAATTGAGAAAAAACAAAAAATGTAAGATCCAAACAAATCCAAACCAAACCATTTTAGTTTGGTTTGGTTTGGGGTTTTATCTGTTTAACGGTTCGGTTTGTATAATCTAAAAAGAAAATTCAATCGGATCTGAAATTTTAGTAAAATTCAAACCAAACCAATCCAATGTTCACCCTTACTAAATACCTTGAGGTCTGAAATCCTAAGAATTAAATTTGAGTTGGTTCCAAAATTTTCACATAATTTTGAATCTATCGGTAAAAGAAATATACAATGCTTTTATTTATATATGTGTGTGTGTGTGTGTGAGTGGGGTTATTTACAATTAAAGGAATTTCTATTTAGAGAGCAAGCAAATGACAAGAAAATATTTGAAAAGTAATATCATTTCAATTACTAGCCTTTTCTTTAAGTAAACTACCTTGAAAAATAGTGAAGTCTAAACATCTTGAACAAAAGGAATGTGAGAGACTTTCAAAATGTTTGGAATAGAGGGGGCACACAACCAATGATTGTTTGGTTTGCTTTTAAAAAAGCTTTAGAGTATAGATCACGTGATGAAAAGCTTGACAAATTTTAAAAATTGTTTTTAGCTTTAATTTGCAAAGTTATATTTTAAAATAAACTTTTGATTGGGTTTGAAAATATTAAGATTATTTAAGAACTTAACCACTATTCACACTTATTTATGATGTTGTTTGTAAATACTAATAATAATGTTAAAAAATATTTTTTAAAAAAAACTGTTGTTAAACAATTATAATATATATTCATAACCCATAAGCATTTTTACCATGTTCTTGAACTCGTAATATCATTTTTACCATAGGAGAGGTATTTTTTTTTTACTTCACAGGTGTTGATTTTTATGATTGTACTAAAGATTTTTTATTGTTGGGTTGAACATTTTGACATTGGATTTAAATGTCTTTATAATGCACAGTTTTATTATCAGGATTGAGTATTTTTGTGATCGAGTGTGACATTTTTTAAATATAATTTATGTTATTATGTTGATGAAGTTTTGAGTATTATATTGGTTGATTATGTTGATCAAGATTAAAATCAATCTACTAAAATTATATATTATATTAATATATTTTTTTCAATTAAAAAATGACACCTCATATGATATAAGTTGAGAAAGTTATTGTAAGGGAAATTTTATTGGGTAGTAGATTTTTTTTCAATATTTATAACTTTAGCGGTTTTAAAAAGTTTGTAAATATAGTATACTTTTAGAAATACTCGTTCAAGTGAATAAAAGAAATCGGTAATAACTTATCAGTGATCGGTGATTACATATGCGAAAATATCATTTAATAGTGAATCAATAAAATCGGTGATTATCTATGTGCGGAATCAATGATTACTTATGCGAAAATCAGTGATTCGTGAACTAGTGACAATTTTATAATATTTTAGGTATAAACTTAAGTTTTTCTTCTATTTTATAAATAACTTTTTATACTGCTATTTTTATAAATATTAGACTTTTTTCAACTATATCGCGTTGAAATTGAACGCACACGACATGTCATCCATGATCTACCACAACCACAACCACAACCACAGCTAAGTGAATCCATTTCAAGGATAACTCCATTCCTATCTCTGTCTCTCGGCTGGTGTTGGCTGTTTGGCAGAAAGCGAAATCGGAACACGGAAACTCATATCCCCGGATAGATCAGTCCATATACTCCCTTCCAAAAGCTCATTAAACCTCTCATTGGGGGCCCTTTTGAGTTTTGCTTATGCTAGTACGACGGTAACAGCCTTGTCGTTGACTTATGCGTAATAAACACTCCATGTCTTATTCTTGCTCGTGACACGTGTTCATTTCTTGTCAGTATTGTCATATTCTTTAAATACAGTCCACACGTGTGTGCTGCTATTGACCCATCATTGAATGAAAGATTCATCCGACGTGTGTTTGTTTTAAGGGGCTGATGTTTTTTCACCATATTCCCTTAGAGAGGATTTTCAAGGTGTGATTAGTTGATTAAGTTCTTTTGGATAGGTAGATGTGGGATTTGGTCGTGATCTTAATAGATCAAAGGGATTTTTTGAATTTAAGACTCAATAGTCTTTTATTTGAGCGGAGAATTGTTAAAAATTATCACGGTACTTAGAAGTGGGAAAGATCACAAATTTATTACTTTGAACATCTCTATTAGTATGAGTTTGACGATTTTGATTTTTGGATTGTATGAGAAGTGAGTTTGATTATTAGCTTACATATGTATAGTTTGTGGTTGAAAAATTCAGGTTTGTATACCTTTAGTATTGTAAGAAAATGAGTTTTAAAGGAGGTTTATATATTGAGTATTTCATTTGTGAGATTGGTGTTGGATTTGAACTTTATTAGGGATTTGGGTAGAAACTCAAAGTTTTTATTTTTTTAATTCATGATTTTAATAAACCAAAAGTCATAGAGATGTCAGGTTGATTTATTAAATATGGGTGAGTTAGTAAAGAAAGTCTACACCTCCTATCAAATAATCTCTTTAAAAAGTTCAATAACTAAAAATTTAAGTTGAAACACACCTATCAAATATAAACTATATAAATTTAAAAATTATCACTGTACTTAGAAGTGGAAAACATCACAAATTATCACGGTACTTAGAAGTGGAAAACATCACAAATTTATTAGTTTGAACATCTCTATTAGTATGAGTTTGACGATCTTGATTTTCGGATTATATGAGAAGTGAGTTTGATTATTAGCTTACATATGTATAGTTTGTGGTTGAAAAATTCAGGTTTGTATACCTTTAGTATTGTAAGAGAATGAGTTTTAAAGGAGGTTTTTATATTGAGTATTTCATTTGTGAGATTGGTGTTGGATTTGAACTTTATTGGGGATTTGGGTAGAAACTCAAAGTTTTTATTTTTTTAATTCATGATTTTAATAAACCAAAAGTCATAGAGATGTCAGGTTGATTTAATTAAATATGGGTGAGTTAGTAAAGAAAGTCTACACCCCCTTTCAATAACTAAAAATTTAAGTTGAAACACACCTATCAAATATAAACTATATAAATTTAAATTTATGAAACTTCTTCTTGTACACATCTAATAGACTACATAAATGCAAATTTTATAAACTTTATTAGAAAATTATTTTAAAAATAATAAATAAATTACTTAAAATAGCATCCAACAACAACTCCAAAATACTAATAATACCCTTATAAATTGGGAAAAAACAAAAAACAAAAACTCAACATTGAAACTTCCAAATTTAGTCCAAAAAATTATATACAAAAACCATCACCATAAAAAAAATGCCCCACACACCTCAAAACTTAATGAAAAACTTAAAGAAAAAGAAAAGCAAGGAAAAGTTTGTTGGTTTTGATTAGAGTTTAGATGAAGAAAGTCGACAACTTTTCTTTTTCCTAGTTAGAGATGTGGGTTACCAAGACAAGAACATGGGGCAACAAATCAAAGACACAAGTCAATTGAGTCTGCGAATAAATATATATTATTTATAAATATTCACGTGACAAAAAATAAAATAAAATAAAATGAAATAAAAAGTGAAATTAAATTAGTTAAATATGTCACATTCATACGACATAATAATCAAATAGTTCAAAGTTGAAGGTGGCTGGTGTGGTGTGGTGGGGGTGGCCTTTTGGTCTTTTGAGGATGCTCTAAGCTAGGCTGGCAATTACCATCTTTATCATAAAGTCAGAAACCTCATTTAAAAAAAATTAAAAAAAAAAAAACTTTTTATTTCTTTGTCTATGGTTACATGCAGTGTACATACACTAAATGACAAACTGTATAGATTTTTTTTTAAATAAAAATGTTAACTTTTAACATCGTTTTCATTACCACATTTACATGTCAAAAACTTCACATTTACATGTTAGTTAACACTACATCGATATCCATCTTTAACGGCGTATGATTTTCACGTTAAAAAAACAAACACATAAATAATTTATTGATAACATTAAAAACATTTTGAAATTATTTATTAAATTATAAAAAACTAAATCACAACTTGTAAAACCACGTGGACTGAATTGATAGAAACACCAATATTATAAAAATCAAATTAAAAACTATAAACCAAATAGAAACATCTCTCAAAATCAAAACCAAAGATTCAAAATTTGTAACTTAACCTACGAATAAATATGAGGGAGACACCAATTACAATTAAAGAAGAAACAGGCTATTTTAGTTATTATATTTTATCCCTATTTATACTTAAATCAAACAAAACTAAATTCTTTAAAAAATAAAAACCTGACACCACACGACCACTATAATTTTTTTTGGTTCAAAATAGTAGCAGAGAATCTCACAGAGCCATGAAATAAAATACTGTCCTGTCGTTTTAACTTATATACAATACAAAAAACAATAAATTTCCCTAATTTTTTTTTCTTTTTAAAAAAATAATAGAGAAAAAGACTGTCCGATCAATGGGCCATCCCTTTTACTGACTGGGGTGGGCCATGGATTGGACAGCTCAGGTTTTTTTAAAAAAAGAAGAAAAGCCCATCAAAGGCCCAAACCAAGGCGTTGACCAGCAAGATCGCACCTGGTCTCAGCAAATCCAACCCTTGATTTAACAAGATCAAATTCCATCCACACGTTTTGTTGATGATGATGACCAATCACAAACGCTTCCACACCTAATAAATCCGAATTCCCAAACGTGAAGCAATACACCGAATCATTCCCCCTCACCATCCCCGGAACCCGATACATCAACCTCGAACCCGACACCGCCATCTCCGCCCCACGAAACATTAAACTAACGGCGGGAAGTGACGGAAGATTCTCCTTACTTAACGGAACTCGGTAACACAAATCCATCGCTCCTTGGAAAACGAAATTCGGATCCCCTAACGGCGTTAATACCCCGTTTGTCTGTTTCAGGAACTCGTTTTTTAAAGAGGCGTAAACCGGTCCGAGTAGGAACGTGAACTGCGTCCCGGAATCGACCATGGTCTGGCCGGCTCCGGTATGGTCTGGGACAAAAACCGTTTTCGGGAGTGGTAGGATTTTATCCGAAACCCGGATTCCTTCTAACTGAACCGTGTAAGCGACCCGGTCGAAATACGGTAAAGGGGTTGAGATTTGAATTAAAGGAGTGTAATTTAAATTCCCGAGCCATGAGAGACTTGTCTCGCCGAAAAGTAAAATCCCGGCCGAGTCACGGTCTGATATACAGTAAGAGAATTTCGGCAAACCCAATTGGGTTACGAAAGAGAGTGAGCCACGGTTCATACCCATTAACCCGGTGGTTTTGGAATCCTCTTCTGAGTTAGAACTGAAACCCGTATCCATACACCCGAATAACGTACCGGGTTGTGTTGACGACCCGATACGGAACGTATCGGAAGCGAGGTTTCCTTCTGAAGACGAGGCGTCGGCGTAAGAAACGATGGTGTGGCAGAGTTTGTTCGGGTCGCAGGAAACCGGGTTGGATAAGTCACGGGTTCGGGTTTGGCAGGTGGAGGAAGAACAGGGGATGGGTAAGTAGGATTTAGAAGAAAGTGGGTTGAAAACAGAGGATAAGTTTTGGGTTTTCTTACAGTGAAGCCATGAAAGTTCACTACCAGTATCGAGAACCATGGTGACGATTTGAGGAGGTGAACCGACCGTTAAAGAGACTGTTAGAGTGACGTTATGATGGAAAGGAAGCTTATTGGAAGGAATGATTTGGGTTTTGAGAGGGAGAATGAGAGATTGAATGGGAGAAAAACAGAGGGTTTGTTTAATGGAAAGGTAGAAGATGAGGAGTTGAAGAAGATGAAGAAAGAAAGCCATATTGAAATGGGGTTTGGAAATGGAAAGTTGAAATTTGAATGGTTATGGATGGATTTGTTGGGATGGAGTGAAAGAGAGAAAGGGGGAGGGAGGGTTTTTGAGTTTCTTAAATAGTGAGTTTATGCGTACGAAAACATGCATTCAAAGTGGGTGGACAAAAAGATTTGAGTGTACCATGGTTTCATATATTTAAATTGGTTCCCTTAAAATACATGTTTAATTGAAGTTTTAATTTAGTGTCTCACGTATTTTTTTAATTTTAATTAAATTTAATATGAGTAGTTCTTATCCATCAATCTAAATATAATTCAATTAATTACACTTGTATAATCTCTTTTATAATATTGAGTGTTCGAGTCTCATTTCCTTTAATTGTAGTATCTCAAGATATCTGAGAATAATTTAATTGGTTACATATCAATAATCTCTACTATAATCTCCTCTTCTAAATTAATGTAATATCTTAATATATATGTATATCAGTTCTTGTCCTAATATTGATGTTGTAGGTTTTCTAATTGATTGACATGGATGATGAACATTTAAGTGCATATATCTATTTTGTTTAGGGAAAAAAAGTAGGGAGCTATAGGAATTAGAAAATAAATTATATTTTTTCAAAAAAAAAATCTATGGTATATACGTTCTTGCATACAAGGATTTTTTTTAATAACATATAAGTGTTATCAATGTTTTTGAAAAAAAAAAAATATGTTACGTCAATTTTTTAAGGAATATAATGGTAAGAATCGAAATTGAATTTAATTGAAATGTAGGAATTAAAGATAAATTATAAATTATGGTCGTAAAAACTTGTCATGTCAATTTTTATGTTGAAAATTTCAATAATAAGTACCAAAATTACACTTAACAAAAATATGTAGGATTTAATTGTGAATTTTAAAACATTGGGGATAGAATTAGAAACTATGGCAAATAATAAGAGTACCATATATATAATTAAATTTTGCTATATTTTTAATTCTCATACCCTATTCCTTATAACATTGATTTTTTTGGGTTAAAGTTATATATTTGGACTTTGTTAATATATTTTGTCACTTGTGTTAATTTAGTTCTGTAACTTATAATTTCTATTTCTTTTTAGTTCACATGCTTTGAGGTTTGTATCGATCCGTTTTACACACTTTATCATTTGTGTTAATTACAATTATTTAAATTTAAAATTTTCATTCTAGTCTCTCTAAAGTACCTTAATTAAAACTAATTAATAGTCTCTAGTTCATATAATTAACTTATGTTGTTGGGTAAAAATAGAGGATCGGGAACTTACCTGATGATTTAGTGTCTCTCGGACCGAGACTATATAAAGAATTTGAAAGAAGAAGATGAGTGAGAAGTGAGCCAAAAACCGAGGCAAGAAGTAACCTGCACAGGAAACAACTGAGCACAGTATGGTGCCTACCTATCCACCTTGATGCCTAAGTTAGATCAAAGGTGATGCCGAGTAGAGTAGAAGAAAAAGTAACGTATCTCAACAGTGGCCTTCCTTTCGATATTTTAGGAAGGGTGCAATGATGGCCATACTGCTTAGGTGTCAGGCATATATGCCACGTGTCGGCCCTCGGTTGGAGGCTAGGGGTGGTTTTGTCTGCCTCATCCGAGAGTGAACTTCAGTGGTCGGTGCTCTTCTTTTGGAAGAGTTGAACGGGTCCTTTGCCTTAATGTTGAGATAATACCACACCAGGTGCGTTCATGCCTCATTCGGCCTATGAACTCATCCTTACCCACTCTCCATAATGGGTAATCACCTACGTACTCTTCCAAGCCTAGGTGAGTTGGTCTTTTAGGGATCAACACGCACCTTGCTAGGCCTAACGTGCTCATTCCACTAAATTCGTCACCTTGGTACTCGGTTCTCTTCCTGAGGTTGAGCCCTCTTGAAATGGTTTTTCAATATGAGCACGTGCCCTATTGGGCATAGTGTTAGGGGTGTTCATTTTCCCCGCGGGGACCCGCCCCGAAGGTGGCGGGGAATCCCCGTTCCCAACGGGGATGGGGACGGGGATGGGGATAAAAAAATCCCCGTTCGAGTTTCGGGGACGGGGACGGGGAATGGCATCCCCGACCCCGATCCCGACCCCGTCCCCGACCCCGTCCCCGTTCCCCGATTAAATCCTCGATAATTCACTTTTTTTATGTTTTTTATTGTTTTTTCCTTACTGTTTTTTATAAACTGTTTTTTTATTCACTGTTTTTTAAAAACTGTTTTTTATTCACTGATTTTAAAAACTGTTTTTTATTTGCTGTTTTTTAAAAACTGTTTTTATTCACTGTTTTTGCTGTTTTTTAAAACTGTTTTTTTCTTTAATGTTTTAAAACTGTTTTTTATAACTGTTATTTTAAAAACTGTTTTTCTTTACTGTTTTTCATATGTTTTGTTTTCTGTTTTATTGTTGTTTTGACTGTTTTGCTGTTTTTACTTGCTGTTTTTTTATTGTAATTTGTTGTTTTTGGATTTGAGTTAGATAAATTAGTGAATTTTGATAATTGTATTGAAAAATTAACTCTATTAGGGATTTTATTTTTTAAATTTAAGCGGGAAAATTCCTGGCTAAATTCCCGTTCCCTGTGATTCCCCGCTGGGAATCCCGTCCCCGTCCCCGATCCCTTTGAACCGGGAATTTTTGCGGGGATGGGGACGGGGATTGGGAGCGGGGACGGGGACGGGGAATGCATTCCCCGTCCCCGCCCTGCCCCGTGAACACTCCTACATAGTGTGCTCATTCGGTTCACTCTATGAGAAACGTGGACGATTTTGATATCACACGTGGGTCATTCAGACGGTGCCACATGAACACTTACTTGCATGAAATCTCACCCATAACATTATATACAGTATGAACTTCAACAATAATTTGACGCCAAGTAAATTCGAGACTATTTTATGAGTGGTAAAGATAAAGATATCTAAAAGAAATTATTGAGTTTATACCAATTTTTCTTTAAAATTAATACATTTTACTATTTATATTATTTAATTAAAGTTTAAGGATGAAAATGAAAAATTTAAAGGTATAAAAATTAAATTGATAAAAAAAGATAATGTATAATGATTAAATAGATATTTTAACACAATTTTTTTAATGTCATTTATATTCAACCGAAAAAAGTTGCCTCACACAACAATTACAAAAGAAAAAAAACCATTTATTAACCAATACATGAGCTTCTTTGAGTTTGCTTGATAAATCCTAACACTAAACATCCCATTATAATTTAAGTTAAATTCGATTATATAGATTTGGATTATAAGGGGTTTAATTGATTCATTGAGTAAACTTGATTTCACATGTTTTTCGTGATGAGATTTTTTATAATGTTTTTAAAATCTAAGAATTCATGTTTACATTTTAAAAAATATCTACCGAATATAGTCACCAACATATAACATGTGCATATGTTTTATCCTAAATTTATCGCAAAATTTTTATTTCAAATCTAAAATCCCTTCTTTTAAAACCTCACACTTTTTTCTTGGGTTTTAAATCTAGTTGAAAATTGAACAAGGTTTTGTCGACTTATGAATGATGGATTAAACATCCAAAAATGAATATTAAAAGTATACAAATTTAAATCAGAATTTGAGGATTAAAAATCAATTTTTTTTTTTTTTGAAGAACTAAATATCGTGGATTAATTTGTAGACATTACAACCAAAAATTAATTAATGATCCCTCGAGTCCACGAGTGATTGGCGGATGCTACAAATATACCACCACTTCAATAAATTTCCCCATCTATAATGATGTGAGAGAAAGGACCACCAAATACATAACTCGTATCAAACAAAACAAAACAAAACAAAAAATAAGTAACTCTTGATTGCTTAATTTTGATTTCTATTTATTCTCCGAGATTTATAAAGTATATCTAAATGGTTCATACCATTTTTTTTAGGGAAATTTGATTGGGTGATAGATTTTTTTATAATATTTATAAAAATATCAACTCAAAAAAAGTATTTACAAATATAACGAATTTTTATTATGTTTATCAGTGATTAACAGTGATTTATGTGTTTATCAATGATAAACTTAGTGTAAAAATATGTAATTCAACGTTTATTATTGATAAACCCAATCAAAATTTGCTATATTTGTAAATATTTTTTTGAGCTTTTATTTTTATAAATATTGTTAAAAAATTTGCTATATTTGCAAATATCCATTCTTTTTATAAATCGGGGTTTAATTTAATAGTAAGATACTTATACTTTTTATTAGAGATCATAATCCCCTCTTTTATGTATTGTATAAAAAAATTACATTATTATTTTTTTATCATCGGAAAAAACGATGATATGAAATACTTATATTTTTTCTTAAAAAATTTATGAATTAAATCGTAAGATTTTAAAATTTAAGTATCAAATGATTTATTTTATTTTATGAATGTCTGACTAATTAATCTCACAAAACAATCTTATAATATTTGACAGAAAAAACTCGTATGTACGACTACTGCAAAAATTTAAGACAAAATATAAGGGTAAAGTACTTATTTGGTCCCTAAGTTTTAGAGCTCGTGTTTATTTGGTCCCTACGTTTTCAATTTGTGTCTAAGTGGTCCATGAGTTTTGGATATTGTGTCTATTTGGTCTCTGAGTTTTAAATACTGTGTTTATTTGGTCCCTGAGTTTTCAATTTGTGTCTAAATAGTCCCTAGATTATTAGAAATAAGTTTAATTATTTCTTAATTTGTTAACTCATTAACATAATATCGACTTAACGGTGACATAAAATGTTTAATTGATCAAAATACTGACATGAGATTAATAATTATGTCAAATTTTAGGCCTAGATTGATGAAAAATTTATTCCCATCTTCTTATTTTGACCAATTAAACATATTATGTCAGCATTAAGTCAATAATATGATAAGAAGTTAATGAATACGTTAAATTAAGCATCAATTAAACTTATTTATAATAGTTCTTGAAAATCTAGGGATCAAATAGACACAGTATCCAAAACTCAGGGACCACTTAGACACAAATTGGAAAAGCAGACATCCAAAACTCAGGGACCACTTAGAAATAAATTGAAAACGCAGGAATCAAATAGACACGACCTCCAAAACTTAAGGACTAAAGGGGTACTTTACCCAAAATATAATTTATCTATTTTTTTTTTTGAAGTTTTGAAGGGAGCAAAATTATGGGATCCAACTGTTCACAAAAAACAAAGCCAATTTAAAATAGAATTTGGTATTTTCCCAATGACCAAACGCGTCTTAGTGTAAATTGACATCTAGATGGGACAACTGGAGACAAATAGTTATTATTTCCAGGAATACTTGAAATATATATATATATATATATATATATATATATATATATATATATATATATTTAAATTTAAATTTTATTATTATTATTATAGACTCTTAATTGAAGAGGCTAATTGACAATTAAATAGTTTTCTTTTAAATAATCATATATTTTCTAAAGAAGACCCGTGTTTGGTTTTTCATGGCTTTGGTCAATTAATTTATGGACACAGGTCAGTGGGGAACAGTCCACTGTGTGAAGTATCTGAAAATACAGCCAAATAATTTCAACTGCAACTCTATTGCTTTGTTTTTTTTCTCCCAGTTAAAAAATCAGGGGTGTAATTTGGTTTGATTTTGATCAAAATTAAATCCGTTAATCATTTTTTAACGGAAGAGGGAATTGAACCTGCAGAAGATGAAAATTCGAAAAAATATAAATTACCACGTAATAATTTAAATTAATAATAAAATGGGTTAATTTCAGTAATAACCATTTAATAAATAGAAATTTCAAGAAAACCGTATCTTTTATATATATATCAAAACTACCCAAAAACCGCCGCAGGCCAAATTAAATTACATGTGAAAAGACAAAACATACCCCCGATTTAATTTATCCTTAATTTGTGTAAAACTTAAGGAAAATTTTAAAATCCCTTAAATTTTACAAAATTAATGGAAAATCAAATCTAAACATAAATAAAACTAAAACAAAAAGTAAAGGCAAATTTAAATCTAAAAAATCTAAAAATACAATAAAACAAAAATCGCAAGTTTCGACTTTCTTCCAGGTAAATATCGAACTCCTTTCTTCTTCGATCATTCTCTCGAACGTAATCGTATATAATTGATAAACATTTTATTAAATATAAACAGTTTATTATTGATAAACAAACTTGTAGCGAAAGAAACTTATTCTACAAAAACACAGATAAAACGAGTTCAAACGCCGACGATTTCGTATATAAACAAACCTGTAGTATAAGCCAAAAAACAGCACAAGAATCATACGTCGACGATTTCGTATCTAATCCAGAATCTCCCCCTCCCAATCCAGAACTATCACAAACAGATTCAAACGCCAGCGATTTCGTATCTAATAGAGTCAACCTGTACAGGAATAGAAACTGATTTTTTAATATCAACCAAAATAGACACCGGCTGAGATTAGATGAGGGGATTGGGATGGTTGCTAATAGAGTCAACTTGTACCTGAATAGAAACTGTTATTCTAATATCAACCTCCGATTCCAAAACCTTCAATTTCACAATCGATCATTGTCGGATCCCGAATCTCCCCTTCCAATCCAAAACCCTCACAACCGATTCAAACGCCGACGATTTCAATGATCGATTATCCAAAGCCCGACTCGATCTGAATCGAAACCGATAAGAATCATCCACCACCACGATGGTGCCTTTGAAGGAAGCGATTTTCGATGGCGTGAAGGTCGATTTCTGGATTCGATTTGTACAATGAGAGGATAAATGGATGGATGATCCCAACGTTCAAACCCAGATCCATCCTCAACGTTCTCTCAATCCCAACGTTCAAGCTCGACTCGATCCTGAATCAAAACCGATAAAAAAGCTCCATTGATTTCAATGACCCGGTGGTCAACGAACGTTGAGGAAGAAGAAAGAAGATAAGAGATATTTAGGTTAGAGTTTCTATTTTATCATAAATAGTGATTCCCCAAATCAAAGGAGATTGATTTTGAATTCAAAATAAATTATTATAAAAAATTATAAATTAAATGATATGTAATTAATAAGATTTGGTTATAATGAGAGATAAAAGGGTAAGATGGTAAAGAATAAGATCGGAAACCACCAGATCACCGCCATAAATGGTGTTTCTTGGATAGTTTTGAAATAAAATAGAAACAACCCTAAAAAGTGGAATTGAATGAATTAAAGTGGGTATGGGTGCTATTATTTCTAATAAAATTACATGTCATTAAATAAAGACCAATCAAAATTTGACACGTGTCTTTAAATTAAAATAAATGACATTAAATTGACGATTTTCATAGTCATTTGATTATGTGAATTAATCCAATAAAAATATACCACATAGCGATTGAGTACAAATCAAATGGAGTTCATATCTACCAAAACGTCTATCAAAAACTCTATGAATAGAGAGACAATTCATTAGGCGAGAGTTTTGAAAGAGAGAAGTCTCCGAAAACTTTGATGACTACTTTGAAGATCGAAGACTTCGAAGATTAAAGATTTTTTTGAAAATTTTATGAAGATCAAATTTTCAACAATATAAATTCTTTGATCTGAGAAATATGTCGATCAGTCATCACATTAAAGTTTACATTTTAGAGAAAGAATCATAAGATTTTTTTCATTAGAGATTGTGATGCTCATATTATCAAATACAAACTTACATTCTTTCATATTTAATCTCTTTTCATAGAAATTTCAATGTGAACAAAAATTGTTGAGAAACCGAATGAGTTGTGGCTAGTTTAATGGATCATCTAGATTTTTAAATTAAAAATTGTTTTATTAGTATCTATTAATAACGAATTCTGTTTGACTTGATTTGATTTTTAATTTTAAAAGATCCAAACCAAACTGATTATATTTTATTTTCCTTACATTATAAATTGAAAAGAAAATGAACCAACTAAAAAGTCAACAATTTTTTTTAAAATACATCACTTTATCGTAAAAGTTTGAACAATGCTAAAGGTCAAGGACGAAATTGAAACTTTTTGAAAGATCAAGAATTAAATTAAAACTTTTGTAATATCAGGGTTGAAATTGAAACATTTTTAAATATTAAGGATTAAATTGAATCTTCTAGTACATTAAGGATGAAATTGAAAAAAAAAACCCACTTAATATTAAGGACCAAAAGTTATATTTAGTTCAAAAATTATTAGTAAGCAATTTTGTTAAGTAAAATAAAAATATTATATCGAACGATCAAATGTAAATTAAATCAGATGAAAGGGACAGATGGAGATAAAACGAAGATTACAACTTGATTTGACTGGGTCTAATATCATGTAATTGAAAATTAATTTTGTAAGAGAAATAATATTCAATTAAGTGGGTGACAAGCATTTAAATGAAAATTGAAAAAGGAAAATATCCTACTTTTTATTGCCTCGTGTTTCCAATCACCCTGTCAATTTAGTTCGTAGCCGCCTGACAAAGTTGAAAATCCTTTTTTTTTTAATAAAGTTGTTCCAATTTTATAATTATGCTTCAATTAAAATAGGCTGTTTGTATATAAAAAAAGGAGTATTGGCTGTAAAGTTTTTTTTTTTTTTCCTCCAGATGTTTTGAGAAAAGGCCTATTTTTATTGATAAAATAAATCATAATATATGTATAATTTTAAAATAAATGGAAAAGAAATCCTAAATAACTAAATTATTTTTAAATCACCAAAAGGCATCTAAATTCCCCTAAATACTAGTGCTTTTGACCTATTTTTTATTTTATTTAAATAAAAAATCCTTGCTTGGATAAAAGTCGCACCAACTTGGACTAGTCTTGTCTGTGCATATATATTGTTTGACTAATTTTTATCATTAAACATTCAAGAAAACTTTTGAAAATTTTAATGTACAATTTTTTACATTTGTAAATTAAAAAAAAGTGAACAAATTGAGTCAATTCTATTTTGTTTAGGTTCGTTTAAGATAGTTTTTAATGGTTATAAAAAATATTTTTTTTATTTAAAAATACTTTTAAACTGTTCCAAAAGTTATCTCAAACAGATATTTAGGTCCGTTTTAGTACAACTTCTCCTAAAATATTTTTAGTGATACATTTTAGAATAATTATTAATCAAGTGTTTCTTCTAAAAACACTTGAGTATACTAAAATGTGTTTTGAGAGAAAATATTTGATTTATAATTTTTCTAAAAATACTTTTTAATATACTCAAGTGTTTTTAAATGAAACATTTATTTGATATTTCTTTTAAAATGTTTAACTAAAAATATTTTTAGAGAAAATTATTCCAACGGAGCCTTAGTCTTTTTCTAAATTGATTGAGTTGGTTTTTCAATCGATTGTTTACTTTAGTGTCAGTCTGTTTAATTATTTGAAAAAAAATATTTTTTCTTTATTGTATTTTAAATATAAATCAAATTGTCACCGACTTTAAAAAAAATCTGAATCCAACTGTTTATATTTCAATGTTTATAATCAATATTATTAATATTTTCATCAAATATGTTATAATATAATTTTATAAAAGGAATGATTAAAATAATATTAGGGCCACGTTGTATTTAATGGCTTAACTTTAAACATGATATAAATAATCTATTTATACTAATAAGTTAATAACCATTAATAAAATACCTATTTTATTATTAAACTAAATAAACATAAAATAAACCTTATCAATATAATCCCATCACATAATTAAATTCGAACTAAATAAGTAAAAATACGAAAAGTGTATTTTGCCATCACATCAATAAATTAATTTTCAAAGCCAGAAAGTAATGAAGTTTGAATGATATGGTAAAGTTGGAAATGCATATGTGAATGATAGCTGGAGTTTTTTGTTTTGGCTTCAAAGACTACCTTGTCCATATACAACCTTTCACAAACATGGAAGCTAAAAGATAACCAAACAAAAAGAAAAATGTCAACTTTCCAAATCTAAATCACAATCACATATTTATTACAAAGTTGGCTTTAAGGCCGAATAAAACAATATATATATAAATATTTTGATATATATGAGTGTTTAGGCCTCTTTACATTAGGGTGAACGGTTTAGTTTAAATTTTGCTAAAATTTCAAATCTAATGGGATTTTTTTTAGATTATATGAATAGAACCAAGCCGTTCAACATGAACAAATCAAACCAAACCAAACCAAACCAAACTAAAATGGTTTGGTTCTCACATTTTTTTGTTTTTCTCAATTATTCATAAATACTTAATTTACAGCAAGATAAGTGTAACAAAATATCAAAAAACTTCCTAAAATTGTAGGACTAATTTCAATTCATCTAAAAGTTCAATAAAACACCAATTACAAATGCAAACATAACAAATTTATAATATCTTGTTATAATTATACAACTATAACACATATAATATTGATGGTTCTTCCTATTTTTTTTCATTTTATTAAGTTTTATTGATATTTAAAAATTCAAAAATATCATATATATCTTATATTATGTATTAGTTTTGCTTTGGTTTGAATCGCTGTGAAAATCTATCAAACCGAACCAAACAGTTATTAATTGGTTTGGATAGCTTTGGGTAAAAACGAACCGGTTGTGGTTTGGTTTAGTTTAGAGAATTGGTTTGGTTTGGATTTGTTCACCCATAGTTTACACATAACTCAATTAATTTTATGGAACAACCATACAATTCTTAAAATAATATTTTAGGTTGATGGTCACATTTGATTTGAACTCATAATCTCAAAATTTAAAAGATAGTCTCTTAACTAATGGGTAACCCATGGTTTGGACGTTAGAATAAAACAATATTTATGACATTATATATTTGAATATTTTGGTTAATTTTCTACAAGCAGCTTATTCTTAGCTGTCTCTCTTCAAATTCTACACTACAAATATACCTTTTGCATATATTACAAATTCTCGAATCACACGTTTCCTTGTTAATTATAACCATAAATGGTCTCATTTCCATACAAATGGATCAAATTCATCATTAATGTTTATTGATAAACCCTACCAGCTAACTTGATTAAGACATGGTAATATGAAAATAATTTAATTTAATTGGTTAAGACATGGTAATATGAAAATAATTTAATTTAATTGGTTAGATATTATTATACTCTTTTATAAGATTTAAAGTGCGAGTCTTCCTCTTTTAATTTGATGTAAAAAATATATAAAAACTTGATTAAGACGTAGACAATTATTTTCTTTCTATTCTTTCTTTCCTTTTGTTTTTTTCCCTTCATCTGATAAGGTTTGGAATTGTCTGATGTTATATAACTTCAAGTGAAAAATATTGAAATTTTTGAAAAAAAGAATTTAATATAACCCAACAAAATAGCATGAAGTCCTGTATACAGATTTGTGCAATATTATTTTCCCTTGACTTCATATATAATAATTCAAACTTTTAAGTTTAATAATGATTGTATTAGAAAATACTAGGTTGTATTTAATTCACAGAAATTAAATAATAATATTAAATAGCTTTGATGTTAATTATTTATAATAAGTTTAGGATATCAATTAATAAGATTAGGTTTTACGATCTCTCGATATTCGATTCCAATCTATAAATCAAACGCGTAGCTAAACATAATGTTTTCTATTTTAAAAAATTTATATTTTATTCAAAGATGGTAGACACATCTAACAACTCCCCACTAAAAATTATTTGAATGGGGTATCTCTCAATTTTACATTTATGTTTTAATTTTTTTTTTTTAAAACTATATGCACCACGAAAATCAATTTAGTTTTGCGCATTAATTTATGTTTGAAATTTTCATATATGATGGTTTAAACTAAAGGGGACGAGATGAATTGAATTGATAATTCCAAAGCTACTTTAAGGTAGATGATGGGCCAATTGATTTGGTATTTAATCTCTTTCTTTCTCTCTTTTATTTTAATTTTGATTTTTTTTGCACTTTCTCAATCAATATATATCCATAAATTCCTATCAAACGAATTATTTTATAATTTTCGTGCAATTTGGGGGCTGCTTCAAAATTATTATTACACACAACAATCACTCTTTTAAACGTTTGATTGGGTTGCTTTAACAAATGGCAAAGTTTGAAGATAAAACCAAAGAATTGGTTGTGCTTTCATAATCAAAGTGGCTAAGAGATGGTATCATAAAAGATGCATGCAAAAGCTTGATGGTCATCAGTTTTTTTTTTAGTGAGTTATCAAATCTTCAACCTCCTCTCTCTTTCTCATTAGAATTAATTATTTAATAGGGTCGTTATAATATAATTTTCTCCCTCATAATTATATTAGAGGTATATATATTAAGAGTGGGAATAAAATCTTATATCGGTTATGGAAGAGGGTGATTATGAGTGTATAAGGAGAATGACATATCTCTATTGGTATGAGACCTTTTAGATGAGACCAAAAGTAAAATTATGCGGGTTTAGACTCAAAGTGGATAATATTATACCAATGTGAAGTTATGGAGGCCCGTTGTTCCCTTATAAGTGTTATCAGAGCCATATCCCGATCTTAACTATGTGGATGGAATCTTTGGGTGCCGAATAAAGTGAAGAGCCTCATAGATTTGATCTGTTGTGGGTTCTAACAGATAGGCGGTAAGCTCTGAGTATTCTAATTCATGATAAGATATTTATTGGAGAGAAACACAAAGGTCAACATTATTGCTCCAATCGTAAAATTATATTGGATAAAATGAACACGAAAAACTCAATTATTGAAGTTGAGACCTATTGACAAATGTAAAATGGACGACCCACCAATCATTGTTATGTTTTCCTTTCACCCCATTTACTGTATTTAAAAATTCAGTTGTTGATCATATGTAGGGACTATGATATTTATATTTTATAAACATAATGTTTCAGACATTTTTATAGATAAAAAAAACCCTACTCTATTTTTTTGCTAAGCTCTATCAATGTCTGATTTTAAGCTTTTAATGCTTTAGTGACAAGAGCTAAGTATAACTACTTTATTTCCATTATTAAATATCTCATCAATAAGGTATAGAATTTTTTGCTTATTTATTCATTAAGGCATCAAGTTGGTTATTTGAGCTTGTCTTAGGTGACTTGACAATGTTGAAACCTTCCGTAAATGAAGACTTTTTAAATATATATATATATATATATATAGCTACCATAATATTGGAGATCATGACTTAAAAATTATCTAGAATATTAATATTAGTCTAAAGAGTTTTTATATTAGAAATGATTTACGTGGTGTTGGAATTCTTGTGTGTTAAGTGAGTTTGTATATGTTATTAACATATTATTTTATTTTATTTTAAATTTATTGATTTACTAAAATATAATGATTTTTTCATTTTTATTTATAAATATGAGATTCTACAGTGCATATACACCAAACACATGTTATACGAATCAAGATTCTCAACTTCAAACTTTGCAAACCCGCAATTTGAACGCGCCAAAATATTTGTAGTATTAATCATGGTGAATCTCTAACGTGCATGACTCCTTACTTGATCTATCAAAGGATCACTGAAGCTCAGCCGCTATATCACACTTTATTTTAAAATTTTGATATTAGTATAGAATTTTATGATAATTATTTGAGAGGTCTAATTATATGATCTTTATTAAAAAAAAAAAAATAAAAAAATAAAAAAATAAATATATATATATATATATATAACCGTGAGTGTTATAGTCAGTTTACGCACACCACAATTAATCTTACAGGACAACCACACTGACTCTACAACATTTGGCTTCAAAAAAATATGATTTAAAAGAGAGTCTCACATAATTTAAACTCATGATCTCAAGACTTAAAGTAGAGTGTCTCATAATTGATAATCTTTATAAAATTATTTAATTTTTTTATTTTTATACAAGACATAAGTTTGTTCCGGACATTTTATCAATAATTACTAATAGAAGTTAGAATTAGATAAAGACCGACGAAATAAAAATATATAGAGAAGGATAAGTAAGCGCTCTTCCTTAAATCATCATAATTATTTCACCTCACCATGTTTATTTTTTAAAATATTACATCTAATTAAGAGAGGGAGATTTGTTCGACGAGAATACACCTAACAAGATTTATATATATATATATATATACCTAATAAGTTGGGCAATACTACACCCTGTATTTTAAATTGAAATTCGAGATTAGACTACAAACAAAATATAACTACACAAGGGAGTTCTTACTTTTAAATTTGATTAAGATTTTAAAAAACTTTAAAAGGTGAAAAAATAGGATGAAGTTTATAATAATTAAACTTTACTTTTAATAATAGTAAACTAAAACAAAATCATTAAGAAGGTTTTGGACTTGAGGTTAAAAAAAAGTCAATAAAACCCCTCTCCAACTGAATGGCCTTATCAACATAAATGCATAATGGGCACATGGTGGATCGTCACAAGTCAGTAATCTTATCAAAAAGAGATTAGTGGCTAATCTTAATTATTGCACTGAACGACAGTGATTAACACCGTTTTGTTCGACATATAGGTATAATATCATCGGCCAATTTATAGTCAGATTTTAGTTTGACATATATAATATATATAATTTGAAATTAAGATTAAATTTTATTTAGTTAACTTAAGTTAAGTGATGTGATGAATCCGTTTTATTCGATTTTAATACAAATTATATCAAATATGTGAATCGTCAATATTGTTATATTCTTATAGATTTCGACTAATTGAAAATAAAAGAAGTAAATGAATATAAGAATGAAGATTATGAAAATAAATAAATGTGTTCGAACAACTTTAAATAAAAAATTAATATTTTTAAAAATAGTAAAATTTTTGAAAATTTTAAAAAATTACATTTCTTAGATCGGTGGAATCTAGAAATACCATTCTAAAAATATTTCAAAACATTTACTATTTTTAAAATTACTCAAAAAATATCATCTATTGCAATTTCTCGATAAAAAAATATTGTTTTTTTGCCTTTAAATAATAAAGTTTTATAATTTTTCTCATTGTTTAGTGGCTGTTTGTGTCAAGTGCTGATTTGCTCTAAGTCATTGTTAGGTTGGGATGGAGATTGAACAAAGTTTTTTTTCTTTTTTCTTTTTTTTTCTTTTTTAATAGATTTGGTTTATTAACCATTTATTTATTATATTTTTAACTTTTTAAAAAATACTTTGTATGACTAATAATTTTTCTTAAAATAATTATGTCAACAATTATTTTTATTGTTAAATTAATTCTTTTTAGAGAAGAAACAAAACCACCCTTTCAAAAATGGAAAATACCTGTCTTGTGACCGGTGAGGAGCTCCTCCTAACTAGTTTATGTGTTTTATTTCTATTGGGTAACACATATAACTAAGTCTCACTTATTTATTAAAAAATCACATACTTATTATTTATTAATATATTTTATCCAATAAAAATTGGATATGTATGAATGTAAGAATGAATTCCTCGTGATTGGTCCGGTGACAAGTATTTTCCTACAAAAATTCCATGAATAAAATAGTGGAAGGACACCCGAGAGATTTAGCCACAAGTTGAGAGGCCTAAGGACTCTACTCTCTTGGACATGCTCAACATTATTATAAGAACAATGGGCTTTATAACTTATGGGTTGCTGCTCCTTTTTTCTTCACCCCACAATTTAACAGATAAATGGGCTTTAATTTGTTCTTTACTGGAGAGATATTTTATAATCGAAATTTTTTTATGGATAAATAAAATTATCTATAATATTTATAAATATAATAATTAAAAATTAATAAAAATGTGAGTTCATTTAATATAATTCAAAAAATAACACTGAAAACACATGAAAATAAGAAGTTACTCTCCACTGATGAAGAGGTAAGTATTGTTCGTAGAGATTTATCTTAAGTTTCATTTAGTATGATTCAGAAAGGAACACCGAGAAAATAAAAAATCCGGGCTGCAACAAATTAAAGGATTTATTTAGGAGGGCAGAATGTAATGACATATCTAGGAGCCTTGCATCTTTTTAGCCCTGTAGATTCATCATATGCATAGCTATAAGCTTTGGGGCATATTGCCTTAAAAAGATGGGCAAAATTTGATGGCTTACAAATTTTAGGGTCTGCAAATTCCCCTGTACAACAATATTTATCTGATCTTGCAGCCAAACAAGCACTCTTACACCCCACCACTTTCCCTCCTCTCTTCACCTCCAAAGCAGATGGACAACACTGATTCAAATCAGCCTCACAAGAAGCAACCCCACATCCAATGCCACCGCCTACCGGGATCATCGATACCGGTACGTTGAACCCGTCGACTAAACTCACATCGTAGTAATGCAGAGTTGATTTAGAAGTCCCAAATGTCATCTCAACGAGTGTAGCCGGCGGGCGTCCACCCGTGCCACCGCAATGCAGCTGCCCCGCACAGTCTCCTGTCTGGCAGGAGCCGTGGCCTGTTGTTTCGCTGAAACAACAGCCCTGTCTTGCCCATATTCTTCCTGACCATCTCTCGGGAATTTCGACAACTACTTGTTCACCGCTGTGGAGATGGAAGCCTCCTTGATTGGGAATTGGGTGGCCTAAATTTCCAAGAATTCCAGGCCATATGCTCTCCTTGCAGTTATTCACCACAATCAGTTGGATGCCATCTGTAAACAAAAAACACCAATAAATAAGAAACAAAAACAAAAATCTTTAAAAAGAAAAAACAGGATTCAGAAAGAGAGAACCTGCAAAAGAGAAAAAAACAAGAGAGGAGAAGAAGAAGAAGAAGAAGAGAGAATTTGAGTAAAAAGACATTTGATTTCAAAAATGAGGCAAAGAAAACTGGCACTTTGTTTTGTAAACGTTTTTAGAAAGTGGTTTCCTAGTTTTCAGATTCCAAGATATGGCTTTGAGCAACCGCAATTGGGAAAAATAAAAATAAAAAACGGTTTATGAAGTTTAGATTTTTTTATGTGAAACTTCACTTTCACTCTGTTTTTTTAACTTGGAAATTTATTTGGGTTCTGTTTTTAATTTATTTATTGCTTGTTGGGTTTCCTTTTCAAGTGGGAGGCCATTGCTAGCTTTTTCATAGGAACTAATAATATCTCCAACCATTTTGAACTCTCTTTATAGCATAAGATTCTCTTATTTATGCCCATTAATCAATGATGAAAGTTGATGTTAATTATTGCCAAGTGATATATAAAGCATGTATAGTTTTTGGTATATTATATATTGATTTCCACAAAATTTTGCTAAAAAGTGAGGTTGAGAGTTTATAATGATTAAACTTTAGTTCATTAAGGTGTCTTTATATAATGCATCTAATAGAGTAACAAAAATCTATTAGTTATAATTATGAGGATGAGTTCAAATCTCATCCTTACTAAAATCCACTTATCTTAATTAATTTTTAAAATGAAAATTAGAGTTTGTTACTTAAATTATTTCATTGGTGTGTGATAAGTTAATTGAAGTTTTATTAGGTCTTTTAGAATTACAATTCGGTGGGACATGGTTGTGAATGCATTATCTTCTATTTTTAGTCATGATGATTTTATAACATCTCTTCGCAAGAAATAAATTATCTATGAAGTTTGTTTATTTTTTTATGTATTAGTTAATGTTTACAAATAAAAAATGATGTGTGTCATGCATAGAGAGATTTGAATCTAAAAAAATTATATCGTTTTACCTTTCTAATTAAGACTTCAGATATATTTGACCTAACTCTTGAAATAATGAAAACTGTTTTTAACTCATGAAAAATAGTTTTTAAAATTTTATATTGTTTGGTTGCATGAATAAAGTGAATTTTTTTATAATGTTTAAAAAGAAGTGGAAAACTGAACGTAAAAAAAAAAATCACCGTCTCTAATTATAAGGATGAAATTTTAAACCATACCCTCTTTAAAATCCACTCTCTTTTACCGATTGACATAAAGAAGAAGGAGAAGAAAAAAATACAAATGAAGTGTTCGTTTTAAATGATACTTCAACCAAACACACTTTTGCTTTTTTTTTTTTTTTCCCAAAAGTTTTAAATATCAATTCAAACTTTAATTTTTTTAAAATATTCATGTTATGGCTTATTTGAAATCTTAAATTTGTAATTCATATTTGCCTATTTTATATATCGATTGTGAAAAAAAGTGAGTGGATAATGTTCAAACTATAATATCTTAATAAAGAAGGTGAGACTTTATCACTACATCATACGTATTTTATGCACAAGTAAATCATTCATTCTTTTCTCACTATAGAATAGATAATAATATTATTTTTATGTGATGGAATGGAATGGAGGGAATATTATTAGAGTATTTTAAAAAATGACTTTTTTATTTTAATTTATTTAATGAAAGAAAATTATTAAATTAATGAAAATAGTAAAGATTAATAAAATAATAAAAATTACTGAATTTTAATTAAAAAATCTCAATAACTATTCTGAAAAATAACAATAAGATTTATCCTTCTATAAAAAAATTAATAAAATGATTTCATTAATTTAATGATGGCAAAAAATTGTTTTCTTTTATAAATAAATTTAATTTTTTTATATTGATAATTATGGTAGAAAAAAATAATACAATTGAATGTAATTTCTCTTTTATTTTAATCATACCTTCTTGATTGTGAAAGCACAAGTAAATCATATTATTTTTATTACAAATATAACAATTTTCATCATGTTAATCAGTGATTAATAATGATTTATGTGTTTATCAGTGACAAACATAGTGTAAAAATATGTAATTCAATATTTATCACTGATAAAGCCCATGAAAATTTACTATATTTGTAAATATTTTTTTAAACTTTTATTTATATAAATATTACTAAAAAAATTTCTAAATTTGTAAATGCCTCATTATTTTACCGAACTTCAGATCACAGCCCGGTCTAGTTTTCCAGCAATGCGACAGATATTTTGAAATAAAACCGGTTCACCTAAAACGTTGACAGATAATAACCGGATCCTTCGGTTAACCTTGGCTAAATCGAGTAAACTTAACTGGCTATTGTGGAGTTACCCAGACCGGCCCATCCGGTTACGAAAACCAGCGATTTTTTATGCCCTAAATCGGTTTCTTTCGTTTTTCCCCAAAAGCCGAACCCGTCTTTTCTCATTCAAATTATTCAACTCCCAGTAAGTTTCTATCTCTTCTCTCCTGTTTTATTCCATAATTAAATGTTCTGTTTCATTCTGGGATAGAAAGTTTTCATTTTCTATTAGATTTTAATATCAAGTTGTGAACTTTATTCTTTTTTTTTTTGGGTTAAAAGAAATTGTTCAAATGGGTTCTGGTTTTGAACTGATTCCAATTACACCTCAAAAACATGACCCAGCATGGAAGCATTGTCAAATGTTTAAGAATGGAGATAGAGTTCAGCTTAAATGTTTATACTGTTTCAAGCTTTTTAAAGGTGGTGGAATTCATAGAATTAAAGAACACCTTGCTTGTCAAAAGGGTAATGCCTCTACTTGCCATAGTGTTCCTCCTGATGTTCAAGCTTCAATGCAAGAAAGTTTAGATGGTGTTATGATGAAGAAGAAGAAAAGACAGAAACTTGATGAAGATGTGACTCATATTAATGAAACTTCTGGTGTGGTTGAGACAATTTCCAATCATGATGATATGGATTCTGGGCTTCATTTGATTGATGCTCAGCCAGTCTTTGTTGAAAACATTTCAGGTTTGCTTGTAAAACATGATGAAGGAACTAGTAACAAAGTGGGAAGGAAGAGAGGTAAAGGTATGAGTTCTTGCGTGGAACGAGATACGAATGTTGTTGCAAATGGTTCTGCTGTATTAGATTCTAAGAAGGCAAATAATCAAGTACATTTGGCTGTTGGGAGGTTTTTGTATGACATTGGGGCATCTCTAGATGCGGTGAACTCGGCCTATTTCCAGCCAATGATTGAATCAATTGTTTCAGCAGGTTCAGGGAGTATACCACCTTCATACAATGATATTCGGGGTTGGATACTGAAGAGTTCTGTGGAAGAAGTAAAGAGTGATTTTGAGAAATGCAAAGCAACATGGTCAAGGACTGGTTGTTCTATCATGGTTGATCAGTGGTGTACTGAAACAGGGCGAGTCATATTGATTTTTATGGTGTACTGTCCTGAAGGAGTAGTGTTTTTAGAATCTGAGGATGCAACTGACATTATGGATACCCCAGATTTGCTTTATGAATTACTCAAGAAAGTGGTGAAAGAAGTGGAGGTGAAACATGTGCTGCAGGTGATTACTGGTTGTGAAGAGTCTTTTGCTATTGCAGGAAAAAAGCTAACTGATACATTTCCGACCCTCTATTGGACCCCGTGTGCTGCTTCTTGTGTGGATTTGATACTTCAGGATTTTGGAAATGTTGAGGATGTAGATATTGTTATTGAACAGGCCAGATCAATTACAAGATTTATCTATAATAATAGTGTAGTTCTGAACATGCTCAGAAGGTATACCTATGGCAAAGATATCTTACAACCTTGTTCCACAAAATCCGCCACAAACTTTACCACATTGAGTCGAATGGTTGATCTTAAACGATATCTGCAGACCATGGTTACTTCTCAAGAGTGGATGGATTGCTCATATTCAAAGAGGCCAGGGGGACTGAAAATGTTGGATTTGATCAGCAATGAATCATTTTGGTCCTCATGCAACTTAATTGTTCGTTTGACAAACCCTCTCTTGAGAGTTCTGAGAATTGTGGGTAGTGGGAAGAGGCCTGCAATGGGATATGTTTATGCAGCAATATATAATGCGAAGCTAGATATCAAGACAGTAGTCGTTGAGAGAGAGCAATACATGGTCTACTGGAACATTATAGATCACAGATGGGAACAACAATGGCAGCATCCTCTTCATGCTGCTGGATTCTACCTGAACCCCAAGTTCTTTTATAGCATTGAAGGAGACATGCATGGTGAAATCCGATCAGGGATGTTCAATTGCATAGAAAGACTGGTTTCTGATACAAAAATGCAAGGTAAAATTATGAAAGAAATAAACTTGTACATGAATGCTGCTGGAGATTTGGGAAGAAAGATGGCTATTAGAGCAAGAGAGACACTGCTTCCGGGTGAGAATTTTTTCTATTGCTATTTCTCAGTTTCTATTATGATGCATCATGTTACCTCAACTTGCTTATGATTTGTATTCTTTAAAAATGCCTGAAACATAGAACAAGACCACAGCCGATGCAACACCATTTATACATACTAAGATTGTCCGTATAAATGGCATAATTATTTAGATTTGAGAAGAATCTGGCTATGAGGCATGGCTTACTTGCCCTATCTTTATAGGAATCTGAAACTGTAGGAAACTAACTTTTAATTTGGAGCATATTTATTCTTTGGCCACATCCCACACATATCAAAACAACCTTCATCTTCATGGTCATCTTCTAACCGTATTCTTTTTCTTAGTTGGCTGACACCCTTGTTGATCCTATTTTTTATTTTTTGCAGTTGAGTGGTGGTCAACATATGGAGCAAACTGCCCAAATTTAGCTCGTTTAGCCATTCGTGTTCTTAGTCAAACCTGCGCTTCAGTGGGGGTTAAGAAAAATCAATTTCTTTTTGATAAATTACATGTCACAAGGAACCACATCGAACATGAACGTCTTACTGACCATGCATTTGTTCATTTCAACTTGCAACTTAAACAGATGTATGTATGAAACATTGATTATGAGTCTTATGTTAGAAAGTTGTGGGTATTGCTAAAGTGTTTTCTGATCAATTTTCTTGCAGCACTGCTAAAACCAATGAAATATATCCAGTGGACCCCCTCTCCTTTGATGGGTTTGGTATTGTTGAGGATTGGGTTTGGAGAAAGGACTCATGTTTAGAGGATTGTGGAAGTTCTGATTGGACAGTACTTGATGCTCTCTCTGGTTCCACAATGCTTTCAACCATGAATGATGATTTTGATAACTTAATTACAGGTGATTAGTTTAATAGAGCTTTGCAACTTACCATACAACCACAATCCTCACTGAAATGGTCTCTCACAAATGTGCAGGGTTTGATGACTTGGAAGTTTTTAGAAGACATAGGGAGAGTGAAGACAACAGTTTTTTTCTGATAAGAAACAGAAACTTTCTTCAAAATAAGAGAGAAAGTGTACAAAATGGTTGATGAGAAATCACCCTTTAATAGGTCACCTTCTTTTAAATTAGTGAGTAGCTCTGTAGATTACTAGGCTTTTTGGTAACTTCATTTATTATTTAGATAATTGAAATTACTAAATGATATAGATGTATAAATGAAAAAGACAGCATTTGAAAGAAATCTATTGAATGAGCTAAATTTCTATGCTTAGAAGTTGCCATGGTGTGACTTTAAGTAATGCACAACATCTTGCCCTGTTCATGGAAATCTATCTAGTTTTGAAGGTTTTTTTGTTTCCTGTCAAGTTTGCTTCTAGTTTTATTTTAGGGATGCAGAGCACATTCAATTGACTTAACAAACACCAAAAAAAGGGTAGCAAACCATTGAGACAACAGATTATATTCCCCATCAACAGTAACAAAACATTAATATGAAGAAATAAAGAAGACCCCACCAACTTTAAAGCATATATGGTGGTGCAAAACCAGTAGATATTAATCATTCAAACAGGTAAGAGTATTCTCGTTTCTAACATGGATGGAAAATGATTTTCAATGTAATATCGAGGGAAGTCCTATAGTTGATATGTGCAGCTTCCATCATCGCTTCTTGCAGTTGGGTCGTAATTTCCTGCAATTGGGTCAGTGCATCCTTCTGGGACAGGAATGTGCACCTGCTGGGCTGCTTTCCCTGCATCAAATGATACTAACAGCTTAGAAGAAATTTTTGTGCATTCTTAATGAAATATGAGAACAAGAGTGCTGAGGCTAACCATAGAATGCTCCACTTTTTATTGCATCTTCATTGGCATCACCAAGAGCAGCCTCGCTCAAGTACTTGTCAGCCAATTGGACTCTCTTCACGTTCTCTTGCTCTTGCACAAGCATGTTTCCGTATTCCAGGAGCTTCTCAAAGGTCATCTTTGGCTGCTCAAAAGATGGTGGTCCTTCTTTTGAGTTGACGAGCCTCTTCGCAATCTGCTCAATACCGATGGTAGAAGCCCACTTTCTCACTTCATCATCATATACTCTTGCTCTTAGGGCACCGAAGAAATCTATATGATCAATGTTTAAGTTATCAGGTTAGTTGTGAAATGAAGTATTTATGTATATACTTCGATTCATAGCTTGCACGTAGAAACTTACCAATTGATTGGCCAGGGAAGAGGTCAACAAGCTTGACAACATCTTCTGCAGGAATATTGTCACTCCGGAAGATCCCTAGGCAGACACCAATCCGATCTTCTCGAGTAGGTGCCCAGTAGAATTTTTCCATACGTCCATCACGGATGAGAGGGGCATACAATGTCGAGAAGTCGTTACCCGTGACAATGATGGGGACACGAGGATTATCCTCCTTGTTATACATACCAGGGAGTTGTACATTAGTTGGGTTATCAGCTATGTTCATAAGGGTAGCGTTAACCATCTGGTTGTTCACAGTATATTGGGTGGTTCCACCCATACGACCAGCTCCTGCATCAAGATCGTTGATGAAGAGGCAACACATTTTTCCCTTCTTGATGAAGTCTGCTGCTTCACGGTACCTTTGCCTAATCAACTTTGCAGGTTCTCCAGCATTTCCACTCTCCAATTCTCCTGCGCTCATCATAATGGGGCTGAAATAATAGAACAAAGAATTAGCAGCAAGGGGAAATCTTTATTCCTTTCACCTTAGCTGAGGAAGGAATGAAGGATCACAAAGATTTCAAGAATTTGGGAAAACAAACTGAAATAGTTAGAACAAATAGTTCTTCTTTCTCCAATTAAGTGAGATCGAAATATATAGTTGGACGGAGAAGGATGAACTCACTTGATTCCCATCTTGGCAAAGACAAGTTCACATTGGAAAGATTTTCCTTGACCTTTGCCTCCCCAAATACCCAAAATGAGGGGAACCTGTGACCATACAAAAAGATTATACCAATCAATAGGTACAACAAAGAAAGAAAAAAAGAACAACTTCAACCAAACTCGGTATGAAACTAAACAATCGAAAACAGTTTCTTTGAACCTTGATGTTAGGAAGTTTCATGAAATTCTTAGAGATGTGAACAACGAGTTTGTCCATAAAGGCAGGAGCAATGTAAAAGCCATCCATAGTGTTGTCCAAATTGTACCTAAATCATCACCAAAACCAAGATTCCTTCTGTAAGACAACGATCGATAGCTAAACACAAAAACTCGAGTCATTTCCCCCTACACTTACTGGCGAAGTCCATGACTAATGTAGTCATAAGAACTCATTATAGCATCATGAGTTCCGGCTCCACTGGGGGCTTGGAAGAGTGCACTAACCATACCCTTTCCTCTGGTGATATCTTGTTGATCATCAGAGATATCATTAGCAAGGCCCCTCCATCTATCCGTGTCGGTTTGCTTCGATTCATCAACATCAGAAGCAGCAACAACCTTAAAGTTTCCCAATGAGAGCTTTGAGTTGGTGTATCTTGAATTCACTTTCTTCAAGCTGCTGCCTAAGAATGCTGAGCTTGGAAGTGAAGCTCCAGGGATTGAGCCATTTAAGCTCACCTGTAACAGAGAAAACCCCCCACCCACCACTTTTATATCCAAATTATCCATTTTGTCAACCTTTTTTTTTCATTACAACTTCCTTCTAAACAAAGATAATGAGTAACTTTTTTTGTTTGTTTTTAAAAATCAGTGAAGATTTCAAAACAGTGGGAAAACAAGATGAGAAAAAGCATAAAACTGAAAACCAAATCGTTATCAAAAGTGTCTTTATATCGTCATTTAAACTATTTCGACATAATTTTTTTTTAGATGATTGGGCAATTGTAATACTAATGGGTGATGATATATAGCTAAAACAATGAAAGATAGTAAAGTAATTGAGTGGTGGGGAAAGACAAGTACCGGAATTCTGTTGACGGCTACGACGGTCGAGACAGCGGTGGCCATCGGGGTTCGGAAAACGGATAGCAGTGATACAACTTGAGACAATTGAATCTAAGAATGAGAAGAAGTGTTGAGTTCCTAGTGTTTATTCTGTGTTTCAAGCTGGAGGAGACTGTTTGGATAGGTTTTTAAATCCTTAACGTCCACAAAATCAAGGTTGCTGGATTGACACGTGGTGTATGGAGATTGATTGAAAGAGTGTCGTTTTTTTAGGAGGATGTGTTTTGTGTTTTGTGGTTGGTGGTTGCTGTTTTTAGTTATCCACAAAAAAAAGACGACATATTATTAACCACACGATTTCATTATCAAGTTTAGAGATTGGTCTAGACTCAGAGATCTTTAGAAACACTACTTTCAGTTTCATTATTATGTCAATCATTGGTTTACTGACACAATTAAAAATAAATTACATGTTGAGTCTTAATACTCTCTATGGTTAACTGTCAAAATAAATAAGTTCAAATGTTAATTATGAGAGAAAAATATATAAATGGAAAAGATAAAGAATAAATGGCTGATAGCATAACATATCTCAACTAATTATGTACATGTTTCCTTCTCTTGAAGTCGAAAGTTTAAGTTTCTACTCTCTCAATTTAATGTAAAAAAAATAGTATTTATTTTTCATTTATGATATTATTTTTGGAAATAGATGGGATGACATGAAGGTAATTTTGGTAATTAAAAAAAATTGTACTCTTAGGTGTTTGATGATCTTAAAAATTTTAAATTATTAAAGAGACTAGAAAATCAACTTTAATTTTAAGTTTGTTGTTAGTACTTTCGTCGACTTGGCGTATAGGTCAACTCCATGTGTGCACCAATTTAGATGTAAAAAAAAGAGATGAAACGTTGGAGATGTCCCAAACTGGAATCGAAAAAGAGTATTAGACATCATTGTGTGTCGACCAACTACACTTCGACGATCATGTTAGAGTCTTCAATTAGGTGGAGTTTCAAAAAGGTGAATTGGTTGGATTGATGATTTTTTGCCACTCAACAAGTTGCCTCATCAAATTAGTATTCACGTCGTCAACTCAACAATTTACCCAATCAATGTTCACGTCGTCGACTTATTTGTTGCCCCATCAAGTTAGTGTTCATGTCGCCGACCAATTTGCACTGTAATGATGACATCCGTGAAAAAGATTCAGTCAATATTAAAAATGCACAAAATACTTGCGTTGTGTCAAAAGCTCAATTCTTATAATAACTTTCATACTCCCTAGGATCTCATTTTCTTGTAAAAGATCCAACCAAATCAAACTAAGTTCTCCTTTGAGATAACTTTAAAAATGTTTAAAAGTGTTTTTGAATAAAGAAAACGTTTTTTATAACCATTTGTAGTGGATGATTTCGGCTACGGTCAATCACGTGCAAATCTCGTGTGTCGGATTTTCTTAGACTCTTTCCCCTGAAAGAAAAGAACAAGAAGACGCCGGTGTAGTGTCTGCCAAACGATCTCCGACGATGAAGTTAGAGTTTGAAGGCAGAAAATATGAGTTGTATTAGGTTTTATTATCAAGAATGTCTTACCGTATTAGGGTTTATACTACCTTTATATAGCTGATTTCTCATGATAGATATAGTAGATTTCCTTCATATTAGGACCCTTGATCTGTGGAGAGTATATCTCCATATATCCCGGTAAGGTAATAATCGTTTGGTTACTGCCCAAGGCTGGCCGCCTCTAATAGTCCGAGCCCGATAGCAAGATTCGGACTTTGTGTTGGTCCGTGCCCACGGGTTCTGGGATGTTCAGGATTCGGTCGGGCTCGTTGGTACGAGCTGGAGATACCTTCCTTCTATATGGGCCAAGCCCACCAAATTTTGGGCTTTTGGTATTGGACCTGGTCCATGATAATTTTTGCCTCTCCACCATTTAAAAAACAATTTTAAATATTTTTTTAATGGTTTTCCAAACATACTCCAAACCTTGATTGATAAATGTTTTCTTACCTTATCAGTAAATCAAGAAATTTTATCATCATTTTTAATAATTTGTAAATCAAGAAATGGTTTAAGGTTTTAGGATTTAGGATTTAGGGTTTATACTCTGATTTAATATCTTATTGAAAAAGATTAATTAATTATTAAAATTGATCAATAAGTTTTCATCCTTGCACCTCTACTATAAAGTCGAGAAATCCACACAGGGATTTTTTTTAGCATTCGTCTAGTTTAAGACACCCATGCGTGTGCCCCTTTTCCAACTATTTGATTGGTGTCTGTTGCTAAAAAATCTTGTCATTACTATTAAACATCCAACTACCTTAATTTGACGACATCATAACTAAAACGATTATGAAATATCATAAATTAGTCTTAACAACTCTATAAGCACGATTAAAAATGAAACCAATCAATCAATATATACATATGGGATAAAACTTACCTCTTTCCACACTCACATTCGTGTAGAAAGAGGGGAAAAAAAAAGACAATTACTGAAATATCATATTTTTACATATTAATTTTTGAAATGTAAGAACTTTTTAAAAATTACTCAAATAGTAAAATTATAGTTCAATAATTTATTAAACTAAAAATGAACAAATTCATAGAAAATAATTAATGAAAACAATGAAATAGTTCAATATATTATTGAACTTGAACTTAAAAAGTAAAAAACAAACAAATTCATTGAAAATACCCATGAAAAATAATAAAGTATTAGTTCAATATTGAACTATAATTATGTTATTTTACTCGTTTTTAAAAAGTTCTGACACTTAATAATTAGTATGTAAATTTATGCTATTTGAGATAAATTAAAAAAAAGAGTTAAATTTAGACCAATGTGGCTAGAGAATGAGGACAACAAAATTAAAAGCGGGAAAAATCATGAAATAAAAGATAATTATGTATATTAATACAAGACTTTTAGGGGATATTTAGTTGAAAGAGTCGTTAAGACCGAGTCTGTGTTGTGTGAAAGTATATTATTTTTGTTGGAGAGTAAATTTCAAATATCTAGATTAATGTAGATTATGTACGATAGATAATTTTTTCTATAAATTTTATATTGTTGAATTCTTTTAAGGCCTCGTTTACTTAGCGGGAATGAGAATGAGAAAAAATTGAAATGAAAATCAACCGGAATGAAAAATTATGGAATGAGAATAAGATTTCTTTGATTATGTTTATTTAAAAAAAATTGGATTCGAAATGAAAAGAATTACCCATTGATGTTGTTTACCAGAGTCTTGGAATGAGAATGAATATTAATTTGTGAGGGACCCAGAAAAGTAGAGAGAGAAAAAGATTAATAAAATATAAAAGTTGATGGGATCCATAAAATCAAGAATGATAATGAGATTGATGAAGTTGTATGAGGGAATGAAATTATTTGAAAATTAGGAATGTGATTGTCAAATTATGTGAATCCCGCACTCTCATTTTCATTCTAAGTTTTAGGTAAACAAAAATAACGGAATGAAGTAATCTCATTCTCTTTCCTTCAAAGTAAACCTGACTAAAGAGGATTAAAAGAAAAAAAAAAAAGATGGTACAATATTCAAAAGGCCAAGTGTCAGATTGTTAAATTATACCAAAACCGACCCGCGATCCATACATGATAGGGAAACCCTAAAGTTAAGGCAAGTGTAAAGCATACAAAAGCAGTAGTTCCCAGAAAGAAAGTCAGTCTGCAACTGCAGATAAAACCCTTTTCCAGATGATGAAATGAACATGAACATGTATAAAATATAATATCTCTGTTTCATATTTCAAGCAATTAATTAATGCACCGCAATTTCCAACCAGATTGGTCTGATATGAATGACCTAATGTTCTTTGAATGCATGCATATCTAGACTTCTTAATGACCCCACCAATCTTTCTCTCTTTCTTATTCTCAAAAATAGGAGAAATGATAGAGAATGCTAACTTATCGAGACTGACTCCCGCATGTGTGATACATGGTATTTTAAAAATAAAAATATCTTTTAAACATTAACTTCTCTTTACTTCCTTGGTTATATAAAATAGAAACTGTCACGTGTCACATATACGATAGACAGCCTCAATGAGGTAACCTCCTCCAATAATTTTTCAAAAAATAGGTTTAAGAATTGTTTGATATATGAAAATGAAAATATAATGCCTGAAAATAAATTAATTGAAAATGGTCTAAAAGGAGAATAAATAATGAAAATGAGGTTAGAACATCTTATCAATAGTTTAATATGGGATATAGTAAACATTGAGAGAGTGATGTTATTACAAATAGTGAAATAAACATGCATGAATAGAACATCCAAATGAGCTTGTAAAACTCATTCTCCTATATTGATATGGTAGATGAGTTGATTAAAAATAAGATTGATGAGAAATGGGATATATGTGTTTGTATTTATATACGAATGAACATGAACAATGAAAATAATATTAGGGCGTAAGAATGAACGAGCCATATCCATCATATATGAGTGTTATTGTCCTACTCCCTCCTATTAAATCTCCCATCCAATGGTCATAGGAGAGAAACCACATTGTTCCAGTCTCATTATAAGCAGTAGATACAGGAAAGCAATGCTATTGTACCCAAAAGAAAAAACAGTTACCAAATCAAATATCGGAATGAATTTCACAAACACATCCTCATATATCAAACGACACTTGTAAAACATAGACAACACAAAATTTCTATTAGCATAGTTTTACATGCTTATAACTGGAGATCACAGACATCTATTTCTCAACCCTATAAGAACAATTTAGAATATAACCTCTGCAAATTTCATTTCTTGACATCCTTTCCTTATTCTCCTAACAACCAATAAGAATAATATTCCAACCACAAATCTGCTAAATTCATCTACCATCAAACAATGGATGAAGAGAGACAAAAACATGTAGTATTATAACAAAAGACCTTTCCTGAGAATCATCACTAAAAACATTTATAGACATAAAGGGGTTAGCACAAAACAAACTAGAAAAACAAAACCAATATCCCCATTATATAAAATATATATAAGCCATCTCCATTAATAAGATGGAGGAGGAGGAAGAGGAGCCCAAAACAAACCCTGAGAAATCTGACCATTTGGAACCAAATTATAAACTGGCAAACCACTAGAAACTGCAGCAGCAACTGATTCTCCTTCTGCATGAGATGTTGAATTTCCATTTGAACTCACCAATTGTTTCTCTAAATCCATATCTTCATTCTCATTCTCAATCTCAATCTCATCCTCCACAGGCAATCTTTCATAAATTGCATTACTGAATGTTGCTGCCATCACAATTACTGGTCCAGAAGCCATAAGTGGACCAGCCACCAACCCCCCCACAACCTGCCCTTGTCCTCCTGCTAAATACACCGTTAACCCCGACGCCCCCATCGGCGATGGGGCCGGTAAAAAAGCTCCAGAAAGCGACAGTATCTCGAATGTTTCACAGAGAGTTATAACTCCATTTGGTGCAGCTGGTTGCCGGAGAGTCACATTAGTGACCAATCCAGTCCCGCTGAGTATCGATAATCCTCGACGCCGACGCCGAGCGAAGGTCGAAATGCAATCAGCAATGTCATTACCACTGCTGATTTCAAAGACATGGCTTTGAAGGGCATTGGGGGTTTCTTTGGTAATCATAATGGGTGGTTTTGGCTTGTTTTTGGACCCCGGTGGACGTCCTCTCGGGCGGCGGTTACTTTTATTATCAGAATTTTCGACAGAATTGGGATCTTGAACTGTATGATCATCTTCTTCTGAATTTCTTAGAGATAAGGAATCTACTTCATTCAGTGTAAGATTCCCAGTCCACCATGATCTATTTGCCATGGTTCAATTCTAATAATAAATTAGAAAAAAACAAAAAAAAAAGAACCCTTTTTTTTTCCTTTGAGATTGAATCTCTGATTAACCCATATTCAAAAACTAAAACCCCAATAAAAAGTTTCCATTTTTTTCTTCATTCTTGCATGAATTTATATGATGAGCAAAACCCAGATGAAGAAAAACAAAACCCAGAAAAAAAGATCAATGACCAACACCAACCGAACAAAAGGAAAAAGAAAAGGAAGGAAAAAAAACCCTTTATAGCTCGAAGCTGGGGTGGGGAGCCTTGTTCGTTTTCAAACTGAAATAAGAGAATCAAGAAGCAGCAGCTCTTTCTTTATCTTTTTCTGTTAGTACAAAGAATCCTTGTTGACAGAAAAGGTATAATTAGAAACGAAAGAGGTGAGGAAGAGAGAGGGGACCGTTTCATGGAAGCTCTAAGTTACTGACAGCTTCTAAATGAGTAAAGTAAAAAACCAATAATAAAAATAATATAATTAATATCAGAATGGACTTCATTAAAGTAGCGGTTTTCTTTTGTAGCTAGCTAGCGGGTCCTTGTTTGAATTGAGAAAAAAATATGATTGTTGTTACTGTTGGTGATAGTTTTCAAGTTCCAAGGTAGATCAACTTGAGTCTTGAGTTTGTCTGTTAGTTTCATTACTCTCTTCTCTATGCCTAGTGCTGCCCATTTTAGCCTTCTGATCACCTATTCATCATTGAGAATATATTATGTTGAAAATCCTATATTAGAAAGATGATAAGAATTCATAATTTGTACGAGATACATGTGCTATTTATCTCATTGTCAATTGATTGTGAGAAGTAAGGTACGCTTCCGCATTCAGTATTCGGTATTCTTCATTTCTCTTAAATTTAGTCATGGGTTAATTTAAAAATCTCCCAACAAGGGTGGGCAACATTTATTTTCATTCTCTCTCTACAATTCTTCGGTACTTTAGTCTCCTCTAGTCGTGGATATATTATTTAATGAGCTATTTTAATATATTAAGTATATCTCAATTAATTTTATAAGATAATTATATGATTTATAAAATATGTCGTCGGAATACTTATAAAAAATATTATTCTATATAGATAGTTAAAATTGGAATCTATGAGTTTAAAGTTTTAAAAAAAATCTATTGATTAATGGATCAATCTATAATTTGATTATATGTATAATTATTTCATTTAAAACTTAGTAGGTTATAAGCTAAATTAAAAAAAATCAGGATCTAATTTGAACGGTTTTTTTTTAGTAAATTTGGTAAATTAAAATTGATGTGTCATATCTAGATTGATAAAATTGACAATGGTAGTTTATGGATAACAAACACTGTTCATCAGAGGATGGGTAGTGAAATAAAGTGCGGTGGTTGTCCACTATGTCTATGTTGGAAAACTTTCAACTCTTAACTGTGTTCGAGTCAAGCTCCAATGCCGTTCAAGAAGATTGTTTTAGATATGGAGAGCGTTACATTATATGATTTGAATGAGGTTAGTTGGAATAAAGTAAAGGTAATTAGACATAATCTTGAGTAGAAGTAGAACCTTCATTCAAGATATCTCTTTTATTTTATTTTATATGTAAAATAATTAATAAAAATGATTACATTCATGTAAACAATCAATTTATAAAAAAAAAAAATCATAAATTGTAAGGATTGTTACACCTCGAACTAATAAATTCGGTTAATCCTCTACTACTCAAAGAGCATAATAATTTCATAAAAGGTTTTTTTTTTTTTAAGAACAAAGGGGGCTTCTTTTAATTATGAAAGGTAAAATAATACTACTATAATCTAAATAAATAGGAAGGGAAAAAGGTAAATAAAATCAAGTGTTGACATGGGTATAATTCTTGTTGTTATAAATATTATTCACTAGTCACTCTTTCCAGCTTCTCCTCTCCATATTTGTTTTTTTAAAGTTTTCTGTTTTTAAAACTTAAAAACAGTTTTATCATGGATAATTTTTAAAATTAGTTTTAACACAATTATTTTGGTAATTTCAGTTATATAATTATCAACTGTATTTTTATGTATAACTTATTTTAAATATTTGATATTTTAAAACTAATATATAAATAAAATTTTATGTTAAATTATACAAAATATTCCTATACTATGAATTAGTTGGTTTTAATTTTACTCCTAACATTTTAAAATTTTCAATTCTACCCGTAATTTTTTAAATTTATTTCAGTTGGAAATACTCTTTCAAATATTCTCTGAATCTTTTAATTTTCGTTAAAGTTAACCGAAATTGTACACAAATTACATTTTCTAAAAGGTGATTTCCTAAAGGGTATTTTTAAAACAAAACAAAAATTTGAGGGTAAAATTGAAACTTTTAAAATATTAAGGGTAAAATTGAAACCAATGCTATAGCTTAGGACATTTTGTATAATTTAATCTAAAATTTCTCTCTTTGATTAGTTTTAAATATTATGATATGAGTATAATTCAAGTGGTTAGGCACCTGCCCTCTTTTCATGAGGTCAAAGGTTGGAATTTCTCCACCCAATTTGATATAATATAAAAAAAAAGTTTTAAATTAAAAAAATAATAATTAGAAAACAGTTGTCAATAACCAGATGTAAAGATCTGAGCGGTTGTAGAAATCAATAATCCGTTTCCAGATTACAACACATTATCCAAACGGAAAAAAAAACAAAACAGAGAAAACTTTCTGGTTTGGCAATGGCTTTGCTCAATGCTTCCATTTGCTGTTCCAAAATTCCTTCAAGACCCACCATTTCCCTCTCTCTTTCAAGCTATCCTACATCTCAGGTAAAAAATTTCCACTCCATTTCCTCTCCCACTTTCCTTTTCTCTCTTTCCCAATTACTGATTCATTGTAATAATCAAATGAAGCCATTAAAGCAACAAGTTTTCGAAGCTACAAGGAATTCGATACTGTCTTGGGGAGAATCCGCCTCTAAAGCTAGCTTTCTCGCTTTTCTTTCTGCTTCTTTGTTTCTTGCAGATCCTGCTCTTGCTTTCAAGGTAAAAGTTTCTTCCTTTTCCCCCCTGTTTGGATACTAGGAAAATGTCATTAATTTTGGGAAATGGGTTTGATTTTGTAATCAGGGTGGAGGTCCGTACGGTGCCGAGGTTACTAGAGGTCAGGATTTAACTGGGAGAGATTTTAGCGGGAAGACGTTAATCAAGCAAGATTTCAAAACGGTCTCTCTCTTTTTTTTTCTTCTCATCTTTCTGTGTTTTTAATGTAATCCCATTTAATGAATCACTCTAGTATGTGATTTTGATTTGGTTTTTCACTTGTGTTTTTTTTATAGTCTATATTACGGCAAGCTAATTTTAAAGGTGCTAAGTTATTAGGTGCCAGCTTCTTTGATTCTGATTTAACAGGTATGTTTACTGATGATACAAAGGGCTTTTCTTAGGTTCGTGTTATTGAAAATTTTAAATTTACCATAGCCTAATAGCTTGAATTTTTTGGCCATGTTTGATTTAACATGGTATCAGAGTAGAAGGTCCAGAGCTTAGACCCTTGCATTGTTGTTTCCTCCTCATTTCATATATAATGAGTCCTTGTGTTGGGTCTTATGCTAAAATGTGAACCGTGAGGGGAGTGTTGAGATATATTGAAAGGATTAAAAACAATAATAATAATTTAACATGTAACAACTATACTTAATAATGAATGATTTTTCAGTGCTTTGAGCAATTTTATGAGCTTGGAAAATCTGAATCTACCATTTTCCCTTCTTTGTGTGCTAGGGGCATGAAAAGTTACCTTGAATATCTTCTGTTCTGACTTTAAGGTTTCGTTGCCTGATTGTTAGGGGCGGATCTTTCCGATGCTGATCTCAGAGCTGCAGATTTTTCCTTGGCAAGTGTTACAAAGGTGATGTTTAATTCATGTGTTTATAATGAAATGCTTGAATTTTCGTTCATCTTGCAGAGAGAATTACCATCGAAGTCTTCGATACTTCTGCATCAACAAAAATCTTCTTCTTATGGACTTGTTTTTGGTTTGTGTGCCGGCAATGACTTGTTTATTTGATCTTAATGTCAGTATAGAAATTCCCAAAAGCTTGATTGCTCATAGTTATCATTAATGCTCATCCCTTGTCTCTTGTTTGAAAAACATCATATAGTAAACTCAAGCATTTTTTTCTGTTGGCTATGGCAGTTTATATGCAACAGAATCTGCATCTTCTGATGTTTTCCATTGAAACTTTAGTCTATTTTGTGCTTTGTCATTAGTTAGAAGCCTTTGAAATTAAAATCATTATCCTTCATGGTTTGTTTTTCTGCATCGGGCAGGCAAATTTAAGCAATGCCAACTTAGAGGGTGCACTCGCTACAGGAAATACTAATTTCCGTGGATCGATCATAACAGGAGCTGGTAAGTAGAGTTAATATTTAAGTATCTTTCAATATTTCATTTAGGATCCTTCTCCAAACATGTTTTAGATGCCAAAACCTATGAATGTGCATAAGCCAGCCTTCAACATTATGTGCCTTTTAACAGTATATCTAAGATGTTGCATCAAAGTAGAAAAGTAATAATTGTTATAGCAAAGCATAAACTGATAAATGGCCAGCCCTCTCACCTGATTTGCTCGGATTCAATTTTCACTTCATCATATCATGAAGTAAAACATGGTAGAGCCATTTTAGTTCGACGACGACGAAATATTCATGGTTGATTTACCTCATTTTATCAGACTTTACAGACGTGCCCTTGAGAGAGGATCAGAGGGAGTACCTTTGCAAAGTTGCAGATGGGTAAAAGACAAATTGCACTATTTTTTATTAGTTTGAATGAAAGATTATTTGTTCATTATGAAGTTAACACCTTCTGTTGACAGGGTGAACCCAACAACCGGAAATGCAACCCGCGATACCTTGCTTTGCAGTTGAGTCTCGAATATTTTTGTAAAGGTACAATAATCGTATAAATCCATTCGAAATTCTCAATAATCAGTTAGTAATAATACAGTATTTAATCCAAGTGAGCGTTAAATTTTATAATCCATATGTTAATATTTCCTTCTGCCACAAGGCTGATGTAACTAACACGAATTTTCATTACTTTTCTTATGTATTGTGTGTGTTATGAACTATGAAGCACCGGATACTTCAACTTGAGTTATCCGTATCCGATGCGTATGGGATACTGAATACTCCGATACTTTTTGAATATGTCTTGGAGAAAATTAATAAGAGTTGAGATTGAAAGAAAAACATCAAAATCTTTATTTATTTTGATCATTTCTTTCTAATATAAATATCATAAACTAAAACATACAAATTTAATGTGAAAATCATTGTAATGTATAAAAATAATCTAATTAACCTAAAGATTGTATATTGTAATCAACGTTTCCTTGTTGTATCTATATCCTAGTTTCTTTTTTAATAAAAGAACGTATCGTTGTATCCATATCGTTACGTATCCGTATCCCGTATCAGTGGTGCTTCTTAGGTTATGAAAGCTTATCAAAGGTGAGAGATTTAAGAACACTTTGGACTGCTTTGATATTGTATTTAACATCAAGTTTCTTAGAAAGCAGGGTATATAATTGGTATTAAAGGGATAAAAATTTGTTCTGTGTAATAGTCTCAAGGTAATACAAAAGTTGCTGGTTCTGGTATATATCTTCTCCCTATCTGTGAAGTAGACTTTATGATATTTACAAGAGGAGGTAATCGGCCATCATTATTCCCGTGCCTAGATCTCGATTCGCATATGATAAAGTCTATATTTCTACAAAGCTCACCTAAACAGTAATTGTCTCTCTCTGCCTGCATTTTCTAACTCTAATCCAAATGCTTTGATCGCTTCCTCGATCCATGATCTCACAGCACTGTCTTCGCGGTGCCTGTTCATATAATCATATAAAAAACATCAAAGACATGCCAAATAATAATGCATTAACTGACTCTGTTAGATTTGCACAGAGAGAGAGAAAAAGGACCTTCATCCAATACTGAGGGTCCATTTTCATTGTAGAGACAGTAACTTCTTTCACTGCCATGACACGAGCATACTCAGCTGTCTCACATGCTTTCTCTTCTTTGGCCACGAAACTTTGATAACTGGTTTGGGTACCACTGGTGCGTACCTCCCGAACCTGGTTCAGAAAATAGACGACTGGTCGTCGACATGGGTCGGGACTAATTGGTCTTGTATTAAAAGTGAAAGGTCCACCACTCCAGCTCCTCCATGTCCTAAACGTCTGTAATGGTGTCTGCAAGACCTTGGCTGTCTCCATGTAAGGGTAGATCTGAATGGTGTAGCCCCATGCGACAGAGATGGACCATTTCCTCCTCCGATCGTAGCAGAAAGTTTGCTGAAGAATCCGATGTGGATCGACTCGGTATGCTTGGATAAGAGACTTCAATGAATCAATCCTAGTTTGGTTTGGAAACAAGGATTCCACAGCGTCAAGGTGATGAAGTGATACGAGTGGTGTTAATGGATGAGCTGCCAAAATACCATAGGGGTCGCCTCTAATGTCAAACTGTAAAAAAAAATTGAAGTTTGAAGCATTAAAAATCAGCTGCATTAATAAAGTTTTAAAATGAGTAGTAGTAAGAACACTGAAACACAAGTACAAAGATTATCTTTCTAAATTTGTCAGTGTTAAATGAAGATATGAAAAATTATTTATTGTTATTAACTAATTTTGATTTCTCAAATATGAGGAGGATAGAATGATAAACAAAGACACCAAACAGAGATTAAAAATTAAACTCAATTGTAAAAAATAAAAAATTAAATAAAATAAAGTACTTTTTTTTTTGTTATTGAGTTTAAGCTTGTGTGCATTTGATCCTGAGTTTTTAGTTTGTGCCTATTTCATCCCGAGTTATGAGAAATAGATTAATTTGATCATTGAATTTAATTTGTGTCTATTTTATCCTTGGGTTTTGAGAAATATGGTCTATTTGATTTATGAAATTAGTTTTTCAACTATCATTAAACGAATTTTTTACACTAATAAATAGAAAAATTAACATTCAGGATCAAATTGACCTATTTTTCAAAACTCAGGACAAAATAGACACATTTTAAAACTCAGCAACCACATCTTTAAATGTCTAGGTAACCTAAAAACAGGAAAAAGTATATGAGAATCTGGATATCTGGAGATGAGCTTCCAAAAATTCACCAATGAAAAGTCTAGATGAGAATGACAAAAATTCCAACTCTAATCCCGAAAATCTAAATATAGTAATAATGTTTAGAATTTGAGTCCTTGATAAAAAATAATAATAATAAATAAATAATTAAAAAAAATCACTAAATCAGCTTCCAGCAAAACAATTTTTTTCGACACAATCCAAAACAGAATCATAATTTTTAATTTAAAAGTTATGAAAAGTAAGTTAAAAAAATTTTAAAGAAAAAAAAAAGAATAAAAGGGGCTAAAAAGTATAAGGGAAAGTCCATAAAATTTCCCGGGCGAAAAGCCAAACCGCCTCACCGTCTTTCCCACGTTGACGTAAGTATGGGGTTTCCTCGTTAACCTAACAACTCAATCAAGACACGTGGCATTAACCTTAATACACTCCAAAATCCACCCGTCAAAACCCACAGTCAATAAACCACAAAAAAAAAAATCATTATTAAAATGTACGTTCATTTAACCAACGACAGCTCGCCACGTACGATATTAATTTTAATGAAACAAAAAAATCACATGCAATCAGGATCATCATAAGCCATACCTGATGGAACCCACGCTCTCTCGTAAGAGGAATCCCAATTTCAGTAACGCAAGCCCATATCCTCTGATCAGAGCCGTAGAAATAATCATATCTTTCAAGACAACCGTCCAATACGTTGACTAATTGAGTAGCCAAACCGTAGCTAATCGCATACCCACCTCCACCAAACGCCATATCAAACGCGTGGATCTCATCTTGTTCCACGCTCTCAGAATTCCCCCCAATATAATACATCTGATTATGATCATACCTCGCCAACACCGTAACTAAGTTGTGAGTGAAAAACACCGTATCATCGTCTCCCATCACGAACCACCTCACGTGCGGCAACCCCATTTTGAAACCCTCCGACACTATTCGCGCCATCCGAACCGCCGGGTGCGAACACGTGTATTTCTTCCACCGCCAGCAATTTTCCGACACCCGGTATGGAATCGGGTTGCCCGGTCGGGGGAGGGTGTTTTTGTTGGGTTTTCCGTCCAGCCAGACGAAGCCGCGAGTGGTGGTGTGGTCCCACCAGAGCTCGGTGTATTGACTGCGGTTATGCCACGTGTGAAGTGATGCGCCGATTCCGAAGAGGATGTGGGAGATGTTGGTGGGTCGGGTTTCTGATGTGGATACGGTTCGGGTTTGATCGGGAAGGGTGAATTGTGGGGAGTGTGCGGAGAAAGCAGAGTAGAGAGCGATTGAGATAGACGCGAGGAGGCAGAGTAAGAGACCGGTTCGAGCTAGGAGAACGAAGAAATCGGTGGGTTTTTCGGGGAATATGAAGATTTTGGAAGAGTTGATAAGGTCTTGTCTTGGTTCAAACCGAGTTTGATTCATTATGTTCTTTCCGTTTGCATGAAATTAATGTAATATATAGAAAGAAAAAAAGGAAGATTTTAAGAAATAAGTAGTTTTTGTTGGATTCTTTTAGAAATGGTCATGATCGGGAGAAAGAAGAAGAAGGCGGTGATGGAAAAAGAAAAATGAATGGAAAGTTTTTTTTTTAAAGAGAGAATTTGATGGGGAAAAAAAAGGAAATGGGTCGGTAAAGTGGTAAACTTTTTTTCCCTCCTACCAATGTGGTTAGGAAATGGAGTGTGGGTGTAGAGAGAGATTCGGATTCCCACTTTCAAAGGAAAATATGATTTTGATTTCAAGCCACTTTGAAAACTGCCAAATGAATTTTTCTCCTTTTCTTTCTCAATCTTTGCCCCGGGGAATATGGACGGCTCAAATATTAGCAAAAATAATGAGTTACTAATAAATTACGGGGAGGAAAGTATTTTCAAAAATATTGTGTCTCGTTTATACGATTTTAAATGTAGTCAGCAATTCCATATAGGAGAACATCGTCTGTTCAGCAAACGCTTTCATCCAGAGGTAAAAAAATGCAAATACACAAATTATCTGTTGAACAGATGATGTTACTATTTTTAAACAAGCATCTCAACGCCACATAATCTGGTCAGCGTCCACTCGTAAAAAACCACAATATTTTTGGAAATACTTTCATTTATATTTTTAAATTTACTAATATTCCAAAAAAAAACTGTGTTTCTTTTGAAAAAAATAAATATGACGCTTTTTAAACCCAAACGCACTCTATTAGACTTTTCAATTTTTATTTAGGGATCTTTTCAGAAAGTGACGCTTTTTAAACCCAAACACACTCTATTTAGACTTTTCAATTTTTATTCAGGGGTCTTTCAGAAAGTGAAACTTGAGTTTCGGATGTTTGGGAAGGTGAAGTGTATGAATTTGTAAGGTGTCTGTGTTTGAATTGTATAAAAATTTGAATAAATAGTAAAAGTAATATAAGTGTGTTGAAGTAAGTTATCAAATCTAAGACAGTGAGGTCAATTCCAATAGAAAAAGAAGGTGAAATAAATATGACAATGAATTCTTGAAAACCTAATAAACTCATATTCTTGTTCCCATTCACATTCTCATTCTCAAACCCCCCAACCAAACACCACCTTACGCCTCTAAAACCTATTTTAATCTTTAAATTTTTATCAACTTTTTAAAAATAAATTGATCATAAAATTATAAAAACAATTATCTAATATAAAAAATTAAAGTAGATGAGATACAAAATTAAAATTTTGTCTTAATCGTAACTTTTTTTCATAAAATTCCACACCATTGACTTCAATCGTACCACTTTCTTCCAAAATTGTTCAAATCGAGTTCTACCTGTGATACCAATAAATCTTAGGGTAAAATACTATTTCAGTCCCTTAACTTTCACTCAGATTTTATTTTCGTCCCTAAACTTTCAAAAGTGATATTTTTCGTCCCTGAACTTTACAATTCGTTCCGTTTTAATCCTTCTATTTATGTTTTTCAATAGGTAGATACTAACAGATGACTTATGTGACATATAATTGATGATGTGATATTATATAAATATACAGTGAGATTAAATAACATGAAAAAACTAATATACAATTATAATTTAACTACAATGAATGAGAAAACCTCACTATATATTGGTTTTTCCATGTCATTTAACCTCCAAACGAAATGACTAAAACAGAATGAACCATAAAGTCCAAGGACGAAAAATGTCACTTTTAAAAATTAAGGACGAAAATAAAACCGGAGTGAAAGTTTAGGGACTCAAGTGATATTTTACCCTAAATCTTAATTATTTACATTTTATACTTGGAATCATTAACAAGTTAATATTAAGTTAAATTTATAACCACTTATATAATTTAAAGTTTAAATTAATTATATCTAAAATGTAAGGTTTAAATTGATAAATAGAATTCTTCTCTTTTCAAATATTTTTTTAATGCAACTTGAAATTAAAATGTACACAAAGTTATAGAAATGTAATACGTCAAATAAAACGATGAGATAAATGTATTTCTAACCAGCTCAACATCTTTTTTGTCACTTCGTCAAACTCTCCTTAATTTGCCAATTAGTTTCTCATAAACGCTACATTATTAATTTATTAATTAGATTTTCTACGTATTAATTATTAAAATAGCAGAATTTTTAAAATTTCCTCAAATAGTGTTGTTGCCTAAAAATGGATAGCCTCCACGTAAGCAACGGAACTTAAAAGATGGGATAAGTCTGAGGTCGTGCACTGCACTGGAGGTGCTGCTTTGGTGGTGAGCTGAGTAGTTAACGAGCACTGTGTATCTGCAGAGGAAAGGAACGAAGCATTAGTGTGGTGTCGGCCTAACACCCTCCGATGCTTAAGTCAGAGCTAGTGTGCCAAAGAGAATTAGTTACCTAATGAATGAATTTCTTCTCATATTTATAGGAAAATAGGTTGATGACATCATCGTTCCGCGTGTCGCTTCGGGATTGATCCATATGTTGCTTCTCAATTACGTGTCGCTTGCGGGTTACACCACGTGTCATTTCCTAATTGGGTACTTACATTTGGTTTAAATATGTAAGTCTATGTTGGAGACTGCGTAGTCAGGTCTTGTCAGGTGCGTAGACTTTATGATAAGCACTGTGATTAGACGAAGTGCTCAGGTGCTGTGCTCAGACAAGGTGCCCAGGTACTACGCTCAGACAAGGTGCGTAGATATTTTTGCCAAGTTGTAAAATTCCACGTGTTATCCAATTTCACCCCACAACAGATGCCCCTACTCCCGAGCTGAGTTGAGATGCGAGTTCAATGCTATTTGGGAGTATTATTTCAAAGTGGAATTTTGCCTCGGTTATATTTCTGAAAATATTTTTTTAAGTGTAGAAGTTTGTAGCTTGAATTTTCTACCATTGTAGTCGTCAAAATTTTGAGAGTCTGTCGCTTAAATTTTCTCCCTTTGTAACTTGAATTTTATGTCATTTAAAAATTTGAGAAAATACTAAGTTTTGGAGCTTGGTAGGTTGAATTTTCTTTCCTGGTCGTTTTGGAGTTGGGTTGTATGTCCAGGTTGTCATGCTTATGTTGGGATTGAGGCCTCTAAAAGAGTTTTCAAACGGAAGTCCCAATGATCTTTTCCTTGCTGTATAATATATTCAAAACAAAATGCATAAAAGAATTACTAACTATTGTAGAGAAGTGTCTGACTATTCCTCATTCTTCTTGGTTACAATCCTGGGACCACCAAAAAGTTCTTCCCCACTAAACACAAAAGAGAATCGGTGCATGAGCACTATCCTCTTTGGAAAAAGGAAAAGGGAAGAAATTTTCTTCCCTTACCCTATGGGCGGCAGCGGCACAGAGGAATTTTCCTGAGCCTTTTCTTTTGCTCTCTTAGTTGTGTGTTTTGGGGGCACCCCAAGGTTCCTATTTATAGGAAAACTAAGCCCTCAGAAAATCTTTGAATATCTTTTTAATTATCAAATAATTAATAAAGATATTATAAAATATATTTTGAATAATTAAGATATAATATCTTATTCCATAATAAGATAATCTTTATTTAAATTAATCTGTATGAATTTAAAATAATTAATCCATATCTTACTCATTTAAATTAATCATATTAATTTAAATTAACATATTTCATATATATATATATTTTAAATAAAATAAAATGCAAATAATTGGTTAACTATTAACCATTGGGGCGTGTGACCCTACCCATAGGTCACACGCCCACCTTTTCATCTCCATGATAATATTGGGGATTTTATTTTTCCTTTTTAATTAATAAAACAATTCCATTAAATAAATAAATAAAACTCCTTTTATTTATTTCCTCTTTTAATTTGATTTCCTCAATTTAAATCCCCATTAATTTGGGACAACTCCAAAATTAATTTAATTAAATAGACTCTTCTATTTAATCTCTCTATTTTATAATTAAATAGACTTTTCTATTTAATTTCACCATTAATTAAATAATCAAATATACTTCTCTATTTAATTTCATTTAATTAATCAAATAGACTCCTCTATTTGTATTTGCCTTAATTGATTTGACAACTTCAAATCAAATACTTGAAATCATTTTTCCAAAGAAAGTAATCATCATTAATTTATGTTCTCAATTACATGCATTAGCTCAGATGACTTAATGAACCTATAGGACTAAGCTCCAATGATCTAGAATGACGTTAATTGAACTCCTCCAATCAATTAATTCTTATTCATTAACTCCTAGATAACTCCACTAAATATATATATATATATAATGGAAATTCTGGAGCGTCGGATGAGCATTTAACGCGATCGAACGGCTGATAACAAATCTGACTTTCCCTTTTCTTTTTCCATTATTTTTATAAATCTGAATAAATCTGGGCCTTTAATCTCAACCACCTTCTGATCTAACGGCTAGAAATAAATCTGATTTAATTTCTTTTCTTTAAATCAAAATACCAAATAATCTGGGCCATTGAATTCGAATTCCATCTGATCTAACGGCTGTGAAATTGAGCGCATAATAAGATCAGTGAAGCTTGCCATATACGATCCAATTTAAATAATTAATTTAATTCCAATCTTCTAAAATCAATATCTCGCTCGTTTAAAGTCCGATTGAGTCGATTCCAATTGCATTGGACTCGTTATAATTTTCTCTACGCAGTGGACTATCAAAACACAGAAAATTGATTAGTAACAAAAACACGTTTGTTATCATCAAAATAAGAATAAGATTAATTGGCTTAGAAAGTCAACACTTCTAAGTTCGTTGCTTACGTGGAGGCTCTCCATTTTTAGGCAACAACAAATATCATTTAAGCAATTCAAAAGTTTTATTGAAATATAATTTGTTGGGTTTTTTTACCCTCTATTAATTCAATAAATTTATTATATTATTATTTGGTTAATTTTAAAAAAAATGGCTATTAACATTAATAATCAAATAGAACATATAGATTACAACTATATTAGTTTTTTCAAAAAAAATTACAAAACTAGACAAAACCATCCACCGGAAAAGTTAAAATAACGAAAAAAAACCCTTGATTTAATTTTCCTTAAATCATGCAATATTTAAGGAATTTATCAAATCCCTTAAATTGTGCATGATTTAAGATAAATTAAAAACTAAAAAAATTAAACAAAAGGGAAATCTAATCTATCTAACTTATTACTCTCTTTCCAGCTACAAAATCAGCCTTCATCAGTTTTCTTCTCCAAATGCAAGAAATCCGCCATTGATACTTTTTAAGCTACAAAATTTAAAAATCCAGAAAATAAACAAAAAATCGGTTAGCTTAACATTATTAAACAAAATCTAACAAGGATATTGTGATCTAGAAAATGATTAAAACGTCGTTAGTTTAACATATTTATATTTGTTAAAAACTAATAAAATTTATAGTTTGACATCATTAAACAAATCTAACCAGAGTATCTTGATCCAGAAAATGATATCGGTTAGTTTAACATGTTTATATTTGTTAAACATAAATAAAATCTATAATTTAACATTATTAAACAAAATCTAACCTGAGCATCTTGATCCAAAAAAAAAAATCTATAATTTAACATTATTAAACAAAATCTAACCTGAGCATCTTGATCCAAGAAATGATTAAAACATCGATTAGTCTTAACAGGTAAATATTTGTTAAAAACTAATAAAATTATATAGTTTAACATTATTAAACAAAATCTGTAGTTTAACATTATTAAACAAATCTAACCTGAACATCATAAACATTAACATCAAGTTGATGTGCAAATAAAAAACTTAAACCTAGAAGAATTCAGATTCGTCTCTGATTAAATTACTCTATTCGATGGAAATTAGGAAAGCTTCCATAGAACATGTTTTATTTCTCCATCTTCATCTTCTTCTTCTTCAAGACTAAAATCTCATCACCATATTTTCTCTAAAAAAAATTCTCGCCTCATTATCACCGCTTCCTCTCTCCTTCTTTTCCTCATTGTTCTTTATCGTGCATTCATTAGAAAACAAAAGGCTCCCACAGATTTCTCAAACCCTCCTCATTATTTCTCTTTCTCTATCCTTGTTGATCCACCAATTATTTCTCTCCCTCTCATCGTCTTGGCCATGGTGGTTTTTGGTCAATGGTGGATCTGATGGTGATAGAATGGTTTGTTCAAGATTCAAGAAGATGTGGTTGGAGACAATGGTGGATTTGATGGTGATGGTGAATAAAATTAGGGTTTGAGAGAGAGATTTGAAAAATGAAAATTAAAAAAGATTTAAATCAGATTTTAATTAAAAGAGAGGATTGAATATGAGGATTTTAGAGAGAGATTTGAATAAATGAATGCCTAAAATGAAGGAATGTCATTTTAAGAAGGATGGGTAAATCTGGATAATAAAAATTCCTCTCTCCACCGTGTGTAGAGAAGATAGACTAGTAATGTAATTAATTAATACATCATAATATTTTTGTAATTAGGGTCTCCGATTTGATTTAACGAGTAATAATCTCTAAAAAAAAATGATATTTTCAAGTAAATAATAGGTAGAAATATATCATTCATTTTAATTACTTTTAAATAAGATTTAGAATATTTAAGTAATTAGTATGAAAAACATGTTATTTCTCACTAAAATAATATGAAAATTATAAGAAAACTTGTTGAAGTAACCCCGATGGACGTGAAAATAAAAATAAAAATATTTAAGCCTTGTCTGCAATTAAATTATCTAATACTATTTGACTTTATCAATTCAAATTTAATTATCAAAGGACACTTATATTTTGGGGTAAAATACCATTTTGGTCCCTGAACTTTCACTCAAGTTTCATTTTCGTCCCTGAACTTTCAAAAATTACCATTTTCGTCCTTGAACTTTCCAATTCGTTTCGTTTTGGTCCTTCAGATTTTGTTTTTTCATCTAGGACATCATCGAAGGGTTTATGTGACATATAATTGATGATGTGACATTATATAAATATACAATGAGGTTAAAAGATGTAGAAAAACGAATATACGGTGAGATTTAAGACTATAATTAAAGATAAAAAGGTGAGATTAACTTTCCTTTATATTCGTTTTTCCATGGTATTTAACCTAACAGTATATTTCTATAATGTCACATCATTAATTACTTGCCACATAAGCCCTCCATTAGTGTTTTAGACGGAAAAATAAAATCTGAAGGACCAAAACGAAACGAAATGGAAAGTTCAGGGACGAAAATGGTAACTTTTGAAAGTTCAGGGACGAAAATGAAACTTAAGTGAAAGTTCAGGGACCAAAATGGTATTTTACCCTATATTTTGATTGACAATGATTTGCTACGAATTTAACAAGAAATTTAAAATTGAAAAATCTTTTTAATTTTCTTATAATTTAAAAAAACGATGAATGCATGTAGTTTAAAAGAAAAAGAAAAATCTACAAACGATGCCAATTTGCCATTATTAGGGAAGAGTAACTGGACAGGGAGGGGTCAACTGGTTGTTGGTTCCAATTTAAATTTTGAATATGATATATTCGCTAAAATATTGTGTAATAATAATCTTCTCTCTAAATCTTTAATAGGTTAAAACGTAAACCACCATGCAAATGTATCTCATCACATCTCTATTTGTCGATTTGACCTAATGGACAATCCATTCAAATAAATTAATAATTACAAAAGAAAATTTCCAACATTGTCTGAGTTTACCAATTCAAAATAAATATCTAATACTATTTGACTTGGAAAAATGTACATATTTTCTTTAATTGTAGGACCCTCCCTTATGTCCTAGCTTTTAGTTTTAATGCTGCCTGTATTCATCCTAGGGTTCTATTCTAACTCGACGGAATACTATAGGAAGAATTACCCTTACTCCTCCTATTTTAGAAAATTATAGATATAACCATTTTCTTAGTATTCATAAGGGATAATAGCCATCATTTTATGAATAAAGTATTTCAACTATATTTTAGAATCTAAAGTATATGTCTGGATTTTTATTCCTTTTTACCCATTTTCTTTTCAATTAATATGGCTGGCGTATTTATTGTAAATTTCCCTTCTTTTTTTGCTGCATACTTATGGGAATATGGATGAGACATTTCATTCATTTATGCTTTTTTTCTTCAAGACTTCTTCTCCGTTTTCCTCCATTTATTATTTTTTCTTCTCTTTTTTTTTATCAACGGAGTTATTTGTTATTAACATTAAGTAATGGTGGTGTTTGGAACAAGTCTAGGGATTATATCCTGGTTTCAAAGAAGTTTTGAACAAAATAATGAAGGGTTAACAAATGATAATGTTGAAGATGTAGTTATGTTTGCCCAGCTATTATCTTAGTTTCAAGAGGTTTTGAACATTCATAATGTAGAAGAAGATCCTATAATATTTGATTATGTCAGTCATAAAATATACGATGACATCTGTATGGATAATATATCAGAGATAGCAGAAGAAAAAAGTTTGTCAGAAGGAATATGAAGACGTTGACGAAGAACTCTTCTTACATGATTGTGTGGATATACAACATATATCTAATATATCAGACAATCCATATGTAGAAACATATGTTATTAGGATAGATGACAGTTCACATGTTGTATACTAGCAGAATAATGTACAACATGTTTCTCGTATACAACAAGAAACATGTTGTTTGAGGCTTTAAATGTCGTCTTGTTTTTTTTAAGTCTTTTCTATGTGAGAATGTTTGACGGTTATTTCATCTTTATGGATTGAGTTCTTAAGGTTTATTTAGTTATCTATTTATTTGTTCTCTCCTTACGCCTTATTATATTATTTTTTGTTATTTTGTTTTTTTTTCCAGTTAATTTACCAAAACATATGAATTTTATCATTCAGATAATTATCTTTTCAGATTTTTGTTTGTTATTTTATAGATTTTTTTATGTCTGTTATATAAATACTTATTTTTTTATATATTGTATTAAGGGTATGATTTTTTTTGAGGTGACAATCCTAATTTATCTTGAAGCATTTACATTTAGCAGACAAGCTCTTTTGACAATCCTCATTTTGTTAAACTTCATTAAAGATTATATTTTGTTTACTTTCATGTAGGTGCTGGAAAAACTTTTTTTTTTTTTGTCATAATGTGATGTGTTTTGGATTCACTATCATTAATGGGCCGAGTCGGATTAATAGGCCCAAGTTTGGCTTAGACTCGGCCAAGCGAGCCTATGGTAATGTTCGAGTCAAGTCGGCGCAACCTAACCAAATAAACAAAAGGCCCACGACTTGGCTCCTAGGGCCAGTTTGGGCCTGGTTCGTTGAATTGAGCCGAGTTTTACCCATCATATGATTTAAATTTTTTTTTATTTATAATTACTTTAATATATTTTGAAGTAAAATATTACATTTATTTACTTTTAACTTATTAATAAAATTTGTATTACAAAATGGAGGAAAAAAAGTATATATTTTTATGCATTAATATTTTCATCCATGGATTGGTTGGGAATCGTCATCCTATCACCTTATATACATTATCTACTCCTTTTCTTATATTTTTAATTTTAAATATATCATACAATTTCATAAACCTATCATTTATTCCATCCTAATTTACCGATTATTAAATATAAAAAGATTTTTTTTATAGAATTAATCATGATTATCCTCAATATTAACGAAAAAATTAATGAAAAGTTAAATATAATTGTAGATGGTACAATACTGAATACACTCATAAGGAGGTAAATATAAAGGGTTAGGTCCAAGCACTGAGTCTGAACTATCAAAGGATTTAGTATGAATGTTGTTATTGATTATCATCCTATCACAGTCAAACTTAAGCCCATGAAACCAATTAGTACGATCATGATGATCCAGTATTTAGCGGCTATATAAGACTAGGAGATACACAAGGGGCGGATCTACATAGGGGCCAGAGGGGGCACGTATCCCCGTCGATTTTTAGATTTATTAAAAATATATATATGACTTTGAATTAAAATTAATTTGTGCCCCTTCATTTATAAGTATATATACACACAAGTTAATTGATGAAGTAAACTACCAAGTAGCATATTGGCAAAAGCGATGCAAAAGCACCTCATGTAATCCTTTGAGTCTGTGTTTCGAATCCCTTTGAAAACCGTATTTAACTTTTTTGCAACTATTTTTAAGGTTAAATCCAAATAATATAATATTGTATTTATATTTATCTATTTACTTTATAAATTAAATTAAAAAAATCCTTTTATTTTTTATATTTTTATTTCATATAAATAAAATAGTTCAATATATTTGAAATTATAATATAATTGAATATTTTTTTATATTATAAATAGTATTTTCAATAATTATTTTCATTATTTATTATCCAAAAACAAAATAGAAAAATATCAATTACTTAATTTTCAAGAAATTAAATACCACAAATGAATAAATAGATTTTATTTTCATAATTATTAATATTATAATCAATAATAAATAATTATATAATTGTATGTATTGAATGTTAGGGATGTTTTTAGTTTCGTCGGTGTTGTTTTGATTAAAATCGACATTAAAGTGACTAAAAATGAAAAAAAAATTACAAACCAAAAATGATCTGTTTAGGTAGCAAAATAGCAATTTAAGTTATTGAATTTCAATAGGTTTTAGTTGGTTTCAATTCAATTTCTATCGAACTCTGTGCCCCCTCGACTTAAATCCTGGCTCCGCCACTGGATATACTAAATGAAGTATTTACTGAAATCAAGACCTAACTATTCTTTGATCGCTCTACACCGTTTCTAATTATATGTTCATTTTTATAAAATTAACTTGACCGTTAAAAGTTTCTTGATAGGTAGCACCAACGAGAAGACATAACACACATCGTCACATACTCAATTGTGAAATTGACCCCGACAACAATAATCTTAAAAGTTTGAAAACATAATTATAAAATTTAAAAGTTACATTATAAATATTCTATATTTACGAGAAGTTATTATTTATTAGTAGAAAACTCATGTATTATCCATCTACCTATTTTTAATAGAAAATTAATATGACGCTATTTTTCAATTACTTCTAAACATATAATATCAAATTGTATCAACTCTTTTATTATCAATCATTCTTACTTTTTAAAAGATTCTAATTACCCCTATTATTCTCCTATTTGGTACAATTATAAGTAATATTTTACTATCCAACTACAAACCTAACCTACAATATTCAAATCTAAATATATTTTTTTTTTCAAAAAAAAATAATTAAAGAATTAAATATAATATTTTTGAGTGAATGGATCAAAATGAAAAAGTATGGAGTAAGATAATTTTTTAACCTAATCAAAATGAACAATTTCCAAGAGATTTCAGCATTTATAGAGTAGTTCCACATGGGTTAAAAAGAAAACATTTAACCTCGCATTCGGTGAGAGTCAGATTCGTATTTTATGATGGCCCCACTAATGACTTGCGTAAAAATTGGGACCACTGGATAAGGCCATGTATAAAATATCTAATTCTGATTTGGAATGAGAGACAGAGAGAGTTTGTCTTGTAGTTCAAGAACAACCACAAGCATAGTAATGATATGAACAGACAACTATCAAAACCCTCTGCTGTTTATGTCTTATTCTGACACATATTTTCAACCTAATTATAAATTATTTAAACCGTCAATACTCCTTATATAATCATTGGATCTATATTAAAATATAATATTTTATGTTGTTAAAATTTAACTCAATAATAAAATATTTCTATTTTTTTTGTTAACGTTGAAATTTTAAATTTCCTTTTTAAATATTATATGTTTTTTTTTCCAAATATAAACTTCATTAAAAAGATTAAAGCAGCATACATAGAGAGTTTAGAGCCCTTTTAGCAAGGACATGAGCATTAGAGTTTAATTCCCTAGAAATAAAAGAAAAAGAAATAGAAGGAAAAAGGCAAAAGATATCCATGAAATCATCAAAGATGCAACTGAAATGAGCAGGGCAAGTAGCATTGGCAGAAAAAATGTCGATAACGGACGCATCCGAGAATACTTTGACCTTCTTAAAATCTTGAGACTTGGCCTGATGAAGAGTAGCAATAATGCATAAAGTTTTGGCTTGAAAAGCTGATTGACAAATAGGTCCCGAAGAGCTTGAAGAGAAGATCAAAGAACCATTAAGCATAAAAATCCAACCAAATGTGGAAGCAAAGGAACTAGAATCCCAGGAAGCATCACAGAATATTGATAAGCCATTAAAAGAAACATCCCAATCTAATAAAAAAAATGCTCTCAGCATTAGCAGACATAGCATTTGAATGACAGAAATCAGAATAATCCTTAATTGATTTAGTAATGCCATGAACAACATCAGAAGAGTAGCCTCTGAAATGACGGTAGTTACGCATTTTCCATAACACTACAAAATGAATGGGTACTACCGGCGCACCTCTGCGCCGGAAATGCTAACCACATGCGCCGGAAAAAGGTATCACGGACGCCACTTCCTCCCCGGAAATAACGCCGGCATTGGGTTGTCGGGGATGCCATTTTTAGGCATCACCGGCGCGGCTGTTCATAGCGCCGGGGATGCTAAGAAAACATCCCCGGCTTGGTGGCGCCGGCAGTGGGGTTAATCCTGAACCCCACTGCCCGGTATTTCTGGCGCTATAGCGCAGGTACTAATCATATTACAGGTGCTGTAGCGCCGACAATGAACATATTTCCGGCGCCATAGCGCCGGAATTAAGGGTACTATTATATGCATGTAACCCCAGTGCCGGCGCTATGGCGCGGGTATTGCCACTGTTTTTTTTAAAGCTTTACTTATTTTAAGCTCCTTAAAAGCCACCTGTTTCAATATATATGTATATTAAGATTTTTCTAAACCATATAAAATCCAGAACCAGAAAAAGTTGTAACAAAATGTGATAGAAATTAACTAAAGTTCAATTAAGACAAATAGTCTTTAAGAAAGTAAAACATGATGTCTTAAAATACTACAACAGACACGTAATGTGTTCAAAGTACATGTAAATCCTAAGCATGACCATCCCCACCACCTCTATAGTTTCTCATGAACGCATCAAAGTCCTCTCGAAGTTTCCTGGCCTCTAAATCACGTGTCACCTCACGAGCCTCACGTTCCACATCACGAGCTCGAAGTTCCTCAATAATAGATGAGCTTGAATCCGTTGTGTCTGACGCAACTTGTGGCGGGTTCATATATTCCACCATTTTTTTCTAAGACAAATAAAAAAAAGCACGAAATGAATACAAAATATTTAAAACAAAAACATAACAAACTTAAAATAATAAACTTACGTGATGTTCTTCGGCCTGTCCGCTCACCCACGTTTTTGGACTTTCATAAGAATGTTGTTGCTCAAACACGTCGACCCATGTAGCTTCTGGGTTATCTTGTCTCTGCAAATATTCATATAAAATGTGTATGATACTACAAAAATAGAAAAAAGTTTAATAAGTAAAGTGTGTGAAATAGTATTACCATCTCATAAAGCTTATTAGCATTGGATTTCGAGCCACCTTTATGTAAATACGGTACTGCCGCTCGGGAATGAGTGTTTGTCTCTGATAGTTTCTACAAAAAATGAATATCATAAGTAATTATTTAATTATTATTCATAAATAAAGATACTAAGATTTAGATAATACGATTTTACCTTAAATTCAGGTGATTTCAACTTCTCGATTAATAACCTCCTTTCATCATCACTATGCACTCTCGGATGTTTCATGCGGTCAGCTTGCTCTTCACCAAACTCTTGTACGTTATTACGATAGTATTTTCCAAGCTCATATCGATACTCATTCGCAGAAGATATCATTTGTCCTTCAATAGTTTTCCAATGTACACCATTGGCCAATTGAAGATTGAATTTGTCCTTAACACATTAGCAATCATGTTAGTGCAAATTATATAATACTTGCAAATCATATATATAAATACAAGACTCACTGCAAGTCGTTGCCTGATATCATTAAGAATCTCTGCCGGCACCAAATCATATCTCTTGTGGCTCGGTGGTATAAGGGCATGCACCAATATGCCAGTCTCAGTGATAAATGATCTAGCATTGTCGCTAACCACCCGTTTTAAGTCTTCCGGGATAGTCAGATCTTTCTTACCCGTCCCCTCATGCAGTGAAAGGTTCTTCGCATAACCACGTCTAGGAACCGACGATTGAGACGAGACTATAAAACAAATTAAGAAGTAAGTACAAAACAAAGCATAAGTGACATTCACAAAAAAATGATTCTTACCATGATCGAGTGTGGGCGAAGGTGACTGAGAACGCATATCATGTGATGACATCGGTGAATATGAAGTCGATACAAGCCCTGGTGAGGGAGAAGGCGACTGAGAACTCATCAATGTATCCGATGATGGCTCCGTAATAACTACCCCGCCTGTACGACGACGAGGAGTCTTCCTGTTGCCCGGTGCGATAGGTCGTGACTCGTCAATCTGACCTTTCCCCTTATTATTCCTGTTTAAAACACGCAAACACAATATTTGTTAAAAGTTAAGAACAAACGCATGTTTAAAAATTATATATTAAACCTAACTTACTATTCTGAGTCATCGCTCTCATTTTCCGAATCAACAATATCATTTTCCGACTCATCTTCATTATTGGTTATAAACACTTCTATGTCATCATCTCTATCAAGCCTCTGTGCATCTAGCCTATCACTGACATGAGTATCTATTGGTGAACTCACATGCAAAATCTTATCATCATCGTCATCTTCCTCTAACTCAGGGACATTCCACACATTTTTTTGTCTGAAAGTTTGAACTACTCTCCAATCTTTCCCATATTTAATATCATCCAAGTATAGAACTTGTTGAGCTTGACTAGCTAAGATAAAAGGTTCTTCTTCAAAACAATTTCGAGATATGTTAATCGATATGTTTCCCGACTCTTTCTTCATTTTAGATGGAGATGTGTCAAACCATGTACATCGGAATAAAACAACTTGATTAGATCTTAAGTAACTAAGTTCTATAACTTCTTTTAAGAGTCCATAAAACGTCGTTGATCCTTCATCGTGATCACCATTAACAGAAACCCCACAACTCGTAGTAGTACGGCCAGAAGATCTTTCCATTGTGTGGAAACGCATCTCATTGACACAACATCCTGTATATGATTTAGCACGAATGTCTGGGCCCATTGACAATGCGTACAAATCATAACTTACTTCATGACGACTCCATAATTCACTAACCTACATTGTCAAATAAACTTTTGTATGAATGGGTACAGTGCGCTATAAAACAAAAATAACTGAGAACATATCTTACACGACGTTTGAACCAATTGGCGAATTGTGCCTCTTGATGTTTATGTATGTCGCTCAAGCCCTCGTGTTCAAGTAAATCAAGGTGATCCCTATGGATGATTAAGTAAATACAAGGAATCTATATGAATACATTGGAGGCAGTGTTAAAAATATGGAGTAGATATACATACCGTAAATATGGTTCTACTTCATCACAATTACTCAAGGTGTACCAGTGTACTTTAGCAATGTCTGATTGTGTTAAGGTTAATAGATCGTAACGCCCGAGAGGACGAGACATATCTTTAAACACTGATATGTCACTCTCTACACGACCGTCAACTTCTCCTTCATAATTACGATCCAACCTATTAAATCGAGTCTCAACCCCTTGAAGATATCTAGAACAAAACGTTATTGACTCGTTGAAAACATATGCCTCTGCTATGCACCCTTCTGGACGTGCCGTATTTCTCACATAATTCTTTAATGTCCGAAGACTGCGTTCTATTGGATACATCCAACTATAACAGACTGGCCCTACTATTCGAGCTACATACGGCAAATGAATTGATAAGTGAACCATGACATCGAAAAAGGCAGGAGGAAATATTCTTTCAAGTTTACATAAGATGAATGTGATATCACGCTCTAACTGATCCAACTCATCTAAACTTATTACTTTCGCACACAAACTACGAAAGAAATTACTGAACTCTGTTACCACCTGACTTATGTCGTAATTCAAAAATGCCCGGATTGCTAATGGTAGCAATCGTTGAAACAACGTGGCAATCGTGACTCTTTAACCTGATAAGTTTTCCAGCCTTAACATTAACACACCGAGATATGTTTGATGCAAACCCGTCTGAAAATTTTACACTTTTCAAGAACTTACATGCCTCAATGCGCTGACTCGTAGTCAATACGTAAGCAGCAGCAGGTTTCACAAACTTATCTCTCCCAACTTTTTGTATATGCAATTCAGCTCGTATTCCCAAATCTGCCAGATCGTGACGTGCTTTCAATGTATCTTTATTCTTTCCTTCAATAGAAAAAATTGTTCCTACCAAGTTATCATATATGTTTTTCTCTATATGCATTACATCTAACTTATGACGTAAAAGCAATTTAGACCAATAAGGAAGACTAAAGAATATGCTTTTCTTAGTCCAATTGTCGTTTTCCTCTGGTCGTTTTCTCTTCTTCTCTTGGGTGCAAGGATGCTTACCAAACTTTGGGAAAATTAATTGATCTAAATCTTGTATAATCTCAACTCCAGATTTAATATTCAGCTTGCCCCTCAATTCTTGTTTTCCATCATGCACTGTTTCAAAACGCCATGGATGACCCATTTGAATATATTGTCGATGACCCATGAAACATATTTTGCTTCGAATACCCATTGAAGAAGTATCTTCCAAACATATGGGACATGCTTTGTATCGTTTCGTACTCCAACCAGACAAATCACCATATGCGGGGAAATCATTGATGGTCCATAGCAACGCAGCCTGTAATTGAAAATACTCGGACTTTGAGCTATCAAAAGTTCTTATACCCTCACTCCATAAATCATTCAACTCTTCAATCAATGGTTGTAAGAATTCATCAATATCCTTCTCGGGTGACTTAGGGCCAGGAATCAGTAAAGGCACAAAAAAAGTAGATTCTTTCATACATTTCCAAGGTGGTAAGTTATATGGAACCAAAATAACGGGCCACATGCTGTACGTGATGCTCATTTACCCAAATGGGTTAAAACCATCAGATGCTAACGCTAGACGCACATTTCTAGGATTAGAAGCAAACAACGGAAACTTTTTGTCAAAATGCTTCCATCCTTCTGCATCTGACGGATGACGTAAAACGCCTTCCGTTTCCAAACGTTTATCCTTGTGCCATCTCATATCAGACGTTGTATATTTTGATGCAAAAAGTCTTTGTAACTTAGGTTTCAATGGGAAATGTCTAAGTACTTTTTGAGCTACTTTATGTTTAGTTTTTCCCTCATTCACCTCATATCGTGGTTCCCCACAAACTGGACAAAACTCTTCTTTTGCGTATTCTTTTCTAAAAAGAACACAATCAAACTTGCAGGCATGAATTGATTCATACCCCAATCCAAGAGCACTTAAAAACTGCTTAGAAGCATAATATGATCCCGGTAGAACCGTCCCTTCGGGAAATACTTCTTTTAATAACTCGAGAAGCATATCAAACGACTTATTACTCCACCCGTTTAAAACCTTGATATGAACTAATTTCACTAAGAAACTGAGAGATGAAAAGTTCTTACAACCCGGGTATAACTCTTTTTGTGCTTCACCGAATAAGTGTGAGAACTCGCTATCACACTCACCCGTGTCCACATTTTCCTCACCATCAAGTATATTTTCTGGGTTCTCAGTTTCATATTCATGAAATGCACCACCTTGTAGGTCATTAAGCATGTCTATCATTCCATCATCATCAACATTTTCACTAAAGGATGCATCTAAGGGAGGCACACTACTACTCGTGCTACCCATTTTAAAATTCTCTCCATGGTATGTCCAACGGGTATATCCTCGTGATATTCCATAAATATGCAAATGCTCTCTAATTTCTTAAATTGTGGCAAAACCAACATTCACACACTTTAAACAAGGACATCGGGTTTTTCCATTATCATTCAAAACCGTCACCGCAACCTCTAAAAATGAACTCACCCCATCAATATACTCTTTACAAAACCTATCATTTAGATTCATCCAACTCCTATTGACATTTGACCTATTTTAAACAAAAAAATCTCAAATAAATTCCATGGTAAAGTTCTACTCCTCAATGTAAAAACCCCTTAAACATACAAACTATATAAAAAAGAAATATATACATATTTTGAGACGACTAACTTTGCTGCAGGTTAGCCGTCTCCCATGACATTAAAAAAAATACTAAAAAAAAAAAATTATATCAACACACATGTCAACCTAAGCAAAACATAAAAACATTAAGACATGCTTTGAGACGGCTAACTTTGCTGCAGGATAGCCGTCTCCCAAAACATAACGACGTTAAAATATAAAAGGTCAGAAAATTAACTTGGATCCTGACATTTGTATATAAGCTCACGAAAGATCCGAAAATATTATCTGTTTCAATTTACAATTGCATTATTCAGTCATTTTAATAGGCACCTTTCATATTTAATCACATAATTAAATAAAAAAAAACAGTGAGTTTATATGCTAAAAAGTTTGAAATTTCCCTAAACTTTAAAAACAATTCAAATTTTGTTCAATCAATTATTTAATTAAATATTTGAATCATTTTTTAAAACAAATTAGAATAAAAACATGTTAACAAAACCTAAAAACTCAAAAACATCAAATTGAAAAAACCCACTAAATATGCAAAGTTTAAAATTAATCACATAATTAAATACAAAAAACAATAAAATTTAAATTAAATAAATTGTTCATTCATATTAACAATAATTGATAAAAAATGACAAAATTCATCCCAAATCTATAATCAATCATGTATAAAGTAACTAATTTACTTCATAATAACCAAATATTAACAATTTAACACTAAAAGTAAATAACACACAATTGTTTTAAAAAAAAAAACCTAAAAACTCAAAATAGTCAATTTGAACAAAATCCATATTGATAAAAAAAAAAAATTATCTCAAATCTCCATTCAATCATGTATTGTGTGTGCCCAATCTAATTCATAACAACTAATTATTAAGAATTAAACAATAAAACAACAAAAAACCCAATTTTTCAAAAAAAAAACCTAAAACTAAAAACTATGAAATCTAACCAAATAATAATTATTTTAGTAAAATAGAGTATAGAAACATACCTAAAACGATGGATAATGTAAATTTTGGCTTTTGAACGGAGAAAATCGGTGAAGAATCGACGGAAAAAGAGAAAGGATGGCAAGGGGGCGGCGGCGTCTTTGCTGGAGCGAGGGGAGAGAAATCCAGAAATGACAGGAGGAAGAAGGGGTTTCGGGGGGAATAGAAAATGAAAAGTTGTATCGCCGGCGCACGATAGCACCGGCGATACTGAATAGAACTAGGCGCCGGCATTGGGCCGACCCAATGCCGGCGCATGCGAAGCCCAAAGACCGGATTGGGCGGCAAGATCGGGCTTGGCTAGTCCAATACCGGCGCAGCATAAGGGTTGCGCCGGTATTGGTCAACCATTTCCGGCCCACGATCTGTGCGCCGGAAATGGCTGCCTCTTAAGTGTCATTGCCGGCGCCGTGAATGTGCGCCGGCATTTCTGACGTCGGTAGAACTTGTTATTCTTATAGTGTAATCTCCAAATACCAAAAACAAAGAAATTAAGAGATGAGAGATCATCCTGCTTAAGCATCAATAAAGAGCAAATAATTTCCCAACTATCACGAAAATTTCATTCAGAAAAACGCAAAGTATTAAGCGAAAGAGGGGAAGCAAACCAGAATCTACGAGCAAAATCACAAGTTAAAAGGATATGCGAAATAGATTCTTTCTGAGAAGGACATTGCTCACAAAAAGGACTGATTTGAACGCCTCGTTTGGAGAGATTGAGGTTGGAAGCAAGAAAACTATTGAAAGCTTTCCAGAGAAAGTGCTTTAGTTTTTGAGGGGCTTGAATCTTCCAAATGAGATTCCAATTCTTTTTAATGGAGGAAGAATCACTACATTCACCAATAGAAGAAGAATTGGAACATAAAGGATGGATAAATTTCAGAGCTTCCTAACCTGATTTCACAGAGAAAACACCAGAAGTGTTAAAATGCCAGATGAAACGATCAGGAAAATTGTTCTTACTGATTGGGGTTACTAGGATAAGGGCTGCATCAGATTCTTATTTTATGATGGGCCCCACTAATGATTTAGTAAAAACTGGGACCACTAGATAATGCCACGTATAAAATTTTTTGATTCTGATTTGGAATGAGAGACAAAGAGACTGTCTTTAGATAGAACCCACAAGCATGGTAATGAACAGACAACTATCAGAAAATCTCATGTCTTATTTTGCCACCTCTTTTCCACTTGATTATAAATTATTTAAAATGTCGATATTCCTTTTATAATCATTGGATCTATATTAAAATATAATATTTTATGTCATTAAAATTTAACTTAATAATAAAATATTTCAGTTTTTTTTTTTGCTAACGTTAAAATTTTAAATTTCCTTTTTAAATATTATATTTTGAAAATAAAAAAATTAAAATAAAGAATTAATTGTTATAAAATCTTTAATTTAATTAATATTCAAAGTAAATTACGAGAAATTTAAATTTAAATTATTGATTTGAAACCAATAAAACTGAAAAGGAGAAGTTGTAATTAGTATGCATTTTTGGGCCCAGCCCAAAATGCTCAGTAAGAAACACTCCAAAAAGTATTATCTAAAGCAATTTCGAATGTTCTATTTTAAACAATTCGGTAGTGATAAAAAGTGATTTTAAAATTAAAAAACCAAACAAAAGAGGAATTATTAGAAGTACTTCTAATTAGATTGATTGCAATTTTAATTTTAAAATTATAGAATCAAACAACGAAGTCATTTGTTATTAAGGATTTTTTTTATCAAAGTATTTGTAATAAAAGTATACTATTGTTAAAAAAAATGTTTATTTGTATAAGGAAAAAAAAACTCACAAACATACCACAAATTTATTGAGAAATATTAATTTTATATACCGATTCCTTGATAGAAAAGTTGGGTAAATCTGTATAATTTGGTACTGAGAAATATGAATTTGTGTATTTAATTGTGTAGAGTGATGATTTTTTTGAAAATTAGTGAAAAATAAAAATACAACTCATATTTCTTTCATCATTGATTCCTCCAACCTATCCATAATTTCTTGAAATTAAGAAATGGGATGGAAATACTGATTCTAATTATTCCTATTATTATAGTGAATAGATCAAAATGCAAAAGTATGGGGAGATTTTCAAAATGAACAATTTCCGAGAGAATTCAGCTTTTATGGAATGTCACGTGTGTTTAAAAGAAAACCTTTAACCCTAACATTTAGTGAGACTCTGATTCATATTTATGATGGGCTCCACTGATGACGAGGTAGGTAAAACTATAAATCATGCCACGTATTAAACATCTGATTCTGATTCTGATTCTGAGTAATGAACAGACGACTGTTAGAAACCCTCTGCTGTTTATGTCTTATTCTGCCACGTATTTTCAACCTATTAAAATTTAACTTAATAATAATATATTTTTTGGTTTAACGTTAAAAGTTTAAATTTCCTTTTTAAATATACTATTTTAAATTTACTTTTTTTTAACACAATGTCGATCTATTTGCTTTTTACAATTTTAAAACCGATAAATCGATCTTTGATTTTGATGTAACACATAGAAACGCGTGTTTTTTTTATGACTACATATTCCACTAATTTGACAGATTTGGTACTTAGTACTTACAAACTTTTACTTTTAAGTTTTGTTGGTTTAAAATCAATAATTAAAATTTGATTAATAAAGATTGGTTTCAATTTCTTAATTGATTTTAATTTAATTAAATTAACATTTGATTTTGTATTCTAAATCTAAATTCTGGAAAACAAATATATTACATTTAAAAAAATCAAATAAATTATTAAATGGAATTTGAGTTGAAAAAAAATATTTAATTTAAAACTTAATTAAATAAAAGATTCAATTTTGTTTTGAATCTCCAATTAATTTATTTTGAAATTATTGGAATATAAATATTTACGTTTTAATTATAATTATAATTCTAAACCTAAAACTAATTAATTTAATTAAATAGAAATAAGATTTGATTTTAAATTCAAACCAATTGATTTGATTTCCACTTTAATTTAATTAATTTTAAAAGAAAAGTCTGGCAGGAAGGAACATTTCAGATAACATATTGATTGCACATGAAGTTCTCCATTCTATGAAGAATAAACGCTCAGGGAAGAACTATCAAATGGGTTTAAAATTGGATATGGCTAAGGCATATGATCGTCTGGAATGGCACTATGTGGAAGCAATTATGAGGAAGTTTGGCTTTAGTGAGCAATGGATTGGATGGATAATGGAATGCATAACTACAACTTCTTTTAGTCTGAATGTGAATGGAATTCCTCAAGGCTTCTTTAAACCGAGTAGAGGACTCAGACAGGGGGATGCTCTCTCCCCTTATCTATTTTTCTCTGTTCAGAGGGTCTTACTAGTCTTATGGAGGTAGCGGTGCGAGAACGGAGGATTAATGGTATTCAAATTTCTAGGGGAGGTCCTCGTATTACACATCTTCTTTTTGCTGATGATTCTTTGTTGTTTTGTAAGGCAAACATTGGAGAAATCCAAGAGGTTAAGAAGATCTTGAAGGTGTATGGTGCTGATTCTGGTCAAGAGGTGAATCTTGATAAAAGTTGTATAATGTTTAGTAAGAATACTCCTACTCAGATTCGTAGGGATATTTCTTCTGAGCTTGTCATAAATCCATGTACTTCCTTTGGCACATATTTGGGCTTAGAAGTTGATTTTGGGAATTCTAAAACTAAAGTCTTTCATGAAATCAGAGATCGCATTGAACGGACGGCTCAAGGTTGGGCGGAACAACTTATGTCTCCTGCAGGTAAGGAAGTTCTCATCAAAGCGGTTGTTTTAGCCATGCCTATTTTTGTGATGCATTGTTTCAAGCTTCCTATTAAGATATGCAAAGAGATCAATTCTATACTTTCTAATTTCTGGTGGCAATCTAATTGGGATAGACGTGGTATTCATTGGGGAGCTTGGAACACTCTTGCTAAGCCGAAATTCAGAGGTGGTTTGAATATGAGAGATATTCAAAGTTTTAATCTCAGCTTGCTTGCTAAACAAGGATGGAATTTATTTGAACAAACCTCATTCTCTTTTGGCCAAAGTTTTGAAAGCTAAGTATTTTAGAGATTCTTCTTTTCTTGATGCGACTTTGGGTAATAGAGCTTCTTAGGGGTGGCCGGCGAAGTATAATTGAAGGTAGAAAGATTTTAATTTCTGGCCTTCGATGGAGAGTTGGAAATGGTGAGAATATTAAGATTTGGGAAGATCCATGGTTACCCCGTCCTTCAACTTTCTTACCTGTTACATCAAGGAATGGCGAAGGGATTTATGTAGCAGATTTTTTCACCGAGGATAAGAAAAACTGGGATGAACATCTTGTGCAACAGGTTTTTAATTCTACTGATACATCTATTATTTTAGCAATTCATGTTAGCAAACATAATTCCTCTGATAAATTAATTTGGCATTATACTTGTTCTGGTATTTATACTGTCAAGTCTCTGGATATCAATCTGCTCTTCGCTTGCTTCATAATGAGAATCAAAATTATGTTGTTGGTGATAGCAGTAACCATATGATGGATAAGAAAGGATGGAAGTTTATATGGAAAGCTCAAGTTCCACAAAAGTTAAAGCATTTCATGTGGAAAGCTTGTAAAGGGTTTTTGGCTACTAAAGAAAATCTGAAGAAACGAGGTATGTCGATTAATCCTTTATGCGATATGTGTATAAATAAAGAGGAGTCTATTAATCACATTCTTCTTACATGTGAAGTAGCCAAAAGATTTTGGTTTGGGTCTCCCATTTCTCTAGACTCTAGCTGTTTTGAGGGATGTAATTTCAGAGAAAGTTGGGATATTGTTTGTTCTTTGTTGATTGATAGATGGGGGGATAAAAATTTATTAATTTTTTTTTATATTTGGTGCTTGGAGGCTTTGGAAATTGTGTAATGACCGGAACTTCAATTGTGTAACTGTGGATATTGAGAAAGCAATCTTTAAAGCAAAAGAAGATTTTTCTGAATTTTCTTTCTTTTGATCCTGGTTTGCACATTAGTTCAACGCCTCTTAATATTGTAGAAGAAGGCTTCGATGGTGTTTTGCTGTTTTGTGATGCTGCTTGGTCTTCCATGACATTGCAATATGGTTTAGGATGGTACTTGAAGATGCCTTCAGGTTTATTAATTTCCTCTTCAAGTTCCTTTGGTGTTTCTTGTCTTTCAGCTTTGCATGCTGAAGGTATTTGTGTTTTGACTGGGTTGAAGGATGCTTTTGCTCGTGGCTTGTTGGTTGTTCAAGTTTATTCGGATGCAAAAAATCTCATTGATATTATCAATGGTGTTTCGGTTTGTTCGGCTGGCTTTACTTGCATTTTTGAAGATATAAGAATGTTAATTTTTTGTTTTACTCGTGTTGTTTTTTCTTTTATTAGTAGGGATTGTAATATTGAAGCTCTCTCTTTAGCTAAGAGGGGGTTTGACTCAAATGTTTGTTCTATTTAATCTTTTAGTAAAGTTTATCTTTGGAATAAAAAAAAAAGTATTATCTAAGCAATTTCGAATGTTCTATTTTTAACAATTTGGTAATGATAAAAAGGGATTTTAAAATTAAAAAACCAAACAAAAAGGGAAATTTTTAGAAGTACTTCTAATTAGATTGATAGCACTTTTAATTTTAAAAATATAGAAGAATTATTTTGTTATTTAAGGATTTTTTTTATCAAAGTATTTGTAATAAAAGTATACTGTGTTGTTAAAAAAAAGTGTTTATTTGTTAAAAAAAAAAAAACTTTCAAATCATGCAACAAATTTATTGAGAAATTTAATTTTATATACTGATTCCTTATTATGAAAGTGGGTAGATCTGTATAATTTTGTGTTGAGAAATTGATTATTTTTTGAAAATTGGCACGATCGGAATGATCTAATATTTAGTGGACGAGGAGATATATCAAATGAAGTATTTACTGAAATCAAGACCTAACTATTTTTTCATTGTACTGCACCATTTCTAATTATATGTTCATTTTTATAAAACTAACTTGACCGTCAAAAATTCCTTGGTAGGTAACACATTAGTGCCTCTTGATTAATCTTAAAAATTTGAAAACATAATTATAAAATTTAAAAGTTACATTATAATTAAATACTCTATATTTATGAGAAGTTCTATAGAAAACTGGTATTCTCCATTTACCTATTTTTAATAAAAATTGATATGACAGTATTTTTCAATTACTTCTAAACATATAATATAAAATTGTATCAACTCTTTTATTATCAATCATTCTTACTTTTTAAAAGATTCTAATCATTCCTATTATTCTCTTATTTGGTTCAATTATAAGTCATATTTTATTATCTAACAACAAACCTAATCTACCTATTCAATTCTAAATATAATTTTTTTTCAAAACAAAATATAATAAATTATTTAAGAAATTAAATATAATATTATTGAGTGAATGGATCAAAACAAAAAAAGCATGGTTAAATAGATTTTTTCAAAATGAATAATTTCCGAGAGATTTCAACTTTTATGGAGCACGTGTGTTGAAAAGAAACCCCTTTAATCCTAGCATTCCGTGAGAGTCTGATTCATATTTTATGATGGGCTCCACTAGTGACGAAGGTAAAATCTGGGAACATGATCATGGCACGTATTAAACATCTGATTCATTTGGTATAAAAGAGAGAGAGTTGGTCTTGTAATTCAAGAACAAGCATGGTAATAAACAGACAGCTATCAGAAACCAAATGTTGTTTATGTCTTATTCTGCCATGTATCTATTTGCTTTTTACAATTTTAAAACCGATAAAATAGATCTTTCATTTTGAGTATACACATAGGTACAGTGTTTTTTATTTTTTTAAATTAAAAAAAAAAAAACAAGATACGTAGACTACATATTCCACTAATTTGACAGAATTGGTGGCTACAAACTTTTATTTTTTAGTTTTGTTGGTTTAAAATCAATAATTAAAATTTGATTAATAAAGATTGGTTTCAATTTCTTAATTGATTTTAATTTAATTAAATTAAAATTTGATTTTGTATTCTAAATCTAAATTCTGGAAAACAAATATTAGATTTAAAAAAAATCAAATAGATTATCAAATGGAATTTGAGTTGAAAAAAACTAATTAATTTAAAACTTAATTAAATAAAAGATTCAATTTTGTTTTGAATCTCCATTTAATTTATTTTGAAATTTCTGGAAAATAAATATTTACATTTACATTTTAATTATAAATTATAATTATAATTATAATTCTAAATCTAAAACTAACTAATTTAATTAAATAAAATTAAAATTTGATTTTAAATTCAAACCAATTGATTTGATTTCCACTTTAATTTAATTAATTTTAAAAGAAAAGTCTTGACTTCTCTCATTAAATCTTTTATTTTTAACACTTTTATCTTTTATTTTGAAATTTATGTTTCAATTTGAATGCAAATTTTTTTTTTTAAATAAATAATTAAATTGTTATAAAATCTTTAATTTAATTAATATTTAAAGTAAATTTTTTTAGGATAAATTTAAATTTAAATTATTGATTTGAAACCAACAAAAGTGAAAAGTAAAATTGTAACTATCAAATCAGTGAAAAAATAATCAGTATGCATTTTTGGGCAAGCAATAATGCTTAATAAGAAACACTCCAAAACCTATTATCTTAAGCAATTTCGAATGTTCTATTTTTACAATTTGTAGTGATAAAAAGGGATTTTAAAATTAAAAAACCAAACAAAAAAAGGAATTTTTAGAAGTACTTCCAATTAGATTGATAGCACTTTTAATTTTAAAAATATAGAATCAAACAACGAATTCTTTTGTTATTTACGGATTTTTTTTTATCAAAGTATTTGTTTTAAAAGTATACTGTTGTTAAAAAAAATGATTATTTGTTAAAAAAAAATCTCTCAAAACATGCAACAAATTTATTGAGAAATATTAATTTTATATACTATTCCTTGTCAGGAAAGTTGGGTAGATCTGTATAATTTGGTGCTGAGAAATACGAATTTGTGTATATTGTGTCGAGTAATGATTTTTTTTTAAATTAGATTTGTTCTTGAGTGAAAATTGTTCAAAGGAAAAAAAATTGAACGTAAATCTCTTTAATTAACATATAGAATCTAAATACATTTATTTATGCAAAATTTATTGAATCTTAAATAAAAATATTAATAAATAAATGTTTTCTTTATTTTGACATAAACATATAGAATCGAAAATATTTTACTTATATTTAATTTAGAAAATAGTGAAAAATAAAAATACAACTCATATATGTCTTCCGTCATTGATTCCTCCAACCTATCCATAATTTCTTGAAATTAGAAATAGAATGAAAATACTGATTCTAATTATTCCTATTATTCTAGTGAATGGATCAAAAGGAAAAAGTATGAGGTTAAATAGAGTTTTTCAAAATAAACAATTTCTGAGAGATTTCAGCTTTTATGGAGTGTCACGTGTGTTAAAAAGAAAAAGTAAAAACTGTAGATCATGCCATGTATTAAATATCTTATTATAATTTGCAAAGAGAGAAAGAGTTGGTCCACTAGTTCAAGAACAAATATGGCAATGAACAGACAAACCCTCTACTGTTTATGTCTTATTCTTCCACGTATCTATTTGCTTTTTACAATTTTAAAACCGATAAAATAGATCTTTGATTTTGATTTTGATTTTACACGTAGATACATAGTGTTTTTTTAAAAAAAAAAAAAAAAAACAAGATACGTAGACTACATATTCCAAAAATTTGACAAATGTGGTAGTCACAAACTTTTACTTTTTAGTTTTGTTAGTTTAAAATCAATAATTAAAATTTGATTAATAAAGATTGGTTTCAGTTTCTTAATTGATTTGAATTTAATTAAATTAATATTTGATTTTATATTCAAAATCTAAATTCTGGAAAACAAAGATATTAGATTTGTTTAAAATCTAATATATTTGTTTTTCAGATTTTAGATTGAGAATACAAAATCAAATCTTAATTTAATTAAGTTAAAATCAATTTAGAAATTGAAACCAATCTTTATTAATCAAATTTTAATTATTGATCTTAAACCAACAAAACTAAAAAATAAAAGTTTGTAACTACCAAACATGTCAAATTAATGGAATGTGTAGTCTACGTGTCTTGGTTTTTTTTTTTTTTTAAATTTAAAAAAAACACTTTGTATCTCTGTGTTAAATCAAAATCAAAGATCGATTTTATGTTTTTAAAAATTGTAAAAAGGAAATAGTTCGGCATTGTGTTAAAAAAAAGAAAATTTAAAATTTTAACGTTAACCAAAAAAAAAATTATTATTAAGTTAAATTTTAACAGGTTGAAATACATGACAGAATAAGACATAAACAATAGAGGGTTTCTGATAGTTGTCTGTTCATTACCATGGTTATGGTTGTTCTTGAACTACATGACCAACTTTCTCTCTCTTTCCAAATCAAAATCAGATGTTAATATGTGACATGATCTACAGTTTCTAGTGGAGCCCATCATAAAATATGAATCAGACTCTCACAGAATGTCAGGGTTACATCTTTTCTTTTTTACACACGTGGCACTCTATAAAAGCTGAAATCTCTCAGAAATTGTTCATTTTGAAAAACTCTATTTAACCCCATACTTTTTCATTTTGATCCATTCAGTAGAATAATAGGAATAATTAGAATCAGTATTTCCATCCCATTTCTTAATTTCAATAAATTATGGATAGGTTGGAGGAATCAATGATGGAAGATATATATATGAGTTGTATTTTTTATTTTTTGAACAATTTTTACTCGAGAACAAATCTAATTTTCAAAAAATCATCACTCTACATAATATACACAAATTCGTATTTCTCAGCACCGAATTATACAGATCTACCCAACTTTCCTAACAAGGAATCGGTATATTAAATTAATATTTCTCAATAAATTTGTTACATGTTTTGGGAGTTTTTTTTTTTTAACAAATAAACAGTTTTTTTTAACAACAGTATACTTTTATTACAAATACTTTGATAAAAAAAAAAGTCTTAAATAACAACAAAATAATTCGTTGTTTGATTCTATATTTTTAAAATTAAAAGTGCTATCAATCTAATTTAGAAGTACTTCTAAAAATTCCTTTTTTTGTTTGGTTTTTTAATTTTAAAATCCCTTTTTATCACTACCAAATTGTTAAAAATAGAACATTAGAAATTGCTTTAGATAATACTTTTTGGAGTGTTTCTTATTAAGCATTTTGGGCTCGGCCCAAAGATGCATAATAATTAGGGGAATTTTTATAACTACCCCATTAGAAAAACTAGTTTTCAAATTTACCTATGTATGTAAAAGTTATCAAAATTACCCTTAATTTTACACATGGAGGCTAGCCAATGAAAGTTAGTGGGATGACTATAACTAACCAAGGGGTAAAAATGAAAGTATCATAGGAGAGGGGTATTTTTGATAACACACTTTAAATTTGGGGTAGATATGATAAAATTCCTAATAATTATTTTTTCACAGATTTGGCAGTTTTGTTGGTTTCAAATCAATAATTTAAATTTAAATTTAAATTTATAGTAAAAAAATTTACTTTGAATATAATTAAATTAAAGATTTTATAATAATTTGATTCTTTATTTTAATTTATTTTTAAACAAAAAAAATTAGCATTCAAATTGTAACAGAAATTTAAAAATAAAAGATTTGTTGAGAGAAGTCAGACTTTTCTTTTAAAATTAATTAAATTAAAGTGGAAATCCAATCAATTGGTTTAATTTAAAATCAAATCTTAATTCTATTTAATTAAATTAATAATTTTTAGATTTAGATTTAGAATTATAATTATAATTATAATGTAAATATTTATATTCCAATAATTTCAAAATAAATTTAATGGTGATTTAAAAAATTGAATCTTTTATTTAATTAAATTTTAAATTAATTATTTTTTTCAACTCAAATACCATTTAATAATTTATTTGACTTGTTTTAAATCTAATATATTTGTTTTCTAGAGTTTAGATTTAGATAGGGGTGTTCATTTCCCCCGCGGGTACCCACCCCGAAAGTGGCGGGGTATCCCGTTTTAACCGGGGATGGGGACGAAAAATTCCCCGTTCGAGTTTCGGGGACGGGGACTGGGAATGCCCTCCCCGTCCCCATCCCCGACCCCGTTCCCCAATTAAATCCTCTAAAATAATACATATTTATAGATTATTTTAAAATATCTTAATATTTTAAGTCCAATTCTTATTAGTCCAATTATTTTATTACTTTTATTAAGTCCATTTCTCCTATTAGTTTTATCAAGCCCAACCCAATCTCTTTAAATTTAAAAATAAAACTCAAATATTACTATCATTTTTTATTTTTTTAACGGGGAAAATTCCCCGTTGAATTCCCCGTTCCCCGCTAAATCCCCGTGGGGAATCTCTGTCCCCGTCCCCGATCTCTTTGAACGGGGAATTTAGCGGGGATGGGGATGGAGAATTTGAACGGGACGGGTCCCCTCCCTGCGAACACTCTAGATTTAGAATTCAAAACCAAATGTTAATTAAATTAAAGTCAAATCAATTAAGAAATTTAAACCAATCTTTATTAATCAAATTTTAATTATTGATTTTAAACAAACAAAACGGAAAAGTAATTAAAGTTTGTAACTACCATATCTGTCAAATTAGTGGAATTCGTATCTTGTTTTTCGTTTTTATTTAAAAAAATGTTAAATCAAAATCAAAATTAGTTTTATCGGTTTTAAAATTATAAAAATCAAATAGATCGGCATTGTATATAAAAAAGGAAATTTAAAATAGTTTTTTTTTTAAAAAAAATATAATATTTAAAAAGGAAATTGAAAATTTTAACGTTAACAAAAAAAAATAGAAATATTTAATTATTAAGTTAAATTATATAGATCCCATGAAAGGAATCAGGTTGAAAATACGTGGCAGAATAAGACATTCTGATAGTTGTCTGTTCATTACCATGCTTGTGGTTGTTCTTGGATTCTATCTCTCCAAATCAGAATCAGATGTTTAATATGTGGCATGATCTACAGTATTTACCTACGTGTGGAGCCCATCATAAAATATGAATCAGACTCTCACGGAATGTCAGGGTTACATGTTTTTTTTTAACACACATGACACTCCATAAAAGCTGAGATCTCTTGGAAATTGTTCATTTTGAAAAACTCTATTTAACCCCATACTTTTTCATTTTGATCCATTCACTAGAAAAATAGGAATAATTAGAATCAGTATTTCCATCCCATTTCTTAATTTCAAGAAATTATGGATAGGTTGGAGGAATCAATGATGGAAGATATATATCAGTTGTATTTTTATTTTTCACTATTTTCTAAATTAAATGTAAATAAAATATTTTCGATTCTATTATGTTTATGCCAAATAAAGAAAATATTTATTTATTAATATTTTTATTTTAGATTCAATAAATATTACATAAATAAATATATTTAGATTCTATATGTTAATTAAAGAGATTTACGGAGAAATATTTTTCCTTTGAACAATTTTTACTCAAGAACAAATCTAATTTAAATCATCACTCTACAAGTACACAATATACACAAATTCCTATTTCTAAAAATTATAATTATAATTAAAGTGTAAATATTTATATTCCAATAATTTCAAAATAAATTAAATGGAGATTCAAAACAAAATTGAATCTTTTATTTAATTAAATTTAAATTAATTATTTTTTTCAACTCAAATACCATTTAATAATTTATTTGATTTGTTTTAAATCTAATATATTTGTTTTTAGAGTTTAGATTTAGAATTCAAAATCAAATGTTAATTAAATTAAATTCAAAACAATTAAGAAATTGAAACCAATCTTTATTAATCAAATTTTAATTATTGATTTTAAACCAATAAAAATGAAAAGTAAAAGTTTGTTACTACCAAATATGTTAAATTAGTGGAATATGTAGTCTACGTATTTATTTATTTATTTATTTATTTTTGAAATAAAACACTGTATCTATATGTGAAATCAAAATCAAAGATGGATTTGTCGGTTTTAAAATTGTAAAAAGCAAATAGATCGGCATTGTGTTTTTTTTTTTTTGCCAAAGATATTCTTTATAAAAGATTAAAGAGGATTACAAGATAAAAAAGCCCTTTGAGCAAGGGAGTGAGCCTCAACATTGAGCTCTCTACTTAGAAAAGAAAAACAAATAAAATCAAAGCTAAAACAATGAAATCTAATATCTTCAAGAATACAAATAAAATCGAAAGGACAAGTAGAAACTCCGTTGATGATGTCAATCACAAGCTTTGCATCAGAGTAAATAAGAACTTTTTTTAGACCAATGTTGGTAGCTTGCTTTAAAGCTTCGATAATGCAACGACCTTCAGCGTGAAAAGCACTGAGACAAAGAGGACCTGCAAAATTCGCGGAAGAGAGAATAGAGCAACCAAATTGCTTAAAAATCCAACCAAATCCTGACGAAAATGAATTGGAATCCCAGGCAGCGTCACAAAAAATAGAAACACCATCAAAATCAGAATTGGGAAGTGAGGAGTTTTCCTTAGAACAGTGATCTTTCATAAGCAGAAGAGAAGGAGACGAAAATTCAGAAAAATCATGATAGACTTTCGAAAGATTCTTGGAGATATCTGAATGTGAACTCTGAAAATGCCTCTCACACCTCATCTTCCATAATCTCCAAAGACCAAAAATGAACAGGTCTAAGGAAGGGGAAGTTTTACTGTTTTCACATAAGGAATTGCAAATGAAATCCCAACAATCTCTGAAGGGGAGATTTTCAAAAGAAGAGGTATTTAAATTTAAAGAGGATGCAAACCAAAATCTCTGTGCAATATCACAAGTGAGAAGAATATGAGAAATGGTTTCCTCATTACTATTGCAGAAGTCACAAGAAGAACAGATGGGCATACCTCTTCTGGAGAGATTAGCTTTTGAGGCTAAAAACCCTTTACAGGCCTTCCAAACAAAATGTTTTAGCTTCATTGGAACTCTTGCTAGCCAAATCATACACCAACTTCTTTTATCGTTAACAACATTACTACTTTCACCACAAGCACTCGAGATAGTAGGAGAATGGAGCATTTTAAGAGCTGTGTGATACCCTGATTTAACAGTAAAGTGACCAGAAGTTGTGAAATGCCAAATGAGAGAATCAGGCTGCTGAGATTGACTGATAGGAGTAGCAAGAATAAGGGAAGAGTCTAAAGGATTAAAAGTTTGCTTGACAAGATTAATATTCCAGCTTTTCATATCAACAGCAAAGAAATCAGATGCAAGGATGCCAGGATGCCAGGTCCATTTCTTGGAGTGATTGGTAAGAAAGAGTGAGGTCGAGGAAGCCAAGGGTCTTTCCAAATATTGATGCTATTTCCATTTCCAACTCTCCAACGCAAACCCGAAATGAGAACATTCCTTCCAGCCAATATACTTCTCCAACCCCAAGAAGAAACATTAGATAAACCAGCCTCCATGAAAGAAGAATTCTTGAAGTATTTAGCTTTAAGAACCTTGAATAGAAGGGAGTGATCATTATGAAGGAGATACCAGCTTTGTTTTGCTAAAAGACTCAAATTGAAGCTCTGCAAATCTTTGAAATTCAAACCACCTCTATTTTTAGCATGATGAAGAGAATTCCAGGCACCCCAGTGAATACCCCTTTTGTCCTTCTGAGATTGCCACCAAAACCGAGCTAAGATAGCATTGATATCCTTGCACATTTTGACAGGGAGTTTGAAACAATTCATCGCGTAAATTGGAAGAGCCATTGCCACAGCTTTAATAAGAACCTCTTTACCAGCAGAAGACAGAAATTGCTCAGCCCAACCCAAACACTTGCTTTCAATACTGTCTCTGATATCCTGGAAAATCTTCATCTTGGAGTTACCAAAATCACATGAAGTCCCAAGTATTTTCCAATAGAGATGCAAGGAGAAATGTCAAACATTGAAGATATATCTTTGCGGATTTGATTAGGGGTGTTTTTGCTGAAGACAAGACTGCTTTTAGTAACATTTACCATCTGACCAGAATTTTCAGCATAAAGGGAAAGAATAGATTTCAGCTCCTCTACTTCAGAAGTGTCAGCCCTGCAAAAAAGAAGAGAGTCATCTGCAAATAAAAGGTTTGTAACACAAGGGCCAGATCTAAAGATGTTAAATCCATGAAGTTTATTAGCCCGGACTGCAGAATGAAGAAGACTGATAAGACCCTCGGTGCAAAGAACAAAGATGTATGGGGATAGGGGATCTCCCTGTCGGATTCCCCTGCTGGGTTTAAAAAAACCAAAAGGAGATCCATTAACATTGAGACTAAAGGATGCTGTTGTAATACATTCCATTATCCAATTGATCCAAACATCGCAAAAGCCCATCTTCTGTAACAGAGAAGAAATGTAATGCCATTCAAGCCTATCAAAAGCTTTAGCCATATCTAACTTTAGACCCAAAGAGAATTCCTTTCCGGACCTCCGATTTTTCATAGAATGTAAAATTTCATGTGCAATCAATATGTTATCAGTGATATGTCTACCAGAAATGAAGGCAGATTGGCTATCACTAACAATAGAAGGCAGCAAAGGCTTGAGTCTATTGCAAAGAATTTTTTAAATGACTTTATAAGCTACATTACACAGGGATATAGGTCTAAGTTGAAACATATTTGTTGGACATTTTGTCTTGGGAATGAGGGTGATATTAGTATGATTGAGCTTTTTAAGCATATGGCCAGTTCGAAAGAAATCTTTAACAAGGGAAAGGAGATCAGCACCAATAATGTCCCAGTGATCTTGGAAAAATTCAGCCGTCATACCATCCGGACCAGGGGATTTATTTGGATGAATCAGAAAGAGGGCTAATTTAATTTCAAGATCAGTCACTTCCTCACAGAGTTTCAAATTATCCGCATCAGATATCCTGGAATTAATACCAGACAGGCAGCTAGAAAGATTAGAAGGAGGAGAAGATTTGAAGAGAGATTCAAAGTATTGAATACCAATGGAAGCAATTTCTTCATCCCCTGTTCTCCAGATACCATCAGAGTCTTCCAAACCTTTTAGAGCTGTAATTCTTCTTCTTAATTTCACTTTAGAGTGAAAAAAAGAAGTATTTTTATCCCCTTCACGAAGCCAAAGAAGCCTTGATTTCATTTTCCAGAAATGCTCATCAAAAGAAACAACCACTTTCACTCTCCCTTCTAAATATCGTATGGAATTCATATCAGGAGATGGACTATTAATAGCTTGGGATAATTCAGATTTGTATTTGAGAAGAAAACCATGAGCATTCCATTTAGATTTTTTCCTCCAATCAAGCATATCTCTTCTAACTGCCTTGATTTTCTCAACAAATCGAAAGGAATTACTGCCCACATAATTTGAATCCCAAGCTCTTTGGATAACAGCTTTACACTTCTCATCTCTGCCCCATCTTTGATCATATTTAAAATATGATTTGCTTCTGATTATTTCAGGATTAGTATTTGCTATAATCATCTTATGGTCAGAACCAACTGAATTCAAGTGCAAAAGATTAGCATTAGGAAAAGCACGAAGCCAGCAATCAGAAGCTAACCCTCTATCCAGACGTTCTTGAATAAAATCCGTGGGCTTTCTTCTATTTATCCAAGTAAAGGGATATCCAGAAAAACCCAAATCTTGCAAATTATTATCAAAAACGAAATCTCTTAAGCTTCTAAGACTCTGAGGTGAGCGAGGAATACCACCGATCTTTTCATCTCTTTGAAGCAGATCATTGAAATCACCAATTAAAAGAACTTGAGATTTGCAATTTTGAAGACGAATGGAAATATTCCGAAAATGAGTTTTCCTGAGGGAATCATCCGGGCTAGCGTAATTGCAGAAGAGACTCCAAATAGAGCTAGAATCATCATTAAAATCACATATCTCAGCTTCAATAAAGTAGGAAGAACATTTGATGATTGAAACAAAAACATTTGATTTCCAGAGAAGACATAATCCACCACTGATACCAACTGGATTTACAGTAAAACAAGAATCAAAATGAAGTTCTCTTTTCAACCCTTCAAGAACATTAGCACGATTTTTAGTTTCTGATAAAAAAACTACCCCAGGGGAGTGGAACCTGACTTGCTCCTTTAAGCTGTGAATTGTCAAGGGGCTCCCAACACCTTGACAATTCCAGCTGAGGATTATCATGGAGAAATTGGAGATCCATCAAGCCTGGTCTCCTTGGATTCAGCTGAAATAAGAACAGAGATAAATGGAGCTTCAATTGAGGAATCATTCGAAGATGATGGAATGACAAGGTTATGTAAAAAGGAGGAAGAGGAAATGGTACAAGTTGAAGGGACAAATTTTTTGCGATTAACTTTACTTTTTTTGGCTAAAGAGGGTGAGGGAAGAGTAGGGATGCACGTGTCAAGAGATGATGAAGAGCGTTTGATACCACGAGAATGTGAAGGAAGAGTAATTGAAAAGTCTGGATCAGAAGAATTAGAGATGGATATTGGTTTTGGGCCAGAACTGATTGGCATAGATGGAATTTGGGCTAGGGAAGGAATGGGCTTTATTGGGCTTGGCAGGTCAGGTAGAGATGATGAGAGAATGATTGGTAAAACTGAAAGGTCAGGGGTTTTTTTGGGAGGAAGGGAATTAGGAGAAGTATACGAAATAGGGATGTCAATCAACGGATAAGATGTGAGATCGTGGACCTGTGCCTCTACCATAATTTTAGGATCCAAAGAAGGTGGGGAATCGTGGTTTGAAGCAGTATCTGCTGATTTAGTAACCGTTTTCTTGGAAGATTCCGATGAGACAAAAACCGGCGGAGGAGGAATCCGATCATCAGAAATGGGGGAGCGATCAGAAAAGGAAGGGGAATATGGCTTTTTGGTAAATGAAGAAAAGGAAGGTGCACGGAGTGAAGGATGAAAGAAGATATCAGTAATAACATTCCCTGTGCTTTCAGTTTCAGCTTTAATTAGACAACCAGAGAAATCATGGCCTATAATACCACAATGCGAACAAAATTTGGGGAGTCTTTCGTAACGAATCCCAATCCAGGTTTTTTCCTCTTCGTTCTGAATAAAGAAACCACGAATCAGAGGTTTTCTAGTGTTAATTTCGACTTTCAAACGAATAAATTTCCTCTGAGATACTCCATCTGATAAGAATTCACTTTCTTCTCTAATAACATTCCCAATTTTGTTGCCTAGTAAATTTGTGACCGTTTTCCCTCTGCAATCGAAGGGAAGTCCATGAAATTGAATCCAGAAAGGACAGTATCCATTGAGTTTAGAAGCAGAACTCAAACTTTTGTTCCATTTATAAATGTTGAAAAGGTTATCTTCAAATAACCATGGCCCTTGATTAAGAACAAAAAACATGATTCTGGGAGAAGGAAAGATAATATGGAAGATATTGTCTTCCAATTCAATGAATTTAACAGATTCTTTGCAATTCCACGCTTGGAGCATGGTCTTCTTCAGCGCATTGCGGTTGAATTTTTTCGAAGATACATATTCTCCAATCACACTCCATTTTGTATCCACTAAATCTTCTGTTTTAGATTTATTGGAAATGTTAATTGGAACACAATCTTCCTCATTCAAATGAAATTTTGCCATAATTTGAGTAACATCATCAGCCATTGAGAAACAAGGATGAAAGGAAAAAAAATATTATTAAGTTAAATTTTGACATGTTGAAAATAGAATAAGAGAAAAACAGCAGAGGGTTTCTGATAGTTGTCTGTTCATTTTAATTATAATTATAATTATAAAACTAATTAATTTAATTAAATATAATTAAGATTTAATTTTAAATTCAAACCAATTGATTTGATATCCAATTTAATTTAATTATTTTTAAAAGAAAAGTCTTGACTTCTCTCATCAAATATTTTATTTTTAACAATTTTATCTTTTATTTTTAATTTTTTTTGTTTCAATTTGAATGCTAATTTTTTCTAAATAAATTAAAATAAAGAATCAAATTGTTATAAAATCTTTAATTTAATTAATTTTCAAAGTAAATTTTTCTACAGTAAATTTAAATATTAATAATTGATTTGAAACCAACAAAACTGAGAAGTAAAAGCTTGTAACTACCAAATATGTGAAATTAGTGTTTTTTTTTTGTTTTTTAAAAAAAAAACTATGTATCTTATATGGAGTGACTCCTCATTTTCCACGTTAGATACGTACTAGATGGTTTTACTAAATAATTTTTTTTTAAAACTCTAAGTTATCTTTTTAAATTCATTCTTTGCCCGATTTGGTTCGCTCTAATCTAAGATTCCCTTATAAGGGGCATTTAATTCCATTATTTGTTTAAGAGTTTTTTAAAAATATCTCAGTAATCTAAAATTCCCGGAAACTGTATTTCCCCATATATGAGGGTATTTGATTACCTTCAAATTTGGGTACTTTCTATTATTCCCATGAGAATGTAATCTTCATTTTTACAATTTTAACCTTATTTAATTAAAAAAAAAGTTGCCAAAAAGAAATTTAAAAAATTAGAAGAAAATATATACTCACGTTTCCACCACTACAAAAAAACTGTCAAAATGCGACCAGAAATTTGCGACCAAACAAAACTGGTAGTTTTTTGGTGACCACCTGGTCACTTTTTTTGAAGGTTGACTCTAAGTGACCATCTGGTCACTTTTTTTGCGACCGGATCGCGACCAAAAGCAGAAGTAGTCATAAAAAATGGCGCGAAAGAAGTGACTAATTGGTCACCTAAAAAACGACCATCTGGTCGCATTTTTGTGACTAAAATATGACTTAGTAGCAAAAAATGGCGCGTAATTTTGGAGGGAAGAAAGCTACCAAGTGGTCACAATTATAAGTGACTAAATGGTCGCAATTTTTGTGACCATTAGTGAGCAGTGGTAGCTTAAAATTGGAGGGAAGAAAGCTACCAAGTGGTCACAATTATAAGTGACCAAATGGTCGCAATTTTTGTGACCTTTATTGAGCAGTGGTAGCTTAAAATTGGAGGGAAGAAAGCTACCAAGTGGTCACAATTATAAGTGACCAAATGGTCGTAATTTTTGTGACCTTTATTGAGCAATGGTAGCTTAAAATTGGAGGGAAGAAAGCTACCAAGAGGTCACAATTATAAGTGACCAAATGGTCGCAATTTTTGTGACCTTTATTGAGCAGTGGTAGCTTAAAAATTTGGCGGGAATTAAGCTACCACGTGGTCACATTAAGAAGTGACCAGATGGTCGCAAATGCTGTGATTTTATGTGGCGATAATATATAAATAATTTGGTGGGATAAAAGCTACCAAGTGGTCACAAAAAAAGTGACCATGTGGTCGTAAATTCCGACTTGATGTGACCCTGGCGGTGACACAGTTGACTCCCCTACATTACGAGGTGGATGATCCTCGCATCATTTCTTTGGCAAAGGGACCTGGACGGATAGCAAGGTCGTATGGTGGATACGTCGATACTGATTCTGATTTCAAACGAAGGCCCATTCAGTGAACAGGGCAACAAACAACAGTGGTGTTTGCATCAAAGGTCACGTGTTCGGCACAAACGAAGACGATTACTTCAGAGTAATCGATGATATTCTTGAGATTCAATACGCAAGTTCAACGCTAAAACACATTTTTCTGTTCAACTGCACTTGGTTCGAGACAACCAGACGAGGCGGAGTCCGTAAGATTGATCATTTACAAATCGTTGAGGTAAACAAGTCTAAGCATATGCGCACGCCGATAGGTTTGTCCTGGCTTCACAAGCGATTCAAGTTTATTACCTGAACTATCCGATTAATAGACGAGATCCTGGCCATTGGTTAGTTGTTTGTAAAGTTAAACCACGCCAGGTAGAAGAAAACTTGTCCGAGAAAGACGACCATGCAGAGGAAGCCGTTGCTTTTCAAGAAGATGAGATAAGATGTCGTGCAATCGACCATGGTCGAAATGCAAGTACTCTTCGTCCTTTGAACGATGGAACGATAACATTGCATGATGATGATGATACAAATGCTTCCACTTCTCACGCACGTGACATTGATGCTTGAATTTATTCGAGACGATGAATCCGATGAAGAAAGCAAAGAAGAAGACTTTATGTGACGACTTCTTGGAGACGATGATGAATGAGACATTTCGTAACTTGATTATTCACTTGTGTATGTGTTTATTAAAACTATTTCTTTAATGAATGATTAAAAAAAAATATTAATATTTGTGACCATGTGGTCGCAATTTAACACAAAAGGTGACCACATGGTAGTAATTTAGAAGGGAAAGGCGACCGGTTGGTCGCATTTTTGAAAAAGTATAATTATATTTTTCAAAAAATATAAGTGAAATTACGACCATATGGTCGCAACGAGCAGTAAATTTAAATTTTCATGAAATTTATGGCGGTGAATTTAAAAATTACGACCATATGGTCGCAAATCGAGCGATAAATTTAAATTTTCATGAAATTTATGGCGGTGAATTTAAAAATTACGACCGTCTGGTCGCAATTGTTGATGGGACTCGTGATATGACAAATTGCCTGGGTAATGGTAAATGGGCGACCAAATGGTCGCTTTTTCAATAAATGCTACCAGGATGGTCGCAAATATCTCTAAAAATGCGACCATGTGGTCGTAATTTCCCAAAGACGCGCGAGTTTTCGTTTTCTGGTTATGATTACATATTTGCGACCATTTGGTAGCAAAATCGATTTAAATTCAGATCGACTTCCTTCCCCCGTTTCCTTTTCCTTTCCTTTCTCTTTTCCTTTCTCTTTTTTTTTCTTTTCTCTCTTTCTCCCGTCCGTTCCCCGTTGTTTTTTCCCCGTTCCCATTCCCCGTTCCTACTCTAAACCTAAAAATCCTAAACCTCCAATCCCGGTTTCTATTACGAGGTTAGTTTTCGTATACATTTTAAGTTTTAAGTTAGTTTTAGTTTATGTTTAAATTTAGTTTTACTTAGTTTTAATTAATTAGTTTAGTTTAATTTTGTTAATTTCATTAATTGTAGTATAATGAATACTTAGTTTACTTTAGTTTAATTAATCTAATTTTAGTTTACTTTAATTAATTAATTAGTTTAGTTTAATGTTGTTAATTTCATTAATTTTAGTTTAATTAATGTAATTTAGTTTAATTAAGTACTTAGTTTACTTAAGGTTAATTAATCTAATTTCGTTTACTTTAATTAATTAATAAATTTTAGTTCAATTAATCTAATTTTAATTTAGTTTAATTTAATTAATTAGTTTAGTTAAGTTTAGTTTTTATTAATTAATGTTAGTTTACTTTAATTAATTACTTAGTTCACTTAAGCTAATTTTAGTTTACTTTAATTTAATTAATTAGTTTAGTTTATTTTAGTTTTAATTAATTAATGTTAGTTTAATTTAATTAATTTTAGTTCAATTAATCTAATTTAGTTTAAATCTTCATTACTTAATTTACTTTAATTTAATTAATTTTAGTTTAATTGTTCACTACTTAGTTTACTTTAATTACTTCATTTTAGTTCAAGTAATCTAACTTTAATTTACTTTAATTCAAATTAATTAGTTAGTTTATTTTAAATTATTTACTTAATTTATGTTAGTTTCATTTACATTATTTAATCAATTTAATTTAGATTATTTCATTAATTAATTAATTTAATTTATTTCAATAATTTAATTACGTAATTAGTATTATATTAGTTTAGTTTGGTTGTAGGATTATGACGGGCAGACGACGTCCTCCCCAGTCAGACGAGCCTGACGATGCGAGTGACGAGGCGTCTCCGCAGCCGCCTACTGCCGCTGCCCCTGTGCGGACCTGACTACAAAGGAGTTGGACAGCCTCCTCCTCGGTTACGAGCCGGGACTTGCTACGTACTTCAGATCCCTAGGCGGCGGCCATTCATCATCAACGCCTCCTCCGCCACCCCCGCCCCTCCGCAGTAGTTCTAAGATGCTTTCGTCTGTATAAAACGTTTTTTTGAATATTTGATATATATATTTTTTATTCTAATTCCAATTTTTTGTTATTAAATTTTAATATTAATTAAATAAATAATTAATAATTAATTAACTAATTATTGAAATTTAAATTAAAAAAAAATTCTTAAATGCGACCATATGGTCGCATTTTATGTGACCAACTGGTCACTTATCTTCAACATAAATTGTGACCAACTGGTCACTTATCTTCAACATAAATTGCGACCAGATGGTCACTTTTTAAGCGACCATCTGGTCGTATTTTGACTGAGTCCAAAAGTGACCATTTGGTCACATAAAATACGACCATTTGGTCACTTTTTTATGTGACCAACTGGTCACTTATCTTCAACATAAATTACGACCATATGGTCACTTTTTAGCGACCATCCGGGTCGTATTTTGATCGAGTCCAAAAGTGACCATTTGGTCACATAAAATACGACCATTTGGTCACTTTTTTATGTGACCAACCTGGTCACTTATCTTCAACATAAATTACGACTAGATGGTCACTTTTTAAGCGACCATCTGGTCGTTTTTTCAAAAGGTTGACTTTTTTGCGACCAAACTTTTCTGGTCGTATATTTGTGACTATCCAGTTGCACAAATTCTGGACCGACCAGCTTTTTGGCCACCACCATTTTGGTCGCATTATACACTAAAAACGACCATTTGGTCAAAATTTTCTGGTCGAAAATTGACAGTTTTTTTGTAGTGCACAACTCTATCTTATTCAATAATGACCGTTCGTTTTTTCTCTCTTTAATTTTTATTTGTTGGTTTCCCAATTCTCAATGCCTTTTTGGAATTTAATATGAATATATTTTAATTATTTTGATAAATTAATGTATAAATTGTAAACAAGGGTATTTTAGAGAAAGAGCATAAATATTTCCCTATACAATTCTCATTAAACAAACACAGTGATTTATAAATTACCCATGCATTCTCATATTATTGCTAACTTAAACAAACACAATAATCTACTATTACCAGTCATCAAAGACATCAGATTCTTAGGTATTAGATTAATGGAGGTGTCTTAGATTATAGTGAACCAAACAAAATATATGTATATTTATTGGTGAGTATAAACTCATGTTTATCTTTTATGTATGACCTATATATTTATTAGTGAGATTCATAGATCTATTACGTACGTCTATATTTAATTGAAGAATATAAATAAAACGCGCATGAATTCGTACTCACCTATAAATACAATACAAATAATATAAACCTAAAGCTTTTTTAATAAAAAAATTAATAGATCTCAACTTAACAAACTAATCAAAATCTACTAACTAAACACTCCTAAAAATTATAATCATTATATAAATCTTAATAGGAGTTTTTTTTTTTTAAATAAATTATGACGTGAAACCTTCTCTTCTATGCTACGTGTCAGATAAAGGTTGATTAGAAAAAAGGCAATACCTTTAGGTCGGTCCCCTCTTTTTATATGAAAGCATCATCCCATTGGAAAAAACATCATTCGAATTCTTTCAGTTTCCATTATAAAACCCTTCTTAAGAAAGAAGCTTTTTATAAAAAGATTTCAAACCCTTTTTTTTTCCAATTTAATGGCTGACAGTTGCTTTGTTGAAGATGGTGGTGAACCCTCAGCTCCTTCTAAAAATCGTCCTTCTCGAGCTTCTAGACGTCGAAAAATAGGGTTTCTTCCCCTCAATACTACTACCACCACCATCGCTGATGATGTTCATAAAAACAAAACGAAACGTGGTAAAGTTCATCTCTTGTTTCCTCGTCAGTGTGAAAACGCAGAGCTTAATAAAGATTCGGAAGCTTTTACGGTGCCCGTGCCGGCACCGGCGTGGCCTAAATATGGGATGGCCTCCGTTTGTGGAAGAAGAAGAGATATGGAGGATGCTGTTTCAGTTCATCCCTCGTTTTCTTCTCGGATGAGTCATGTTGACGATTCCCTTCATTTTTTCGGGGTTTTCGATGGCCATGGTTGCTCTCATGTAAGATCTTAACCGACCTTTTACAATCTCTATATTAGTATGATATTGATTTTTAAAAATAACAAATATTTTAAAATATTATTTCTCAGACCAAAATTCCATCGATTTCGATCTAAAATCAGATAAATCTCAGTCTAAAACTAGTGAATCAGATATGTGATTTTTGAAATATTTCATGATTTCTACCATTTTTGAAAACATCAATACTTTTGAAAACACCAATTTTTTTGAAAATATCAATATTTTTTTTGAAAATATCAATGTTTTTTGAAAATATCAATATTTTTTTAATTTATCTATAATATCTGATATAGTCATCTTATAAAGTCGTGATTATCTTGACTTCTGATGGATGTGAGATTTTGTTTCGAATTTTTTTAGGTGGCGAAGAGTAGTGAGAATCGAATGCATGAAATAGTAAAGGAAGAGATTGAAAAGGAAGGACAATCATCCATGGAGTGGAAGAAGATTATGCATAGAAGTTTTGTTCGTATGAATGATGAAGTGAAGGAGTATAATCATGATGGCAATGGAAGTTCGAGTACTTGCAGATGTGAACTTAAGACTCCTCAACAATACGACATTGTTGGATCCACGGCGCTCGTCGCCGTTCTTACGACGGATAAAATCATCGTTTCCAACTGCGGTGATTCCCGTGCCGTGCTTTGCCTGAAAGGTGTTGCTATTCCTCTATCGTCTGATCATAAGGTGAGAATTTTTAGTAAGGTTGTGTTTGTTTGAAATACTTTTAGATCTGTTTAAAGTTTTTTTAAATAAAAAAAATGTTTTCAATAAGATTTTAAAAATTAACCTAAGCCGCCTTAATAGTAGATGGAATTTGAAACTGATAATTATAAAATTTCTCTCTACTTTATTAAGAAGAATAACAAAGTATATATACAAATAGTACAACTTTGCTCAACTTGCTAACAGCTCATAACAGACTAACTAATTACAAAACTAACTTTCTAACCAACTCTTTTACAATTACATTTAATTACTCTAATACACCCCCTCAAACTTATGGTGGTAAAGCTTGCACCAAAAGTTTGGATCTAAGTAAAAGAAATTGAGAGTTGGCAAGTGGCTTTGTGAGAATGTCAGCCTTTTGTACTTGAGAAGGAACATGACGAACATCGAGTAGTCGTTTCGCCACCTTTTCTCTAACAAAATAAAGATCTAACTCAATGTGCTTTGTTCGGGCATGTTGAATCGGATTTGCAGCTAGTAAAACAGTGCTCAGATTGTCACACCACACAACAGGGCACCGAGACAAAGAGAGTTTTAGTTCAGAGAGAAGAGACTGAATCCATGATAGCTCGGCAGTAACAGCAGCCAGACTTCGATATTCTGCCTCCGTGCTAGAACGAGAGACCACAACCTGTTTCTTCGAACTCCAGGAGACAAGGTTGTTGCCAAAATAGACACCAAAACCTGTAGTGGACCTTCGATCATCCTGATCGGAAGCCCAATCAGCATCACAATAGGCTGCTAAATCAAAAGAAGATGATGGCTGTAATGACAAGCCATAAGATATAGTGCCCGCAAGATACCAGAGTATTCGCTTAACAGCTTTCCAATGATTAACAAGAGGAGTCTGCATAAACTGGCAGACTTTATTTATGGCAAAAGACAAATCAGGTCGGGTTAGAGTAATATACTGAAGAGCACCCACTGTACTTCTATATAATTGTACATCATCAAAGAAAACACCTCCATGCTTGGATAACCTCTCAGTACTAGCCATTGGAGTTGCAATTGAGCTAGCCTGATGCATATTCAATCTAACAAGCAAATCATGAATATACTTTGCTTGAGATACATGTAAACCATCAGAATGAAAAGTGGCCTGAATACCAAGAAAATAATGAAGAGGCCCAAGATCTTTCAATGCAAAAAAACTATTCAATTTGGTGATGAGAGTAGATATAAAATTGCTGTCATTACCAGTGACAATTATGTCATCTACATAGACAAGAACAATGATAAACAGACTGTTTGAGGAGAGAAGAAACATTGATTGATCAGATCTTGCTGATTGAAAACCAAGTGCACATAAAACAGCAGTCAATTTATCAAACCATGCCCTTGGGGCTTGTTTTAACCCATATAAAGCCTTTGACAACTTACATACAAAATCAGGATGTTTCTCATCAACAAAACCCAATGGTTGATCCATGTAAACATCTTCAACCAAAGATCCATTCAAAAATGCATTATTAACATCTAATTGACGAATACACCACTTATGTGTTAAGGCTAAGGTAAGAACAATTCTTATGGTAGTGGGTTTAACTACGGGACTAAATGTTTCATTGAAGTCAAAACCAGCCATTTGATTGTAACCCTTAGCCACAAGACGTGCTTTGTATCTTTGAACAGTCCCATCAGAATTTTCCTTCACTCTAAATACCCACTTACAACCAATAAGCTTTCTATTAAGAGAAGGAGGAACTAAAGACCATGTTTCATTTCGAATCAAAGCAGTAAATTCATCAACCATAGCAGCTTTCCAGAGAGGATCAGCCAAAGCTTTCCTCTAGTAACCATAGTATGACTGTTCTGCACAAGTGGAGGAGGTGAACTACAAGTTCCAGAGGCAGAGTGAGCCTGTAAATGAGATTGAGTGTCTGCCAAAAGTGGAGCAACAGAACTTGAATTTCCAGGATCGGATAAGATTGTTGGTGAATGAGAAACCTGTAATTCATTACATGGAGAAGAAGCCAAGATTTTTGATGAAGGAGAAAGTACATGTGGAACAGAAATTAAAGAAGGAGTAGCTGAAGGTTGTGACGAAGAAGAGACAGAAATTGGAGAAATAGGGCTTGGAAACAATTGGGAAAAGGAAAAGAATGTTAATTAAAGAGAACATCTCTAGAAATAAAGATTCTACCAGTGGAATCCAAGCATCTATATCCTTTGTGATGAGTGCTATAACCTAAGAAGATATAAAGTTTGGATTTGAAGTCAAACTTATGTTTGTTATAAGGTCTCATGTTAGGAAAACATGAACAACCAAAAATTCTCAGCTTGTTGTAATCAGGTTTAATTTGAAAAAGAAGTTCTAAAGGAGACTTGTCAGCAGTAACTTGTGAAGGCAGTCTATTAATAAGAAAAACACTTGTAAGCACAGCCTCATCCCAATAGGATAAAGGCATTGAGGCATTTGCTAGAAGAGTTAAAGCCATTTCAATTATGTGTCTATGTTTCCTCTCAGCAAGACCATTTTATTCATGTGTGTGTGGGCAAGAATTTCTATGGATTATACCATTATCTTGACAGAATTTGGTAAATACCCTATATTCCCCACCCCAATCAGATTGAAGACTCTTGATCTTAAAACCTAATTGAAGTTCAACAAGCTTTTTGAACTGTAAAAAACATGTAAAAGACTCTGATTTTTGCTGCATAGGAAATACCCAAGTGAACCTAGAAAAGGCATCAATAAAGTGTATATAATATCTAAAATTTCCAACAAATAGCATAGGAGAGGGACCCCATACATCAGAGTAAATCATTTGTAAAGGCTCAGTATAAACACTAGAAGAGAGAGGAAAAGGGAGTTTGTGTGCCTTACCCAAACAGCAAGCAGAACAAAAATCAGCTGCATTTTTATTGGAAAAAGACACATTACAGGAATCAAGAACAGTTTTTGTAGTTCTAGCAAATGAATGACCTAAACGACAATGCCAAATGCTAAACAAAGAATTAGAAGATAAAACAGAATTGATATGACTTGTGGAATGCAAAACATGTACTTCCTTATTAATAGACTGACACTTTACACCTTCTTGCTGCAAAGACATCTTTATTGGAATAGAGGAGGGATGAAATGGATAGATTCCTCCTTTAAGAGTTCCTTGCATTAGCACCTCCTTGGTAACCTGGTCTTTCACAAGACAGAAATCAGAATGAAACTCAAAGAAAACATTGTTATCTTTAGCAAAAGAGGATACACTAATTAGATTTTTGGTAATGGAAGGGACATGAAGCAGATTTGTTAAGACTAGAGATTTAGACTTAATATTGGAAGGAAATGATGCTTCTCCTATATGATGAATTGAGACAGGAAAACCATTTCCCATATGAATCTTATCTTCACCTTGATAATCAGTTCTCAAGTGCAAATTCTGAACATCTGCTGTGACATGATTCATGGCACCAGAATCTGGAAACCAATGCTCATCTGCAATCAGCCGGAGTTGCCATATACGAAGCTATCTGAGCTTGCATTTGCGGTGAAACAGTATTGGTCTGATTATAGAAGTTTCCAGAAGCAGTTGGAGTAGCAGGATTAGGCTGAGTGCCTAACCCCTGAAAATTTGGATCAAAACGTCCATAGCACTTGCTGGATAAATGCCCCATCCATCCACACAACTGACATTGTGGACGATTATTTGTTTGCCACGGATTTTTACCACGATAATTTCCAGAATTTCCTTTATTCTTGTTCGATCCTTTGTTTGAAGAAGAACTTCCATGAAAGGATTGCTGAGAAGGATATGGCAGATTTGAAGATTTATTACCTTGACCTGAATTCTGATTTTGCACCAAATTAACAGATATAGTTCCAGTTTCCTTCACACGTTTCTCCAAACGAATCTCATGAGCCAATAGCATTGACTCCACTTCTTCAACTATATAATCATCCTTACGAGAATGAATGGACACAACAAAGGAGTCATAATCCGCAGTCAAGCCGTCGAATATTGCATCAATGTGTTCAGATTCAGATAGAACAGTTCCAACAGAGGCTAATTGATCCACTGAATTTTTGATTTTGAGAAGATAATCATTGAGCGAAAGATTTCCTTTCTTAGTTTCCTTGAGTTGATCACGCAACTGAGACGATTTTGCTTTTGTTTTCGAAGCAAAGAAAGTTTCCAAGGTAAACCAGATCTGAGATGAAGTATCACATCCAACCATTTTGGTCAAAATTGGTTCCGAAATGGAGGATAACAGCCATGAAACCAAGAGATTGTCTTGTGCATCCCAATCAAGAAAGGCAGGGTTGTAGATTCCACGAGATTCATCATCAGAAGTAAGATATTTCACAGGTACACACGGATTTCGCTCAAACACATACTTTTAGAGTCGATGTCCTCGAATTGCTGCCTGAATTTGTTGACGCCATAGCAAAAAATTGTTTTGAGCAAGCTTAACAGAAACCTTATGAGAAAAGGTAACAAGCTTTGATTGAGAATCAGGCGGAGATTGAGTAATTTCAGAGGAATATGACTTAGGGTTTGAAGAACCAGAGGCTGCCATTTGAGAGAGAAAAAAAAAATGACGAAGAAAGGATGAACTGAGGTATTCGGGGAAGAATAACAATGAAAAGAAAATAAAATAAAATGTTGTCAATCTTCACTTTGCATGATTGACACTTGGCGGAAGAAGAAGGAGACTTTGACTAAGAATGTCAAGCTCTGATACCATGATAATTATAAAAATTCTCTCTACTTTATTAAGAAGAATAACAAAGTATATATACAAATAGTACAACTTTGCTCAACTTGCTAACAGCTCATAACAGACTAACTAATTACAAAACTAACTTTCTAACCAACTCTTTTACAATTACATTTAATTACTCTAATAGAAACTAAAAGTTATTTTAACGGATTTTATTACTATCGTCATCTCATTTTTAGCTATCTTCTAAATAAGATTTTTTAATTTTATTCATTTCAAATCTATCTTAATTCCAGACTAAGTTATGATTTTCAAAACGTTTTCAACCATGTCAATGCAAAAAATTTCTTTTTCCAATACGGAGGGGTTTAGTTTTTATTTAAAGAATATATTTAAAAGACAACTTACTAATATCAAGATTTTTTTTTTTAGAAATTTTTCTATAAAGAGTTTTTAATGAAGGATTAGTATAGCATGTTTTACTTTTCACGAAATTAATCCACACTCACCTATAGTCTTGTGTCAAAAAAGGGAGAAAAAAAAAGTAACAGCTTTTAACATATGAAGAAATTGTCTAAAATAATATACTATGGAACCATATAATTTACTTCCATTTACTTACTTTTTAAATATTACTCAAATAACATTTTTTTCTTTCATTATTTTCTTCAACCTTTCTCAAGTTCTCTAAATATCCTAGTTTTTCTTCTTTAAACCATTACTCTTTCACAGAAATAAATCAAGAGTACAATATAGATAATTTTCCTTATGTTATGATTTTGGGTTTGTGCCTATTATACTACATAGAGTAATATATGAAAAATGTTAGCTAATATTATATATTCAATATGTTATTTGAGTAATTTTGATGTTTAAATTCTCCACTTTTTTTTACTTTTATTATTACAGCCTGACCGACCGGATGAATTGGTCCGGATAGAATCAGTTGGCGGTCGAGTGATGTATTGGGACGGTCCAAGAGTCCTGGGAGTATTAGCAATGTCAAGAGCAATAGGGGACCGTTATTTAAAACCGTACGTTATCGCTGAATCGGAAGTGCTAATATCAAATCGGACGACCGAGGATGAATTTATGATACTAGCGAGTGATGGTTTATGGGATGTAGTTTCTAACGAGTCAGCATGTGGGGTTGTTCGTATGAACATGCGTGCACAGGAATATGTGTTGTCTCCGGGATCTAACGATTCAGATAAAACTTGCTCTGATGCAGCCATTTTGTTGACCAAGTTGGCCATGTCTAGACATAGTTCAGACAATATTGGAGTAATTATGATTGATTTGAGAAAAACATTATCATCAGCGGTCAAGACAGAGATTTGAGTGAAGCCATGAAGTTCCCAATCGACTCTGAAAGAATAAATAAAATTATTGAACGAGACTATCATAATGGTAAGATGTGACTCCTCTTTCATAGTCATCAGATCCTATATTAGTGGGAGAGGCTTATATATTGTGATGGTTGTGTTGAATAATTACTCGAAAAGAAGGTTTGTTTTTGTGAGGTTGAATATTTAATTGAGGAAATTAGGCGATGTGAAGAGTTGAAAAGGAAATCCTTTTGGAGGGATTAGTTTAGTTTAGTATGGTATATCCTTATATAATGAACAACTTGAATGCAGCAAGATAAATGGTTAATGGAGAATTATGGAGCAATATTAGTGGTTGAGCTAGAAAAGTTTGGATTTTGGTTTTTAAAAAATGAATGGAAGTTTAGTTTATTTAATGGTGGGTAATTTGTTGTTTTTTTTCCCTTTCTTCCCTTTCTATTTTGAGAAGAGCACTATTTTGAAAGATGATCAATCATTCTTACTTTTTGAAAGATTCTAATTATCCCTATTATTATCTTATTTAGTTCAATTATAAGTCATATTTTATTATCCAACTACAAACCTAATGTACATATTTAATTCTAAATATAAATGTTTTTCAAAACAAAAATAAAATAAATTATTTAAGAATTAAATAAAATCTTTTTGAGTGAATGGATCAAAATAAAAAAAAGTATGGGTAAAATAAATTTTTAACCTAATCAAAATGAACAATTTCTGATAGATTTCAGTATTTATGTAGTAGTGCCAAACCTAGCATTCAGTGAAAGTCAGATAATAAGAGAGTGTTTGTCTTATTATGTCACGTATTTGGGATCTATATTAAAATATAATATTTTATGTCCTTAAAATTTAACTTAATAATAATTTTTTTTTTCATTCCTTTTTAAATATTATATTTTGAAAAAAACTATTTTAAATTTCCTTTTTTTAACGCAATACGGATCTATTTGCTTTTTATAATTTTAAAACCTATAAAATTGATCTTTTAATAATATTAAAACCTATTAAATTTCCTTTTTTTTTAACGCAATAACTATCAATTAATCATTCTCACTTTTTAAAAGATTCTAAATATTCCTATTATTCTCCTATTTGGTTCAATTATAAGTCATATTTTATTATCTAACTACAAACCTAATCTACATATTCATTTCTAAATATAAACTTTTTTCAAAACAAAATATAATAAATTATTTAAGAAATTAAATAAAATATTATTGAGTGAATAGATCTGTGACGACCCGACACTTTTAAATAAATTAAATCAGAAAACACAGCGGAAGTCTTTTATTTTAAGAAAATTTGGCGTGGTTATGTTTGAAAATTTGCTGGCCAAAACCTGTTTACATCTTAATTTCAAAATCTAAAATACACAAGGAACATTAAGTTCCTATCCAGGAGTTCAAAATGATTATAATCATAAACATAAAGACAAAAGCTCTTAAGAGCTATATACAATTGTACAAATCTCAAAAATGATATAAAATTCACAAAACCATGTATATGGATTTTTACATAACACCTAGTCCATCTCGAAATCATCAACATCTCGATCAAGCGCACACCAGCTCCTCTTCCACGATCCCAAACATTACCTGAAATGTTTGTAATATCATGAGCTAACAAACTAAGCCCAGTGAGAATAATAAGAATAAAAAGTAACGTTAGACCTCAAACTTGTATTTCCGATTTGTGCCCAAGAACATACTTACTCTTTGCTATCAATCCATTCAAAGAGTTTATACCAAAATGTTCCACTTTTACTTACCAATTCTCCAATATAATTGTGGAACTACATTCCAAATATTTCTGGTATTGTTTCGTAAATGCATATAGCATTTATATCTCATTTTCTATATATACCTTATACTATATACAAGGTTTACAACAAATCTTATTCTCCCAAAGAATGATATTACTACACTCGTAGTCAAATCCTCATCCATTAACTTGTTATGACATAGAATAAGTAAAGTAAATAAACTTTGTATAAAATATAACATCTCGATTCTCTATATCATCAATCATAAGCATGAATGCATGAGGACATCCCGTAGGATTTCGCATTTCCCTTATGCATGAGGAAGTAATGCGTACGTCCCGTAACTTACCATTCAACTCCCTATGCATGAGAAGTAATGTGTACGTCCCGTAACTTACCATTCAACTTATTTCCTTGTTTTACTTTTTTTCTTTTTCTCAAGGTGATGCGGACACTACCCGTAGGCTCCAACATTCTCCCCTTCTTTTCTTTTTCAATGCATGATGTGAAAATGTTATGGTGCAATATGATATGCATATGTCCGCATATCTTTGTAAAAGTAAATAAGTAAAGTACGGAATTAAAGTAGTCAATGCAAGCATAAAGTAGAGGGGTATAAAATAAAAGACATAAAGTAAAATAGATAGGAAACTCCGAACGAACGATATGTAAATCGAACTCCGCTACATTAATACAGGTAAATCCTATCTTAAACGATTAACCTATACCTTCCAGGATTTTAAACTTCCAATAATAATCCGAGGTTCTATTAATCGTTCTATATAAAAGTTTGGATCTTTTAACTTCCAATGATCCAACCTAAGCTTCGAAACGAATCTAACTTAGAATCTTCTAAGATTCAATACTTCCCTTGAGAACTCCCAAGTTCTCACTTAAAGGATTAACTTCCAATCCTAAGGGCACTAACTCACTTCCCTCTAATCTTAGATTCGAATTCTAATCTTAGTTTCCAATTCTACAAACCATCACACTTATTTGCTTTCTATAATTACTTTAAATCCTAACTATTCTCACTTTTGTAAGAGAAGATCTCGCTCTCAACCTCTGATAGAGCGATCAAGCAAAGTTCAAACCACCTACAATTAGAATTACATCTAACAATTAATAAATAAACCAACACTACAAAATGAATGGGTACTACCGGCGCACCTTCACGCCGGCAATACCCTAAACATGCGCCGGTAAAAGGTATCACCGACGTCACTTCCGCGCCGGAAATAGCGCCGGCACTGGGTTGTCGGGGATGCCATTTTCAGGCATCGCCGGCGCGGCTATTCATCTCGCCGGGGATGCTAGGAACGCATCCCCGGCGTTGTTTACATAGCGCCGGGGATGCTAAGAAAGCATCCCCGGCGTGGTGGTGCCGGCAGTGGGGTTAATCCTAAACCCCACTGTCGGGTATTCCGCGCTATATAGCGCCAGATTAATTGTATTGCCGTGACTGCAGCCAGTCACGATCAACGTATTGCTGCGCGTAGTAGCACCGGTAATAAGGTTACTATTATATGCATGTAACCCCAGTGCCGGCGCTATGGCGCGGGTATTGCCACTGTTTTTTTTTTTTTAAATTTTACTTATTTTAAGCTCCTCAAAAGCCACCTGTTTTTTTCTAAACCATATAAAATCCAGAACCAGAAAAAGTTGTGACAAAATGTGATAGAAATTAACTAAAGTTCAATTAAGACAAATATAATGTCTTTAAGAAAGTAAAACACATGATGTCTTAAAATACTACAACAAACACATAATGTGTTCAAAGTACATGTAAATCCTAAGCATGACCATCCCCACCACCTCTATAGTTTCTCATGAACGCATCAAAGTCCTCTCAAGTTTCCCTGGCCTCTAAATCACGTGCCGCCTCACGAGCCTCACGTTCCACATCACGAGCTCGAAGTTCCTCAATAGTAGTAAGGGCTTCAACTAGTTGTTGCCTGACTTTGAGCTAGTTGTTGTTGACTTTGGGTGAGTTGTTCCACTTGTGAAGACACAGAAGATCTCGATGAACTACTTGACCTTGGGGGAGGTTTAGGCCCTCTGCCCATACCTCTCCTATAGCCTGGTCTATGACCCAAAGTCATCTCCATTGCCTCGATATCAGTAATAGATGGGCTTGAATCCGTTGTGTCTGACGCAACTTGTGGCGGATTCATATATTCCACCATTTTTTTCTAAGACAATAGAAAAAAACACAAAATGAATACAAAATATTTAAAACAAAAACATAACAAAGTTAAAATAACAAACTTACGTGATGTTCTTCGGCCTGTCCGCTCACCCACGTTTTTGGACTTTCATAAGAATGTTGTTGCTCGAACACGTCGACCCATGTAGCTTCTGGGTTATCTTGTCTCTGCAAATATTCATATAAAATGTGTATGATACTACAAAAATAGAAAAAAGTTTAATAAGTAAAGTGTGTGAAATAGTATTACCATCTCATAAAGTTTGTTAGCATTGGATTTCGAGCCACCTTTATGTAAATACGGTACTGCCGCTCGGGAATGAGTGTTTGTCTCTGATAGTTTCTACACAAAATGAATATCATAAGTAATTATTTAGTTATTTTTCCTAAATAAAGATACTAAGATTTAGATAATACGATTTTACCTTAAATTCAAGTGATTTCAACTTCTCGATTAATAACCCCCATTCATCATCACTATGCACTCTCGGATGTTTCATGCGGTCAGCTTGCTCTTCACCAAACTTTTGTACGTTATTGCGATAGTATTTTCCAAGCTCATATCGATACTCATTCGCAGAAGATATCATTTGTCCTTCAATAGTTTTCCAATGTACGCCATTGGCCAATTGAAGATTGAATTTGTCCTTAACACATTAGCAATCATGTTAGTGCAAATTATATAATACTTGCAAATCACATATCTAAATACAAGACTCACTGCAAGTCGTTGCCTGATATCATTAAGAATCTCTACTGGCACCAAATCATATCTCTTGTGGCTCGGTGGTATAAGGGCACGCACCAATATGCCAGTCTCAGTGATAAATGATCTAGCATTGTCGCCAACCACCCGTTTTAAGTCTTCCGGGATAGTCAAATCTTTCTTACTCGTCCCCTTATGCAGTGAAAGGTTCTTCGCATAACCACGTCTAGGAACCGACGATTGAGACGAGACTATAAAACAAATTAAGAAGTAAGTACAAAACAAAGCATAAGTGACATTCACAAAAAAAATGATTCTTACCATGATCGAGTGTGGGCGAAGGTGACTGAGAACGCATATCATGTGATGACATCGGTGAATCTGAAGTCGATACATGCCCTGGTGAGGGAGAAGGAGACTGAGAACTCATCAATGTATCCGATGATGGCTCCGTAATAACTACCCCGCCTGTACGACGACGAGGAGTCTTCCTGTTGCCCGGTGCGATAGGTCGTGACTCGTCAATCTGACCCTTCCCCTTATTATTCCTGTTTAAAACACGCAAACACAATATTTGTTAAAAGTTAAGAACAAACACATGTTTAAAAATTATATATTAAACCTAACTTACTATTCTGAGTCATCGTTTTCCGACTCATCGCTCTCATTTTCCGAATCAATAATATCATCTTTCGGCTCTTCTTCATTATTGGTAATAAACTCTTCTATGTCATCATCTCTATCGAGCCTCTGTGCATCTAGTCTATCACTGACATGAGTATCTATGGGTGAACTCACATGCAAAATCATATCATCCTCGTCATCTTCCTCTAACTCAGGGACATTCCACACATTTTTTTGTCTTAAAGTTTGAACTACTCTCCAATCTTTCCCATATTTAATATCATCCAAGTATAGAACTTGTTGAGCTTGACTAGCTAAGATAAAAGGTTCTTCTTCAAAACAATTTCGAGATATGTTAATCGATATGTTTCCCGACTCTTTCTTCATTTTAGATGGAGATGTGTCAAACCGTGTACATCGGAATAAAACAACTTGATTAGATCTTAAGTAACTAAGTTCTATAACCTCTTTTAAGAGTCCATAAAACGTAGTTGATCCTTCATCGTGATCACCCTTAACAGAAACCCCACAACTCGTAGTAGTACGGCCAAGAAGATCTTTCCATTGTGTGGAAACGCATCTCATTGACACAACATCCTCGTATATGATTTAGCACGAATGTCTGGGCCCATTGACAATGCGTACAAATCATAACTTACTTCATGACGACTCCATAATTCACTAACCTACATTGTCAAATAAACTTTTGTATGAAAACTTATGGGTACAAAGGCGCTATAAAACAAAAATAGCCGAGAACATATATATCTTACACGACGTTTGAACCAATTGGCGAATTGTGCCTCTTGATGTTTATGTATGTTGCTCAAGCCCTCGTGTTCAAGTAAATTAAGGTGATCCCTATGGATGATTAAGTAAATACAAGGAATCTATATGAATACATTGGAAGCAATGTTAAAAATATGGAGTAGATATACATACCGTAAATATGGTTCTACTTCATCACAATTACTCAAGGTGTACCAGGTGTGCTTTAGCAATGTCCGATTGTGTTAAGGTTAATAGATCGTAACGCCTGAGAGGACGAGACATATCTTTAAACACCGATATGTCACTCTCTACACGACAGTCAACTTCTCCTTCATAATTACGATCCAACCTATTAAATCGAGTCTCGATCCCTTGAAGATATCTAGAACAAAACATTATTGACTCGTTGAAAACATATGCCTCCGCTATGCACCCTCTGGACGTGCCGTATTTCTCACATAATTCTTTAATGTCCGAAGACGCGTTCTATTGGATACATCCAACTATAACAGATCGCCCTACTATTCGAGCTTCATACGGCAAATGAATTGATAAGTGAACCATGACATCGAAAAAGGCAGGAGGAAATATTCTTTCAAGTTTACATAAGATGAAAGTGATATCACGCCGGAATCGATCCAACTCATCTAAACTTATTACTTTCGCACACAAACTACGAAAGAAATTCCTGAACTCTGTTACCACCGACTTATGTCGTAATTCAAAAATGCCCGGATTGCTAATGGTAGCAATCGTTGAAACGAACGTGGCAATCGTGGCTCTTTAACCCATAAGTTTTCCAGCCTTAACATTAACACACCGAGATATGTTTGATGCAAACCCGTCTGGAAATTTTACACTTTTCAAGAACTTACATGCCTCAATGCGCTGACTCGTAGTCAATACGTAGCAGGCGAGGTTTCACAAACTTATCTCTCCCAACTTTTTGTATATGCAATTCGGATCGTATTCCCAAGTCCGCCGGATCGTGACGTGCTTTCAATGTATCTTTATTCTTTCCTTCAATAGAAAAAATTGTTCCTACCAAGTTATCACATATGTTTTTCTCTATATGCATTACATCTAACTTATGACGTAAAAGCAATTTAGACCAATAAGGAAGACTAAAAAATATGCTTTTCTTAGTCCAATTGTCGTTTTCTTCAGGTCGTTTTCTCTTCTTCTCTTGGGTGCAAGGATGCTTACCAAACTTTGGGAAAATTAATCGATCTAAATCTTGTATAATCTCAACTCGCATTTAATATTCGGCTTGCCCCTCAATTCTTGTTTTCCATCATGCACCTGTTTCAAAACGCCATGGATGGCCCATATGAATATATCGTCGATGACCCATGAAACATATTTTGCTTGAATACCCATTGAAGAAGTATCTTCCAAACATATGGGACATGCTTTGTATCCTTTCGTACTCCAACCGGACAAATCACCATATGCGGGAAATCATTGATGGTCCATAGAACGCAGCCCGTAATTGAAAATACTCACACTTTGAGCTATCATACGTTCTTATACCCTCACTCCATAAATCATTTAACTCTTCAATCAATGGTTGTAAGAATACATCAATATCCTTCCCGGGTGACTTAGGGCCAGGAATCGGTAAAGACATAAAAAAAGTAGATTCTTTCATACATTTCCAAGGTGGTAAGTTATATGGAACCAAAATAACGGGCCACATGTCGTACGTGATGCTCATTTGCCCAAATGGGTTAAAACCATCGATGCTAACGCTAGACGCACATTTCTAGGATCAGAAGCAAACAACGGAAACTCTTTGTCAAAATGCTTCCATCCTTCGCATCTGACCAGGATGACGTAAAACGCCTTCCGTTTCCAAACGTTTATCCTTGTGCCATCTCATATCGACGCTGTATATTTTGATGCAAAAAGTCTTTGTAATCTAGGTTTCAATGGGAAATGTCTAAGTACTTTTTGAGCTACTTTATGTTTAGTTTTTCCCTCATTCACCTCATATCGTGGTTCCCCACAAACCTGGACAAAACTCTTCTTTCGCGTATTCTTTTCTAAAAAGAACACAATCAAACTTGCAGACATGAAATGATTCGTACCCCAATCCAAGCGCACGTAAGAACTTCTTAGAAGCATAATATGATCCCTAGAGGAACCGTCCCTTCCAGGAAATGCTTCTTTTAATAACTCGAGAAGCATATCAAACGACTTATTACTCCAACCGTTTAAAACCTTGATATGAACTAATTTCACTAAGAAACTGAGTGATGAAAAGTTCTTACAACCCGGTATAACTCTTTTTGTGCTTCACCGAATAAGTGTGAGAACTCGCTATCACACTCACCCGTGTCCACATTTTCCTCACCATCAAGTATATTTTCTGGGTTCTCAGTTTCATATTCATGAAATGCACCACCTTGTAGGTCATTAAGCATGTCTATCATTCCATCATCATCATCATTTTCACTAAAGGATGCATCTAAGGGAGGCACACTACTACTCGTGCTACCCATTTTAAAATTTTCTCCATGGTATGTCCAACGGGTATATCCTCGTGATATTCCATAAATATGCAAATGCTCTCTAATTTCTTGAATTGTGGCAAAACCAACATTCACACACTTTAAACAAGGACATCGGGTTTTTCCATTATCATTCAAAACCGTCACCGCAACCTCTAAAAATGAACTCACCCCATCAATATACTCTTTACAAAACCTATCATTTAGATTCATCCAACTCCTATCGACATTCGACCTATTTTAAACAAAAAAATCCCAAGTAAATTTCATGCTAAAGTTCTACTCCTCAATGTAAAAACCCCTTAAACATACAAACTATATAAAAAAGAAATATATACATATTTTGAGACGACTAACTTTGCTGCAGGTTAGCCGTCTCCCGTGACATTCAAAAAAAAAACTAAAAAAAAAAATTATATCAACACACATGTCAATCTAAGCAAAAACATAAAAACATTAAGACATGCTTTGAGACGGCTAACTTTGCTGCAGGATAGCCGTCTCCCAAAACATAACGACGTTAAAATATAAAAGGTCAGAAAATTAACCTGGATCCTGACATTTGTATATAAGCTCACGAAAGATCCGAAAATATTATCTGTTTCAATTTACAATTGCATTATTCAGTCATTTTAATAGGCAACTTTCATATTTAATCACATAATTAAAAAAAAACAGTGAGTTTATATGCTAAAAAGTTTGAAATTTCCTTAAACTTTAAAACAATTCAAGTTTTGTTCAATCAATTATTTAATTAATTATTTGAATCATTTTTTTAAACAAATTAGAATAAAAACATGTTAACAAATCCTAAAAACTCAAAAACATCAAATTGAAAAAACCCACTAAATATGCAAAGTTTAAAATTAATCACATAATTAAATACAAAAAACAATAAAAATTAAATAAATTGTTCATTCATATTAACAATAATTGATAAAATTCATCCCAAATCTATAATCAATCATGTATAAAGTAACTAATTTACTTCATAATAACCAAATATTAACAATTTAACACTAAAAGTAAATAACACACACAATTGTTTTAAAAAAAAACCTAAAAACTCAAAATAGTCAATTTGAACAAAATCCATATTGATAAAAAAAAAAATTATCTCAAATCTCCATTCAATCATGTATTGTGTGTGCCCAATCTAATTCATAACAACTAATTATTAAGAATTAAACAATAAAACAACAAAAAACCCAATTTTTTTAAAAAAAACCTAAAACTAAAAACTATGAAATCTAACCAAATAATAATTATTTTAGTAAAATAGAGTATAGAAACATACCTAAAACGATGGATAATGTAAATTTTGGCTTTTGAACGGAGGAAATCGGTGAAGAATCGACGGAAAAAGAGAAGAGAATGCAAGGGGCGGCGGTGGAGGCGTCTTCGGCTGGAGCAGGGGGAGAAAAACAGAAATGAAAAAGGAAGAAGAAGAAGGGATTCGGGGGGGCTAAAACCGAAAGTTGTATCGCGGCGCACGATAGCGCCGGCGATACTTAATACCCATAGCGCCAGGCATTGGGCCACCAATGCTGGCGCAGATCAAGCCAGCCCGCTAGTATTGGGCCGCCCTGGGCTTGAACTAATCCAATACCGGCGCAGAGATAAGGCTTGCGCCGATATTGGTCAACCATTTCGGCGCCATGTTGTGCGCCAGAAATGGCCGCTTTTTTTGGGGCTTTGCCTGGCGCCATGAACGTCGTGGCATTTCTGACGTCGGTAGAACCTTTTATTCTTGTAGTGCAACTAACGATCAAACAACATCTAAGCGTGCAAAACGCGAAAAACCCAATAACCCTACGAAGAGGCTCTCTGCCCCCCCCCCCTCCAAAAAGGGTTTTGGTTTTCCGGCTTTTAGGCAATTTAAATGTGTTTCGAGTTGGATTTAAGAAAATTCGATATTCCCGATTTCAATGGGTATCGATGATTCGGATTTTTGAACAATATGTAATTTCCCAAATTGAATTACAATAAACAATTTATCATCAATACATAACCCATAATCAAACCCCAAAAGGTAAATTTCAAACCGGAAGGGTTTCGATGAAACTCTGGTTTTAGGGTTTAGGGAAAGTTTTCAAAAACTCTTAAAACGACTCCCGTATTAACAAACACCGAGTTTCACAACATGAAATCGAAAGAAATCAAAGAAAACTCCCTTAAAACACTATTTGGAGTTTAGGGTTTCAAGAGAAACTTACCGAGATCGGTGGCAAGTACGACGAAAAACCCAATAATCCTATACCCGAGGGCTTTCCGATGCAACCGAAATCGAGCCGATCCGTCGAGAATTGATGAAAACCCAAAATCTTCCCCAAACTCTTTCATGCTCACGGCAAGGAGAGGAAAGAATGAGAAGAATGGAGTCAACTTTGGTCAAACTTGTGATTTTAAAGACAAATGAATAATGTTTTGATATTTTTAAGAAATTGGAAATGACGGTTGCGACCTTTTATGACTTTTGACTTATGAATCGAAACCCGAAGCTCTTAAATAAATCTAAAGGTGATTAATAATTATTAATTGGCCTATTAATAATTATTAATGTCACCGAAGCGAAAATAAAGCATTAAAACGATTAAAAAGAATTTCGGACAAAATTAACTACTAAAATCGAAATTACAAAATAATAATTAAACTAAATACTTGAATTGAATTGAAATAAATAAATAATAAAAAAAAAATCACTTCAAAATAACGGGACGTTACAGGATCAAAATGAAAAAGTATGGGGTTAAATAATTTTTTCAAAATGAACAATTTTTGAAAGATTTCAGCTTTTACAGAGTGCACATGTGTTGAAAAGAAACCCTTTAATCCTTACATTCATCCACGTATTAAACATCTGATTCTGATTTGGAAAGTGAGAGAGTTGGTCCTGTAGTCAAGAACAAGCATGGTAATAAACACATAACTATCAGAAGCCCTCGTCAGTTTTTGTCTTATTCTGCCACGTATCTATTTTCTTTTTACAATTTTAAAACCAATAAAATTGATCTTTGATTTAGATTTAACACATAGATACATAGTGTTATTTTTAAATTAAAAAAAAAAACAAGATACGTAGACTACATCTTCCACTAATTTGACAGATTTGGTAGTTTACCAACTTTTACATTTTAGTTTTGTTTGTTTAAAATCAATAATTAAAATTTGATTAATAAAGATTGGTTTCAATTTCTTAATTGATTTGAATTTAATTAAATTAACATTTGATTGTATTTTAAATCTATATTCTGGAAAACAAAAATATTAGATTTAAAACAAATCAAATAAATTATTAAATGGAATTTGAGTTGAAAAAAACTAATTGATTTAAAACTTAATTAAATAAAAGATTAATTTTGTTTTGAATCTCCATTTAATTTATTTTGAAATTATTGGAAAATAAATATTTACATTTTAATTATAATTATAATTATGATTCTAAATCTAAAACTAATTAATTTAATTAAATAGAATTAAGATTTGATTTTAAATTCAAACCAATTGATTTGATTTCCAATTTAATTTAATTATTTCTAAAAGAAAAGTCTTGACTTCTCTCATCAAATCTTTTATTTTTAATACATTTATCTTTTATTTTTATATTTTTGTTTCAATTTGAATTTGAATTTCTTTTAAATAAATTAAAATAAAGAATAAAATTGTTATATAATCTTTAATTTAATTATTTTTCAAAGTAATTTTTTTTAACAATAAATTTAAATTTTAATAATTGATTTGAAGCCAACAAAACTGAAAAGAAAAAGTTTGTGACTACCAAATATGTGAAATTAGTGTTTTTTTTTGGATCTTATATGGAGTGACACCTCATTTTCCAAGTCAGATACATATTAAAGGGTTTTACTATATAAAATTTCGTTTAAACTGTTTTACTAATTTTTTTAGATTACAACCCAATTAATCCTTAATTTTATAAATACGTAATAATTATAGATTTTTATCTTAAAAAATTAATTGATAATGAGATAAATAACTCTTAAAGTTTATAAATAATAGCATATTTAATATTTTATTTTAAGAGACTTGGTCATTTTCATAATTTTTTTTTTCAAAAAAGTGTCGAAGATCTTTTGATTCCTAATTTTAAAAATAGAATTTGAGCAATACAAAGAAGTTTAGTTCTCATATTTACAATGACTCTCAATGGTAGCTTTATAGGAAAATTTTACGAGAGTCATTATAATTATTTGTAATTATAGTACTTTTTTAAATATATCTAATCATTTACACGGTTAAAACTCTAAGTTATCTTTTTAAATTCATTCTTCATATATAAAAAAATATGTATACTTATTGGTGAGTATCAACTCATATTTATCTTTTATATATGACCGATATATTTATTAGTGAGCTTCATACATCTATTAATGAATTCGTACTCACATATAAATATAATACAAATAATATAAACCTAAAGCTTTTTTAATCCAAAATTTAACAAATCTCAACTTAACAAACTAATCAAAATCTACCAGCTAAACACTCCTACAAATTAAAATCATTATATAAATCTTAATAGTTTTTTAAAAAAAAAAATTATGATGTGAAACCTTCTCTTCTATGTCTCGGTGTCAGATAAAGGCTGGTTAGAAAAAAGGCAATACCTTTACGTGTTGGTCCATCTTTTTATATGAAAGCATCATCCTATTTATTGAATATGTTAAATCACCAATTGAACCAAAAGCTTAAGCCTATGGTTTAAGGTAAATTTAATCCTATATCTCAACACTCCCCCTCACATGTGGGTTTGGATATTTGCACAAGACCCAAACATGTGGAATATTTAAATGGGGAGGAAATTAGAGCAAATGACACAACGGAGAGTCGAACTTGAGACCTCCTGCTCTATCTCTGTTTGCAACTCAAAGTTCTGTTCGATGACTCTATTCAGATTCCAAGTCACGTTCGTCGATTTAGCAAACTCAAGTTGACCAACTTGAGTTTGAGAGGGGGTGTTAGCATATATTATGGCCTAGAATTATGTTGATTTATATTTTCCTTATTTACTTTCGTAATTGTCTCTGATTGCTTAATTAGCTCGTTTACCTTATTTGTCTAGGCATGTCATTTCTATATAAACCAATGTAATACCATTACATATAAAAACATGATTCAATACAATGTATTCTTTCCGCTAACATGGTATCAGAGCCATGCTTTGTATTTTTCTTTTGCTGCTTTCTTTAACCTTAGCCGCCGCCGCCCTTTTTCTTTATCTTCCGTCAGCCTCGTTAGCCCATATTCATTTTTCTTCTAGCCATTTGTTTTCCTTTGTCTGCCTCTTTTCTAGATCTCGTCCAAAATCCACTTGCCTACCACGATGTTTCTTCACTTATCTCCAACCACCATTAAACTCGGCCTTGCCATTGAGTCACCGTTTTTCGCCTGAACGACCAAGAACACCACCACGCCCAGATCCAAAATCACTCACCAGATCTGTAATCACGCCTCCGATCCGAGCACTACCGCGCCTCTTCTTTCCGATGAGCACCCCCGTTTACCTAAATTTAATCCTATATCTCAACACTATTGGAAAAAACATCATTCGAATTCTTTCAGTTTCCATTATAAAACCCTTCTTAAGAAAGAAACTTGTTAAAATATTGGTTCAAATACAGAATGAGCAATCAGTACAAATAGTCACACTATTATCATTCTCACGTGGAGCTTCCAGCTGGCAAAGAGAGGGAATATTGTTAGTTATGATTACCTAATGAGTGCACATGATTAGTATGATTAGCTAAAGAATATTCCAGAAGTCTCAGTCCACTTGCCAAGCTCATTCAGCTTTATATAAGCTGCTGCAAAATCGTATTGAATGAGAGAGAGTGTGAGTTCATTTGTAAGATTGATTGAATGAATAAATTGACTATGAATCTCTTGATTCTCCCATGGACGTAGGCATATTTTGCTGAACCATGTATTTCTTAGTGTGTTCATCTCTTATCTCTTCTGTTTTTAGTTACCATTGTTGTTTCATTAAGTTCTTGGTTTAGTGTTCTTATTGCTTTGAATCTTGTGGATCTACTGCTAAACTCAACAAATTGGTATGAAACCTTGTTCTAAGGAAGCTTAGTGAATCGTGGAGCTCAAATCTGAAGTAGAATAGTAGTCTTTGTTTTCTTGATTTCATCAAGATCGCTGGTGGAATCAAAAGAAGAACAACTGAAATGTCTTCAAAGATTGATGTTGACAGATTTGATGGCCACAAGGATTTCACCATCTGGAAAAGGAAGATGAAAGCACTACTTATACATCAGAAGATTGCTAAAGCTATTGATGATCCAGCTAACATTCCACCTCAAACATCTCACACGCAGAAGGATGAATGGAATGAAATCGCACACAGTTTGATTACTCTTCATCTCTCAGACAGTGTTCTTCGCCTGGTAAGTGAGGAAGAAACTGCCATTGATCTCTAGAATAAGCTTGAAAAACTATATCTTATTAAGTCTTTGCCTAATAAGACTCTATTGAAAGAACGTTTGTTTGGATTCAAGATTAACATGTCAAAACCTCTAGAAGAGAACTTAGAAGCTTTTGTGAAGATTAATCTTGATTTAGCAAACTTTGGTGAAAAGGTTGATAGTGAAAACCAGGCTATTATACTTCTGAATGCCTTGCCAGATTCATTCAATGATGTTAAGGCAGCCATTAAATATGGCAGAGATAGCTTAGATCTGGATCTTGTGATTAATGCTTTAAGATCAAAGGATCTAGAGCTTAGAACTGATAAGAAGCCTGAAGAAGCCTATTATGCCAGAGGAAGGGATGAAAAGAAGCAGTGGAATGGTAGAAATACCAAGAAATCCAGATATAAATGAAGGAATAGAAAAGAAACAAGGAGTTGATACAATTGCAACAAGGAAGGACATCTAAAGAAGAATTGTCCTGATTGGAAGAATAAGGGAACAAATGAACCTAAGAAGGATGAAGAAGATGCTGCTAACCTATCGCAAGGTTATGATTCTGCTGATGTATTGATAATTTCATAATGTGATACTGATAATGCTCTTTTGTCCTAGACTTATACACATGAGAATGCATGGGTAATGGACTCCGGATGTACATTCCACATTACATGTAACAAGGATAATCTGTTTGATTATCAACCTATTGAAGAAAGGAAGGTTTAAACGGGATAGGGTCAGTTAAGTTCAGACTTCATGACAACATGGAAATGATCCTAACATAAGTGAGATATGTTCCTGATATGTCAAGGAACTTGATATCCCTAGGAACACTTGATAAAAAGGGATACTCGTACAAATCAGTAAATGGAATTCTGAAAATTAGCAAGGAATCTCTAATCAAGATGAAAGCTAATTTGATGCAAGGCTTATACACAATGAATGGAGAATCTATCACTAGTGAAGCCCTTATCACAGTGAGCATAATCAAAGATGAGCTAGAAAAATGGCACAAAAGGTTGGGGTATGTGTCTGAAAAGAAGTTGTCTGAACTACATAAGCAAGGATTCTTGGGAAGCACCAAGTTCTGTCAATTAGATACTTGTGAATACTGTATTTGTGGTAAATCCACAAAATTTAGCTTCAGCAAGGGGATTCATTGCACAAAAGGGAAGCTAGACTACATTCACTCTGATTTATAGGGACCAGTAGCAATCCTTTCTCATGGTGGATCAAAGTATTTTCTATCTATCATTGATGATTATTCAAGAAATGTGTGGATTTACATTCTCAAGCAGAAATCAGAGGTGTTTCTCAAGTTCAAAGAGTGGCTTAATTTAATTCAGAATCAAATAGATAGAAAGGTAAAGAGGCTCAGGATAGATAATTGCTTAGAATTCCTATCAACTGAGTTCAAGAAACTTTGTGAACAACATGGAACAGAGAGGCATTTAACAGTCACATATACTCCTCAACAAAAAAATGGCTTAGCTGAACGCATGAATAGGACCATTATGGAGAGAGTGAGATGTATGCTTCTATGTTCATCCATGCCAAAGGAATTCTGGAGTGAAGCTTTTATAACAGCTGGTTATCTGATAAATAGAACCCCCTCATTTGTTTTGAACTTTAAGACCCCACAAGAACAATGGACTGGTGTTCCTCCAAAATTGAACCATTTGAAGGTTTTTGGATGTGCTGTGGCTATGCACATATCAACCAAGGAAAATTAGAAGCTAGAGCCTTAAAATGTGTTTTCCTTGGTTATCATGGGGGTGTGTTAAGGGTTATAGGCTGTGGTGTTTGGAAGATGGATACTCAAAATGTATTATCAGTAGGAGTGTGAAATTTGATGAAGCTAACATGCCTTGCAAGTCTGTAATTGCATCTGTTAAAGGGAAATCAAATGAGGAGAATCAAATAGAGATAACTCCTCACAGTAAAGAAAGGGCATAATTCACTCAAAGCAGTCCAATATACACTGATAATACTCCAACCATAAATCAAACACCTAATGCTTATGATTATAATCAATTGCGTCAATCCCAGCTTCAATCAAGTGATCAAGAACCATCAGTGACACTTTCTAAGATTGGTGAATCTAGTCATGCTCAGATGAAGATTACCATCTAACAAGGGATAGAGAAATAAGACATATTAGACCTCCACAGAGATATGATGATTTTGATCTTACACCTTTTGCTTAAATATTGTGTCTGATGGTATTGGACCTGAGCCAAACACTTTTGATGAAGCAATGGCCTCAAAGCAAAATGGAGAATGGCTGAAAGCAATGAATGAAGAAATGGTTTCTCTCAAAAGGAATCATACATGGAAACTTGTAAATAAACCAGAGAAACAAACGGCAATGGCTGTAAATGGATTTTCAAACTAAAACCAGGGGCAGGTGATTCGAAGGATGTTAGATACAAAGCAAGGCTGGTTGCTTGGGGCTTCACACAGCAATATGTGACAGACTATACGGAGGTGTTCTCTCCTGTGGTGAGGCACACTTCAATCAGGATATTGCTTTCACTAACAGCAAAGAAAGATCTAGAATTAGAACATTGTTAGGAATGGTGTCCTAAAACTTGTAATTATTTAATAATAATTTATTAAGAATAAATTAAATAAATAAACATAAGTTCTTTATATTATCTAGATTAATTCAATTAATGATATTAGGAATATATGGAAATATATAAATATCAAACATTCAAATAGTAAACCATAAGTTACTCTTATGAAATCACAACTTAGTATGTGAGTCATACAAGAGGATTAAAGTCGAGATAAGTAACTTAAACGTGTCTACAGTAAACAGATAACGTATGGAAACCTTATCCTGGTAACACTGTTGATAGCTTCGCATTTTGTTTATAGACAAATGATCGAATCCTGATCATTCATGTGGGAGACATGAAATGGAAGTATCATATGTAATGTTTATTGTATAAGACAGGACCACGATGTTCGATCAAATTTCTCATTAGTATCGTTTACGAGAAATAATCGAATATCAAACTAAGTTTATCAATCGTGATAGATCTCCATCCTGAGTGAAATGTGGACTCCTATTTGTGGAGTTATGTTCTTTGATTCACATAGTTGAGAGCGATCTGTAAGAACGCTCAATACACTACTATTTTGGGAACATGACTAGATAAGTAGCTGGGAACTCATTTTCATGAGATGGAATTCATAACTTTCCTATAAATTAACGGTATCAATGCGATACCTAAACATTTTAGGAACTTTAGGAAACTCCCTTGATGTACTGATTCGAGATATGAACAAGTGACGTCACGACTTCTATTGATCACAGAAGTATCTTATCTCTAGTTCGACTAAAGATAAAGTTCATTGAATAATCAGCGGGAACACAAGGATAAAGCGGTAATTACAGGGGCAAAACGGTAAATTTATCCGCCTGTAATTATGAGGGTTCCACGTGAAGGATAATATCGCAGATATAAATAATGATAAACTAAATAGACAATAACTCATCTATAATGAGGGGAATTCAGCTATGAATCTATAGTGGAATTATTCATAGTTAGATAATAAGTAATTAACTGATTATGTGTTAATCATTTAATTGACTAATTATTAAGCCCATGATCTATAGGTCCATCGGGTCCCTATGCTAGCCCAAATATCGTAGTCGCGAAATCAAGTAGAAGAAATGGAAAGTTTAAGTAAAGCGAATTACTTAAATAGGCAATATTAATTGTTTAAATAATTAGTATATTTAAACGGTAATTATTTAAACAATTAATATAAGCATTATTAATTGTTTAAATAATGAGTTTATTTAAACATAAAATTAATAATGAAATATTATTGATTATTTAAATATTGAGTATATTTAAATGGTAATTAATAATTTGATATTAATTAACAATTATTAAAGCAATTGAAGGGATGATTTACTAAATTAGCGGAAATTTATTTAGTAAATTTATTAACATTTAATAACGGATCTATTAACGTCATGCAATTTGTGAAAAACATGTAGATTCATGCTTTAAATTTCGAAAATTAAAGGCCTTTACTTACATTGAGTAAAATATGGAGAATCGGTTGGAGGTTTCTTTACAGCATCAAATCCTCAGCAACACCGGATCTTCTATGCTATATCCCAATCGAAAGCAAAACCGACTTGTGGGAATCGAACCGAAAGAACAAAAGAAGAAGAAATTAGCAATTGAAGGGATGATTTACTAAAATAACGGAAATTTATTTAGTAAATTTATTAACGTTTAATAACAGATCTATTAGCATCATGCAATATGGATGTTAAGACTGCTTTTCTTCATGGAGAGTTGGAGGAAGATATATTCATGATGCAACCTCTAGAATTTGAAGAAAAGTCATCTAAAAACAAGGTATGCCACCTTCAAAGGTCATTATATGGTCTCAAAAAGTCACCTAGGCAATGGTATAGAAGATTTGATACTTTTGTCATCAAGAATGGTTTTACAAGAAGTGTATATGATAGTTGTGTTTACTATCATCATCAGCCAAAATTGCCAACTAGTTTTCTACTCTTATACATGGATGACATGCTAATAGCATGTAAAAGTATTGAACAAGTGAGAAGAATTAAGCGACTTCTAAGTCATGAATTTGACATGAAAGACTTAGGAGAAGCTAAAAGTATCCTAGGAATGAAAATCAAAAGAGATAAGAGGAAGAATTTTTTATTTCTGTCTCAATCAGGGTATGCTAACAGATTGATTAGAAGGTTTAACATGCTTGATTCAAAGAATGTATCAGTACCATTTGCTCCTCACTTCAAATTGTCCTTTGAACAATCACCTACATCAGAAGAAGAAATGGCAGAAATAGATAGAATTCCATACTCAAATGTTGTAGGAAGTCTGATGTACAATATGGCATGCACAAGGCCAGACCTAGCACATTCTATGAGCATAGCAAGTAGATTTATGGCCAAATTTGGAAAAGCACAATGGGAATGAGTGAAATGGATCCTCAGGTACATCAAAGGCAATTGGAATTGTTGTTTAGTTTATGGTGGAGCTATTAAGACAGAGGAAGATGAAATTGTGGGATATGTTGATGCTGATTTTGCCGCTAACATAGACAAAAGGAGATCCTTGATTGGTTTTGTCTTCAATGTTTTTGAAAGCCCTGTCGCTTGGAAGTCATCCTTCAACAATTGTAACCTTGTCAACAATCGAGTCCGAATATGTTGCCATGGGCGATGCGGTGAAAGAGAGTGTATGGCTTCAAAGGATTTTGTCTGAATTATGTCACAAGAAGAGCAATGTATCACTGTTTTGTGATAGTCAAAGTGCAATTCACTTGTCAAAACACCAAGCTCACCATGAAAGAACTAAACACAGTGATGTTAAACCGCATTTTCTCGAGAGATGTTCTTAGAAAGGAATGTTTTAAGTCACTGAAAGTATCTACTCTTGACAATGTTGCAGATAGAATGACAAAACCAGTTTGCTCTTACGAAGCTTAAGAGATGTATGGAACTGATTTGTCTTCATTCTGGTTGATTAACAAATAGGGATGGAGAAAGGGAGAGAGGTTCATAGTCATGAGGTATTTGAATCAAGGGGAGATTTGTTAAAATATTGGTTCATATACAATATAAGCAATCGAGACAAATAGTCACAATATTGTCAATCTCACGTGGAGCTTCCAAAGCGAGAGAGGGGAGTATTGTTAGTTATGATTACCTAATGAGTGCACATGATTAATATGATTAGGCGACGAATATTCCGAAGTCTCATCCACTTGCCAAGCTCATTCACTTTTTATATAAGTCATTGCAAAATCGTATTAAATGAGAGAGATTGTGAGTTCATTTGTAAGAGTGATTGAATGAATAAATTGACTATGAATCTCTTGATTCTCTCATGGACGTAGTCATATTTTGCTGTACCATGTATTTTTTAGTGTGTCATCTCTTATCTCTTCTATTTTTAGTTGCATTGTTGTTTCATTCAATTCTTAGTTTAGTGTTCTTATTGCTTTGAATCTTGTGGATCTGGTGCTAAACTCAACAAAGTTTTTTATAAAAAAGATTTCAAACCCTTTTTTGAAAAAAAATTTAATGGCTGGCACTTGCTTTGTTGAAGATGGTGGTGAATCCACAGCTCCTTCTAAACCTCGTCCTTCTCGAGCTTCTAGACATCGAAAAATGGAGTTTCTTCCTCTCAATACTACTACCACCATCGCTAATGATGTTCGAAAAACAAAACTAAATGTGGTAAAGTTCATCTCTTATTTCCTCGCCATTGTGAAAACGCAGAGCTTAATGAAGATTCGAAGCTTTTACGGTGCCTGCTTGGCACCGGGCGGCGGGCCTAAATATGGGATGGCCTCCGTTTGTGGAAGAAGAAGAGATATGGAGGATGTTGTTTTAGTTCATCCCTCGTTTTCTTCTCGACGGCCATGGTTGCTCCCATGTAAGATCTTAACCAACCTTTTACAATCTTTATATTAGTATGATATTGATTTTTAAAAATAACAAATGTTATGAAATATTATTTCTCGGACCAAAATTCCACCGATTTCGATCTAAAATCGAGATAATCTCGGTCTAAAACTAGTGAATCAGATATGTGATTTTTGAAATATTTCATGATTTCTACCATTTTTGAAAACATCAATACTTTTGAAAACATCAATATTTTTGAAAATATCAATATTTGTTGGGGGAAAATTCAGAATAGCCACTTTTGAGATCGCATTTAACCAAATAGCCACAATTTTAGAAAGTTATGGGGATAGCCACTTTTTACTATTGAATTTTATAATATACCAAATCTGCCCTTTTCGTATGTCAGGTATAGTCTGACACACCTCTGATTTCTGACACGTCTGTATATTACGTATAGTCTGACACTTCTGCCATTTTTTCTTTTCCAATGCAAATTTTCTTTCCCGATGCATTCTTTCTGCCCATTTTATGGTATATTTGGTATATTGTTCATAGTTGTTTAGTATATTTTGTACATTTTTATTATTTTTTATTTTTTATTTTATACTACATATTTCGATTTTAATTCTCCAGTTTACAATATATTTGGTATATTGTTCATAGTTGTTTAGTATATTTTGTGCATTTTTATTATTTTTTATTTTATATTTTATACTACATATTTCGATTTTAATTCAATTTTGTAGTTTCATTTTAGTATATTATTTATAGTTTTCCCTCTCATATAAATTGTTATATACATCTGGTATATTGTGTATATCGTTCTCCGGTTCGTAAGTGCATTTGAGTAAAGTGACTGCGTACGTAATGTACATAATATACATGTTATTTAATCTGCAAATGAAAAACAAAATCGTGTTAATTACACAATACTTAATATACAAAAAATACGTATTATGCAAACAGACGAAAAGAACTATAAATTATGTGTAGTATGTATATTACATAATGTACGACTAACAAAAAAACATAACATAAAAAAAGGGGGAAAAGTGCGTCAGATATTGTAGATAATACTTTGGGAATATTAAAACATATGACAAACAATGTAAATCTTGAAATTTAGAAGATAATAATATACATATTGTGGTTATTAGGCATAATATAAATGTCATCTTATCAGTACACTGCGAATCATGTCATATTATGGTTATTAAGCCTCATATGCATAATATACTTAATATGAACACATAACATTGCAAACAAAAACAAAAACTTGATATGGATACATAATAGTACACTACGAACATACAAGGATGACTATTATGGTCTTGTAAACATAATATATATTTATCAAGTTGACAGTAAATACGGAACAAAAAATCTGTATATTGCGAATGTTATGTATATTACGTGTATTACATACTTTAACAAAACAAATTATGTATATAACATATATTATAGTACTTAATATTTAAAAAAAAAAACAAACAAAAAAAAATGTTTTATTACGTATAGTACGTATATTACATAACGTACGATTAAGAAAAAACAAAACATAAATAAAAAAAAGGTGTATTACCTACTGTATATTACGTATATTACCTACTGTATGAATAGCAAAAAAAGAAAAAAGAAAAAAAAGGGGTATGTACGTTAACACCTCGTCATTATTGTATACTGCGTATATTACATAATATACATTTAGTAAAACAATAGAACAACAGAAAAACACATAGTTATGCATATAAAGTATATTACATAATATATATTAAACCAACAAACGCACGTATATTACGTATATGACAGAATATATGATGGGAATACGTTGACCATTTCCTCAGGTTTTATATCACGTATATTACAGACAAAACGAGACACGATGTATATTACGTATACTACAAAATCAGCGTTTAGCACATTCGAATACATCAAGAAAAGATAGTAAAAAAAAAAACTAATGTATATTTGGTATATTACATAGTGTACAGATAGTAAAAAAATATAAAAGAAGAATAAAAAACAGAACAAATGATGGGAATGCGTTGACTATTTCCTCAATTTATATATCATGTATATTAGAACACTTATGTACATTACGTATATTATAGAATATATATTTAGAAAACAAACAGTCGTATATGACATATATTGCAGATAATACATTACGAATATTATATTACGTATATTACAGACTGTACATTAAGCAAGTCAGAAACAAACGATAGACAAGATATGTATATTACGTATATTGTAAAAAAAACGTATATCACATATATTACATATATTACATATATAGCAGAAAACAATATTAAGAACTTATGTATACTACATAAAACAACAAAAGACGTAATATATCACGTTATTACACAATGTAAATTTGAAGGAACAAACAAAATAAAATTGAGGAAAAAAGTTATAAGAATATGAGGGAAAAAACTTAAGAAAAACAGAGAAAAAAAGAACAAACTTTTCTTGTTAGATATTCAAGTTTTGGCTTTAGATCTAAGATTTATGAAGAAGAAAAATATGGAAGAAAAATAAAAACCATTTTTTTCCCATAGATCTAGGGTTTTCTCTTGCTTTAGATCTTTATAAAAAAACGGATATGAGATTTATGAAGGAAAAAATGGAAGAAAACGAATCAAATCTAAAAAAATGTATGAGATGAGAGAGTTTTTGTATGTGCAAACATGGTGGAAATGGAAGGTTTTGGAAAACAATGGGAGGGAAATGAGAGAGAAGGAAATGAGGGGGAAAAGGAAATGAGAGGGAAAAGAAAAAATTGAAATGATAAATGAGGGAGAGGGAGAGAGAGGGTTGACAGAAAAGAGAGGGGAAAAAATAAATAAAAAAACTGATGTGACTAGGAGGGAAAATGAGAGAGGTGAGAGAATTGATTTGACAATGGGTTTTTTTGTATTTTTACAAATGTATGTGGTCATTTTAATAAGAAAATAAAATTGTGGCTATTTAAGTAATTAGATAGTAAAAAAGTGCTATTTTTATATTTGTTCCTTATATGTTTTTGAAAATATCAATATTTTTTAATTTATCTATAATATATGATATAGTAATCTTAAAAAGTCGTGATTATCTTGACTTCTAATCGATGTGAGATTTTGTTTCAAAATTTTTTTAGGTGGCAAAGAGTTGTGAGAATCGAATGCATGAAATAGTAAAGGAAGAGATTGAAAAGGAAGGACAATCATCCATAAAGTGGAAGAAGATTATTCATAGAAGTTTTGTTCGTATGGATGAAGAAGTGAAGGAGTATAATCATGATGGTAATGGAAGTTCGAGTACTTGCAGATGTGAACTTAAGACTCCTCAACAATACGACACCATCGGATCTACAGCGCTCGTCGCCGTTCTTACGCCGGATAAAATAATCGTTTCCAACTGCGGTCACTCCCGCGCTGTGCTTTGCCGGAAAGGTGTTGTTATTCCTCTATCATCTGATCATAAGGTGAGAATCTTTAGTAAGGTTTGAGTAATTAAATACAATGTTTTTTTTTTACTATCTTGATCTCAATTCTAACTATCTTCTAAGTATTTTTTTTTAATTTTATTCCTTTCAAATCTATCTAATTCCAGACCAAGTTATGATTTTCAAAACGTTTTTAGATTTTAAAACCATGTCAATTCAAATTTTTTTTCTTTTTCAATACGGAGGGGTTAAATTTTTGTTTAAAAAACAACCCTTACTAATATCAAGATTTTTTTTAATTAGTCTAGCATATTTGTACTTTCATGAAATTACTCCACATCCACCTATAGTCTTCTGTCAAAAAAGGGCAAAAAAGTAAGCAACTTTAAACATATTAAGAAATTGTCTAGAATAACATATTATTGAACCATATTTACTTCCAGTACTTACTTTTTAAATATTACTCAAGTAGCATTATATATTTAATATATTATTTGAGTAATTTTGATCTTTAAATTTTCAGTTTTTTTTCACTTTTATTATTACAGCCTGACCGACCGGATGAATTGGTCCGGGATAGAATCGATCGATGGTCGAGTGATGTATTGGGACGGTCCAAGAGTCCAGGGAGTATTAGCAATGTCAAGAGCAATAGAAGACCGTTATTTAAAACCATACATTATCGCTGAACCGAAAGTGCTAATATCAGACCGGACGGTCGAGGATGAATTTATAATACTAGCGAGCGATGGTTTATGGGATGTGGTTTCTAACGAGTCAGCATGTGGGGTTGTTCGTATGCGCATGCGTGCACAGGAACCGGTGTTACCTTCAGGATCTATGGGATCTAAAGGTTCATATAAAACTTGCTCTCATGTAGCCATTTTCTTGACTAAGTATTTGTGTAATTGTGATTGATTTGAGAAAAAAATTATCATCACCAGCCAAGACACAGATTTGAGTGAAGCGATGAAATTCCCAATTGTCTCAGAAAGAATAAAATTATTGAACGAGACTATCATAATGATAGATGTGACTCCCCTTTCATATCATCCAATCTTATATTAGTGGGAGAGGCTTATATATTGTGATGGTTGTGTTGAATAATAACTCGAAAAGAAGGTTTGTTTTTTTGGGGTTGAATATTTAATTGAGGAAATTGGGCAATAGGAAGAGTTGAAACGGAAATCTTCTTGGAGGGATTAGTTTAGTTGAGTATAGTATATCCTTATATCATGAACAGCTTGAATGCAGCCAGATAAATGGTTAATGGAGAATTATGGAGCAATATTAGTGGTTGAGTTAGAAAAGTTTGGATTTTGTATTTTAAAAAAGGAATGGAAGTTTAGTTTATTTAATGGTGGGTAATTTGTTGTTTTTTGTTTTTCGTTTTTCCTTTCTTCCCTTTCTATTATGAGAAGAGCACTAATTTGAAAGATTATCAATCATTCTTACTTTTTTAAGGATTCTAATTATCTCTATTATTCTCCTATTTATTCAATTATAAGTCATACTTTATTATCCAACTACAAACCTAATCTACATATTCAATTCTAAATATAAATGTTTTTCAAAACAAAAATTATTTAAGAATTGAATATAATATTTTTGAGTGAATGAATCAAAATGAAAAAATATGGGGTAAAATAAATTTTTAAGCTAATCAAAATGAACAATTTCCAAGAGATTTCAGTATTTATGGAGTAGTGCTCATGTATCAAACATCTGATTCTGATTTGGGAAAAAAGAAAGAGAGAGAGAGAGTTGGTCCTATAGTTCAAGAACAAGCATGGTAATGAACAGACAACTATCAGAAACCTTTATCTCTTATTCTATTTTCAACCTATCAAAATTTAACTTAATAATAATTTTTTTAACGTTAAAAGTTAAAATTTCATTTTTAAATATTATATTTTAAAAAAAAAACCTATTTTAAGAACTATTTTAAATTTTCTTTTTTTAACACAATGCCGATCTATTTGCATTTTACAATTTTAAAACCGACAAATCCATCTTTGATTTTGATTTAACACATAAATACATAGTGTTTTATTTCAAAAAAAATAAAAAATACGTAGACTACATTTTCCACTAATTTAACATATTTGGTAGTAACAAACTTTTACTTTTCATTTTTATTGGTTTAAAATCAATAATTAAAATTTGATTAATAAAGATTGGTTTCAATTGTTTTGAATTTAATTTAATTAACATTTGATTTTGAATTCTAAATCTAAACTCTAAAAACAAATATATTAGATTTAAAACAAATCAAATAAATTATTAAATGGTATTTGAGTTGAAAAAAATAATTAATTTAAAATTTAATTAAATAAAAGATTCAATTTTGTTTTGAATCCCCATTTAATTTATTTTGAAATTATTGGAATATAAATATTTACATTTTAATTATAATTATAATTTTTAGTAATAGGAATTTGTGTATATTGTGTAGAGTGATGATTTAAATTAGATTTGTTCTTGAGTAAAAATTGTTCAAAGGAAAAATATTTCTCCGTAAATCTCTTTAATTAACATATAGAATCTAGATATATTTATTTATGTAATATTTATTGAATCTGAAAAAAAAAATATTAATAAATAAATATTTTCTTTATTTTGACATAAACATAATAGACTCTAAAATATTTTATTTACATGTAATTTAGAAAATAGTGAAAAATAAAAATACAACTCATATATATCTTCCATCAATGATTCCTCCAACCTATCCATAATTTCTTGAAATTAAGAAATGGGATGGAAATACTGATTCTAATTATTCCTATTATTCTAGTGAATGGATCAAAATGAAAAAGTATGGGGCTAAATAGGGTTTTTCAAAATGAACAATTTCCAAGAGATCTCAGCTTTTATGGAGTGTCATGTGTGTTAAAAAGAAAACATGGTAACCCTGACATTCCGTGAGAGTCTAATTCATATTTTATTATGGGCTCCACTAATGACGTAGGTAAAAACTTCAGATCATGCCACGTATTAAACATCTGATTCTGATTTGGAGAGATAGAATCCAAGAACAACCACAAGCATGATAATGAACAGACAACTATCATAAACCATCTACTGTTTATGTCTTATTCTGCCACGTATTTTCAACCTGATTCCTTTCATGGGATCTATATAATTTAACTTAATAATAATTTTTTTTTTTTTTGTTAACAGTTAAAATTTTCAATTTCCTTTTTAAATATTATATTTAAAAAAAAACTATTTTAAATTTCCTTTTTTTTATACAATGCCGATCTATTTGCTTTTTATAATTTTAAAACCGATAAAATTAATTTTGATTTTGATTTAACATTTTTTTAAATAAAAACAAAAAACAAGATACGAATTCCACTAATTTGACAGATATGGTAGTTACAAACTTTAATTACTTTTCCGTTTTGTTTGTTTAAAATCAATAATTAAAATTTGATTAATAAAGATTGGTTTAAATTTCTTAATTGATTTGAATTTAATTTAATTAACATTTGGTTTTGAATTCGAAATCTAAACTCTAGAAAACAAATATATTAGATTTAAAACAAATCAAATAAATTATTAAATGCTATTTGTGTTGAAAAAAATAATTAATTTAAAATTTAATTAAATAAAAGATTCAATTTTTTTTAATCTCCATTTAATTTATTTTGAAATTATTGGAATATAAATATTTACATTATAATTATAATTATAATTCTAAATCTAAATCTAAAAATTATTAATTTAATTAAATAGAATTAAGATTTGATTTTAAATTCAATTGAATTGATTGGATTTTCACTTTAATTTAATTAATTTTAAAAGAAAAGTCTGACTTCTCTCATCAAATCTTTTATTTTTAAATTTCTGTTTCAATTTGAATGCTAATTTTTTTTTTGTTTAAAAATAAATTAAAATAAAGAATCAAATTATTATAAAATCTTTAATTTAATTATATTCAAAGTAGATTTTTGTACTATAAATTTAAATTATTGATTTGAAACCAACAAAACTGCCAAATCTGTGAAAAAATAATATAAGAAACACTCCAAAAAGTATTATCTAAAGCAATTTCGAATGTTCTATTTTTAACAATTTGGTAGTGATAAAAAGGGATTTTAAAATTAAAGATCCAAACAAAAAAGGAATTTTTAGAAGTACTTCTAAATTAGATTGATAGCACTTTTAATTTTAAAAATATAGAATCAAACAACGAATTATTTTGTTGTTATTTTTTATCAAAGTATTTGTAATAAAAGTATACTGTTGTTAAAAAAACTGTTTATTTGTTAAAAAAAAAAAGACTCCCAAAACATATAACAAATTTATTGAGAAATATTAATTTAATATACCGATTCCTTGTTAGGAAAGTTGGGTAGATCTGTATAATTCGGTGCTGAGAAATATGAATTTGTGTATATTGTGTAAAGTGATGATTTTTTGAAAATTAGATTTGTTCTTGAGTAAAAATTGTTCAAAAAATAAAAATACAACTCATATATATATCTTCCATCATTGATTCCTCCAACCTATCCATAATTTCTTGAAATTAAGAAATGGGATGGAAATACTGATTCTAATTATTCCTATTATTCTAGTGAATGGATCAAAATGAAAAAGTATGGGGTTAAATAGAGTTTTTCAAAATGAACAATTTCTGAGAGATTTGAAAACCTGTAACCTTGACATTCCGTGAGAGTCTTATTCATATTTTAGATGATTTCCAGTATTTTAAGTTGCTTTTTGATTATGTTGTTCTTTCTTTCCTTAAACGAGAGTTTATCTCTGTAGCTCATAGTCTAGCTAAAAAACTCTAAACTCTTCTTGTTCTTAGTTCTTTTTTTATGGAAGTATATCTTTGTTAAAAAAAAAACATCTGATTCTGATTTGGAAAGAGAGAGAGAGTCGGTCCTGTAGTTCAAGAACAACCATAAGCATGGTAATAAACAGACAACTATCAGAAACTCTCTGCTGTTTATGTCTTATTCTGTCATGTATTTTCAACCTGTTAAAATTTAACTTAATAATTTTTTTTTGGTTAACGTTGAAAGTTTAAATTTCCTTTTTAAATATACTATTTTAAAAACTATTTTAAATTTCCTTTTTTTTTACACAATCCCGAACTATTTGCATTTTACAATTTTAAAAAACATAAAATCGATCTTTGATTTTTATTTAACACATAGATACAAAGTGTTTTTTTTTTAAATTAAAAAAAAAAAAAAAAAAAAAAAAAAAAAACAAGATACGTAGACTACATATTCCACTAATTTGACAGATTTGGTAGTTACAAACTTTTACTTTTTAGTTTTGTTGGTTTAAAATCAATAATTAAAATTTGATTAATAAAGATTGGTTTCAATTTCTTAATTGATTTTAATTTAATTAAATAAACATTTGATTTTGTATTCTCAATCTAAAATCTGGAAAACAAATATATTAGATTTTAAACAAATCGAATAAATTATTAACTGGAATTCGAGTTGAAAAAAAATAATTAATTTAAAACTTAACTAAATAAAAGATTCAATTTTGTTTTAAATCTCCATTTAATTTATTTTGAAATTATTGGAAAATAAATATTTACATTATAATTATAATTATAATTATAAATCTAAAACAAATTAATTTAATTAAATAGAATTAAGATTTGATTTTAAATTCAAACCAATTGATAATTTAATTATTTTTAAAAGAAAAGTCTTGAATTATATGTTCATTTTTTATCGCACTACACCGTTTCTAATTATATGCTCATTTTTATAAAACTAACTTGACCGTCAAAAGTTCCTTGTGTAGACCTCTATTTTTGTCCGATGTTATTTAAAATTAACAAAATTTAATTATTTCTAAAAAAAACTAAAAAATGATTTTTGCGATAATTGGTGTTTTATTTTAAATACGTCTTATTAATCAAATTGGTTTTGTTTTTATTTTGAATAATTAAATGAGGATTTGATTTGGAATGAGATAATTTGAAGAATAAATTTAAAGCAAAGAATTAATTTGAGATTAGATTTAGAAGAAGATAATTGGAAGAATAAATTTAAATGAGTTTTGGTTTGAGATTAATTTTGGAAGGAGATAAGATATCTAATATATGATTTATCTTTATCTCTATTTTTATTATCTACATTTAAATATTCCATTTGTCTATAAATAGAGTCTCTTCTACAACCCTAGGGGACACTCAACACACACTCATATGCTCTCAAATAAAACATTTTTCTACTGCGTTTTTACTCTCATTCACGCTCCCTAACTCAGAGCAACACGTTGGTATACTACTTCAAATCAAGGTAAGTCATTTTCCTTTTGAAAATATAGTCATTCATATGAGCTTTTGATGTTTTTTTTAAATCTGGATTTTTCTATGAATCTTTAGATTATATGGTGATTTTTACTTGAAACTAGGTTTAAATACGAATACATAGGATAAAGAATCAAATGATTTGGAGTTGTGGTTGAAAAGTTATGATTTTTCGAAATTCGGTGTTCAAGTATAATTACTGTTTCGGAAATTTCTGGGCACTTTTTATTACGTAGTATTTCTGTGCTAATTATTCAAATCCCGTGAATATTTATTAATTTTCCTGAAAATAGACTCGTAAGCAAAGATTTAGGAACAAGAATCACCCGGTTTCGATTAGTATTAAAAAAGATATGATTTTTCAAAGTTGATGCAAATGCTGCAGGAATTTACACAGTAAAACCGTGGTTGAGATGTTATTTTTCATAAAATTTGATTTTTCTTGTAAAATATTAATACATTTGGATGTCATAGGTCATTGATATGATAATGAAGGGTATTTAGAAGTAACAATTGAGCAAAAACACATTTTGATTGAAGAGTTGTGAATTTTTATAGGTTGAGATGTTTATTCGGAATAATTGTTCTTATTGTTGACTTACTTTATTTAATGAATTTGATTTTCCATATTTTGTGTTTTATGTTCATATTTATTGTTTATATATTATATTAATACTTGAATAAACTTGGAGAAAGGATTTGGGAATTATTAGAATGCTAGTTTTCCCTAAATTCTAATAAAATGGTTTTTGATAAAATTAGGATTTCAAATTGTTAGAATGCTAACTTTTTCCAATTGAATGACTTTTTCTTAAAAAAAAAAATATTAAAACCCTAATTTGATTAATATAAAGATAGACCTAGTTCCAAAATTTACTACTCAAGTTCTTTCCATAATAATAATATTTTCAAAGATTTTTAAAATAAATATATGTTTTCCAAAACCTTCCGACGATGGAATTTAAGAGAATTAGAATACTAAATTTCCTAGAACTCTTGAGGAAGAGGAATTTAATTTCAGAATGCTGAAGTTGAATTCCAAAAATAAAATTTTCCTAATGACTTCATGTCACTCATAATTATTTAATCATATCTCTATTCTTAGAGATATTGATTAATAAACATGGGACATTTAAAAATAACCAAAAAAATATTTTTGTTTTAAAGATAAAAGGCTTTAGTTAATACAATAAATAATAAAAAAAACAACAATCGTTTTCAAAACGAACATAATAGGGTGCTAATACATTCCCTATGTGTGAATGAACTCCTGAACCTATTATTAAAAGTTAGTAGACCATCCTTAATTAATGACTAGGTGACTAATCACACCAATATTTTTAAAACCAATTATTAGTGGTGACTCTTTATTTTCCGCGTCGCGGATAGGTAGCGACACCTTGGTAGGTAACACATTAGTGCCTCTTGATTAATCTTAAAAATGTGAAAACATAATTATAAAATTTGAAAGTTATATTATAAATACTCTATATTTCCAGAAGTTCTTAGAAAACTAGTATTATCTATCTACCTATTTTTAATAAAAATGGATATGACACTATTTTTCAATTACTTCTGAACATATAATATAAAATTGTATCAACTCTTTTATTATCAATCATTCTTACTTTTTAAAAGATTCTAATTATTCCTATCATTCTCCTATTTGGTTCAATTATAAGTCTTTTTTTTTTACAACAGCATGGGAAATAGAAAAGCATTAAGCAGACAAATCGGAAAACCAGTTGGGAAGATGATCTCGCCAACAACCGGACACGCCAGAATCCGCAGCCTTCTTTGCTAAAAGATGAGCGAAAAGATTGTGACTCCTACTCATATGAGTGAAAGTGATCGCCACATCTCTTTCAGACAGAGAAATAATTTTTGACACAACTGAGCCAACTTCAATAATATCAATAGCTTTACCATGAATAAGATTAATAACTTCCAGACTATTAGATTCGATAATAACCACCATATTAGACGAGTCCATCTTCTGAATTCCTTCCAACATTGCAGCGGCTTCCAAGAATTTTGGGGAGTCGGACAAACAGACTTCGAGGCAACCTGCCATACGAATAGAACCAATATAATCGCGCAAAACCCACCCCAAGCCGCCTTTATTCCTGAAGCAATTTGAAGCTGCATCAACATTCAGTTTCAACAAACCTTCCTCGGGAGGTATCCATAGACTATGACGAGGTAAAACATGATGAGTTCGAGGGTGTGTATTAACGCCCCTGCTATTTGACAAAAATTCCTCCTCCCACCCAAGAATTTTGTTCATGGAATCCTGGATAAACATCATCGTTTGATTGAAAATTCTATTGATTCTTGAATTCCAAATATGCCAAACTGCTATACAAATTCTTTCTAAACATTCATTATTTTCTTCAAACATCCAGTATAAGAAATCCGCTGGGCTCCAAAAATCGATTACAGTGAAATTGATATTTGGAAAAAGACAGTACCAAATCTTCTTTACTGAAGAACATCCCTAGATTGCGTGGATATAACTCTCATTCTTATTCTTGCAAAGTTGGCACCAAGTATCAATAGACATACCTTTCTTTTCTAAATTTACTAGAGAAGGAACAATGTCGAAATAAACTTTCCACATGAGAATTTTAATTTTAGAGGGGATCCTCAACTTCCACAATGCCTTCCACCACGAGCAAGAGTTGACATTGTTCAAAGAACTGGCATTCAAGCTAGCAGCAGCCTCCAAACCAACTCTATAAGCACTTCGAACTGTAAAAATACCATTTCCAGGAAAATCTCCACACAACCTGATCATGAATAAGTCCATTACCAACCGGAATATTAAGAATATGGTCAAGATCGGTGGGTATAAAGGAATCCTGGATCAAGTTTGAATTCCAGCTACCATCTTCATTCATCAATAAAGCCACACACCTTCCTTTAAGAACATCGGTACCCAACTAAGTTTGTTGGAATCCTTCTTAGGCGACCAACCATCCGAATCAATTGTAATATGAAATCCATTGCCCACTTTCCAGTGAGTCCCCTTTAATAAGAGTTCGCGACCCCAAAGTATACTTCTCCAAACATAAGATGGATGATCACCAAGATCAGGATCGAGGAATCTCCCAAATTTGAAGTATTTCCCCTTCAGAATTTTTGCAACAAGGCTATTTGGATGTTGAAGAATCCGCCAACCTTGTTTTGCTAAAAAGGCTTGGTTAAAAATTGATAAATCACGAAAGCCCATTCCGCCATCCATTTTATGTTTGCACATTCTCTCCCAACTTCTCCAATGAATTTTCCTTGAGGCCTCAGAAGAACCCCACCAAAATTTAGCCATAATAGAGTGCAAGTCTTGACAAAAAGAGAGAGGAAGCTTGAAACTGCTCATGGTATAGGTTGGAATAGCCTGAGCAACTGCCTTGATAAGGACCTCCTTACCCCCCCCCCCCCCCGAAGAAAAAAGCTTCCCTTTCCATCCTTGAAGGGTGTTCCAGACTTTGTCTTTCAAATTTTGGAAGATAAACTTCTTGTCTTTAGAGTTTTGTGATGGAAGACCAAGATATCTGCCAAGGGAAGTTGTATGATTCAACTGGAGCTATCTGCTAATGAAGTCGATAATATCCTGCTTGGAGTTTTTGCTAGTCATAAAAACGGATTTATCAAAATTTATCAGCTGTCCAGATGCTTTTTCATAAACTGAAAGGATCGCCTTCAGCTTTGTACACTCATCTCTTTTAGCTTTAAATAAGATTAAGCTATCGTCTGAGAAAAACAAATGAGAAATAGAAGGGCAATATCTATTAATTTTCAGACCTGTAAGCTGACCATTTGTTTCTGCAGATTATAGAAAAGTGCTGAAAACCCTTCCGCACACATAATAAAGAGATAGGGAGAAAGTGGATCCCCTTGTCGAACACCACGTTGTGGCGAAATTTCACCACGAGGGATTCTATTAACAAGGACAGAAAAAGTGGGCGTCTCCACACAATCCATCACTAAAGAAATCCATCGATCGGCAAAACCCATTTTCAGCATAAGCCTCCGGAGATAATTCCACTCCACACGATCATAAGACTTACTCATGTCTAATTTCATAGCTACATCCCCAACCTTCCCATCACATCGACTATTGATAGTATGAATACATTCAAACCCAATAATAGCATTATCCGTAATATGACGATTTGGTACAAAAGCACTCTGAGCAGATGAAATAATTGTATTCAGGACCTGTTTAAGACGGTTTGCAATTGTCTTCACCACCAACTTGTAGATCACATTACAAAGGCTGATCGGCCTAAATTCAGACATATATTTTGGGATATCCACCTTAGGAATAAGTGCAATGAAAGTACTATTGATATCACAGACAGAGTTTCCACCATTTAGAATTTCCAAACATGTGGAGACTATGTCATCCCCAACTAAATCCCAATAATACTGAAAAAAGATAGCATGGGTACCATCAGGCCTAGGAGCTTTGGAAGGATGCATACCTTTAAGAGACGCTTCCACTTCATCACGAGAAAACTCCCTTAACAATTTTGCATTCATCTCATTCGTAATAGTGTAGGGAATGCAATCTAGCACTTGGAGGGTAGACGTCTCACAAGGCTGGGAAGCAGAGAAGAGAGTTTGAAAATAATCTACAGCCACACCTGTAACCTCATCTTCATTTGTCAGCCATTCCCTATTTTTATTAAAAATTCCCTCAATATGATTTCTCCTCTTCCTATAAGAAGCTCTTTGATGGAACCATTTGGTATTTCGATCCCCCCAATTCAACTGGTTTTCTAAATATAATGTTTTTTCACAACAAAATATAATAAATTAATTATAAGTCATATTTTATTATCTAACTACAACCTAATCTACATATTCATTTCTAAATATAAATTTTTTTCAAAACAAAATATAATAAATTATTTAAGAAATTAAATATAATATTATTGAGTGAATGGATCGAAATGAAAAAGTATGGGTTAAATAGATTTTTTCAAAATGAACAATTTCGGAGAGATTTCGACTTTTACGAGTGCACGTGTGTTGAAAAGAAACCTTTTAATCCTTACATTCATGTCACCTATGAAACATCTGATTCTGATTTGGAGAGAGAGTGTAACGTCCCGTTATTTTGAGGTGAAATTTTTTTTTAACTTTATTATTTATTTATTTCAGTTATTTATTACTTTAGTTTTATTTTCCTTATTTTAGTTTAGTTTATTTGGTTCAAGTAATTAGTTTGATTTAGAATTTAATTTTCGTTTGTTATATTTAGAGGTTCGGGTCATTAATGATTATTAACGGACTAATTAATAATCGTTAATCACCTTTAAGCTAGCTTAAGTTCATAGAAATAATTACGAGCAAGGACGGGTTCCTTTAAGTAGAGAGAAAACTCAAGAGAGAGTATTTTAGTCATTTGGGCATCTTTAACACTATTCATCTCCTTCCTCAAGTCATAAAAAGACAAAAAAACACAAAACATACTCATCCATTCCCCCCCAAACCCGAGTAAGAAGAGGAGGAAAAGAGAAGAGAAAGAAAGTGTCGTCCCGGCTTCGCTTCTCGACCGTTTTGCGTGATTTCGGATGCGTTGGAAAGCTCTCGCCGAGACCTTTCTACCTATTCCACTCTTGGGACGACTCCACCTCTCTAAGGTAAGCCCTAGATTTTGAATCTTAACACTTTTCTTCATGGAAATTGAGTCAAACTTGTGATTTCTTTAACAAAGCTCCACTTTCTTCTCAAAATTGTTACTAAATGTTGTTGGGAAACCATTGGGAACCATTTTCCTCAACTTTCCTTGGACTTTAAACCGAGCCAAATGAAGAATATGAAATTCCCTCCTCTCCCTTGTCGTGGACTGTTTTGGTCATGGTAGAAAATACCTTATTTTTGTTTTCCTTTGAATTGGTGTGGTTGATTCTAGCCCTAAACCCTAATTTAAGTTTACTCATTGATCGAAACCATCTAAAAAGTGCTTAACACGAACCCGGATTGCTCCTAAAACGCCCAAAATCCGGAAACTCTTCCTCCCCTCATTTTCCCCTCATGGTCGTGGGCCTTATTTACCCATTACCGGGCTGTTTTGACTTGTTTTACTGCTTCGTGTCGACCGTTGCTCGTTTCGTTAATTTAATGTGTTTTAGGTGCATTTAAATTGTAGGTTCTAAGCTACGTTCGTGAATTCGTCCAACCGGTGTTTGAAACTCGATTCTTTGACCAAGGTGAGTTTAGAGTAGTTGTATGTGGTCTTATGACCATTTTCCATTGACGGGTTGTTTGATCGAGTTTAAGAGGGAATTGTGAGACGAGAGCCTAAAATGGGATTAGTTTGTGATTTGGGCCTTGGAAGTGAGAACGAGTGTCTAGAGTGCTTTATACATGGAGTTGGGTTTAGGATTTGGGGATTTTGGGAGATGGGTCTCATAAGGCGAGATTGAGAATGCTTCGGGAGTACTCGAGTTTGTTTGAGAGAGAAAGAGTATTACTTGAGGTTTTTGGGGGAAAGTGGACTTGGGCTATAAGTGAGAAGACGAGATTGGAAGAGTCCACTTTTACTCATACCATAGTGATGTTGAGGGCCTTTTCACTTAGAACCTTGTTTGAGGGACCTTGGGATTTTGGGTTGAGATATGGTATGTTGGTTAGTAGCTTTAATATGAGTAGAGGACGGTGTTGAATACTTGAATCGTGATGCGAACGAAACGATATATAACGAGATTGTGATTGAAAAGTGGAAATGAAAGATTGAATATGTGATGATGGGCATATCGGGGACCTAGGATGAAACAGGCCAGGTTGTCAATATACTACGTGGTTGATGAAATATCGGGGACCTAGGATGAAACAGGCCGGGTTGTTTATATACTGTGTGAACTGGAAATATTGGGGACCTTGGATGAAACAGGCCGGGTTGTCAATATACTACGTGGTTGATGAAATATTAGGGACCTAGGATGAAACAGGCCGGGTTGTCGATATACTGTGTGAACTGGAAATATTGGGGACCTTGGATGAAACGGGCCGGGTTGTCAATATACTACGTGGTTGATGAAATATCGGGGACCTAGGATGAAACAGGCCGGGTTGTCGATATACTGTGAGAACTAGAAATATTGGGGACCTTGGATGAAACAGGCCGGGTTGTCAATATACGATGTGGAAAATGGAAATATCGGGGACCTAGGATGAAACAGGCCGGGTTGTCGATATACTATGTGAAATGTGAAATATTGGGGACCTTGGATGAAACAGGCCGGGTTGTCAATATACCGAGTTGTGATGTTTCTGAATAATTGGGCATGTGACTTGTTTACTTTCGATTCAGTGTTGGCATAGTGAATGAGACATTATCTTCCTTATGTGTATGAGCTATTTTATCGTGTTGCTATACTTGACGGGCTATAATGTCATGTTTATCTGGAAACTTGAGCGAATTGTAAGACTTGTTGATTGGGAGTTAAGATTGGGAGGAAATGAACGTGTCAGGCCTTGGACACGACTTCCGATGTGGAGTTTGTTCATAGGACTACATGCTTCTACTTTACTCTCACTAGCATTTTTATGCTAATGTTGCTACTTTTTAACTTTTCAGGTACTTTTAGGGGCCGAGGCCGTGGTAGAGGTGGTGGTGTCGCGTGATCGCAGGACGACGGCTTGATGGACTTGGAGTTCTTTCTTTTGGAGCATTCTAGGGGATGCATGGAAATTTATTTTGATTAGAACCATGTTATTCACGTTTTAGCACCTTTTTTCTGAGCTCATGAGAGCATCTTATGATTTTGTTGTATTTGGTCCATTTTGGGACTTGAACTACTTAGGAGATGCGTATTTCCTTGTTTTTATTGCTTTTTCTGCTTGCGAACTATGTACACAGGCTTTGACTAGTCCGAAATACAAACGGCACCATGCCGATTTTTCGAAAAATATAAGCTTCCACTGTTTTCTCTGATTTTAATGTACTTTTCAATTTTCGAGTCGTTACAGAGAGAGTTGGTTCTGTAGTTCAAGAACAAGCATGGTAATGAACAGACAACTATCAGAAGTCCTCTGCTGTTTATATCTTATTCTACCACGTATCTATTTGCTTTTTACAATTTTAAAACCGATAAAATTGACCTTTGATTTTGATTTAACACATAGATACATAGTGTTATTTTTAAATTTAAAAAAAAAACAAGATATGTAGACTACATATTCCACTGATTTGACAGATTTGGTAGTTACCAACTTTTACATTTTAGTTTTGTTTGTTTAAAATCAATAATTAAAATTTGATTAATAAAGATTGGTTTCGATTTCTTAATTGATTTGAATTTAATTTAATTAACATTTGATTTTGTATTTTAAATCTAAATTCTGGAAAACAAATATATTAGATTTAAAAAAAATCAAATAAAATATTAAATGGAATTTGAGTTGAAAAAAACTAATTGATTTAAAACTTAATTAAATAAAAGATTAATTTTGTTTTGAATCTCCATTTAATTTATTTTGAAATTATTAGACAATAAATATTTATTTATAATTCTAAATCTAAAACTAATTAATTTAATTAAATAGAATTAAGATTTGATTTTAAATTCAAACCAGTTGATTGGATTTCCACTTTAATTTAATTAATTTTAAAAGAAAAGTCTGACTTCTCTCATTAAATCTTTTATTTTTAAATTTCTGTTTCAATTTGAATACTACTTTTTTTTTTGTTTAAAAATAAATTAAATAAAAAATCAAATTGTTATAAAATCTTTAATTTAATTATATTCCAAGTAAATTTTTTTACGATAAATTAAATTTTAATTATTGATTTGAAACCAACAAAACTGCCAAATCTGTGAAAAAATAATTATTATGCATTTTTGGGCCGAGCCCAAAATGCTTAATAAGAAACACTCTAAAAAGTATAATCTAAAGCAGTTTCGAAGGTTCAAATTTTAGTACTGATAAAAAGTGATTTTAAAATTAAAAAACCAAACAAAAAAGGAATTTTTAGAAATACGAATTTGTGTGTATTGTGTAGAGTGATAATTTTTTGAAAATTAGATTTGTTCTTGAGTAAAAATTGTTCAAAGGAAAAAAATTTCTCCGTAAATCTCTTTAATTAACATATAGAATCTAAATATATTTATTTATGTAATATTTATTGAATCTGAAATAAAAATATTAATAAATAAATGTTTTCTTTGTTTTGACATAAACATATAGAATCTAAAATATTTTAATTATATTTAAATTAGAAAATAGTTAAAAATAAAAATACAACTCATATATATCTTCTATCATTGATTCCTCCAACCTATTCATAATGTCTTGAAATTAATAAATGGGATGGAAATATTGATTCTAATTATTCCTATTATTCACACAATGGATCAAAATGAAAAAGTATGGGTTAAATAGAGTTTTTCAAAATGAACAATTTCCGAGATATTTTAGCTTTTATGGAGTGTCATGTGTGTTAAAAAGAAAACCTGTAACCCTGACATTCCATGAGAGTCTGATTCATATTTTATGATGTGCTCCACTGATGACGTTGGTAAAAACTGTAGATCATGCCACGTATTAAACATCTGATTCTGATTTGGAAAGAGAGAGAGTCCCTGTAGTTCAAGCATGGTAATGAACAGACAATTATCAGAAACCTTCTGCTGTTTATGTTTTATTCTGTCACGTTTCAACCTGATTCCTTTCATGAGATCTATATAATTTAACTTAATAATAAAATATTTCTTCTTTTTTTTGGTTAACGTTAAAATTTTCAATTTCCTTTTTAAAAATTATATTTTTTAAAAAAAAAACTATTTTAAATTTCCTTTTTTATATATGATAAAATTTGTATAAAGGTTTTCTCATTGAATTTCATGGCCAAAGACCCATATTTATACAAAGAGTTAGGTCAAGAAGTAAAATAAATATACAAGGAAAAGATACAAAGCAAAATATGGAAAATCCAAAATTCGTAAGCCACCGCCACAGCGGTGGACTCGTTAGCGAGAAGCCTTCGCCTTGGCGCGCGCGGCGCCAGCCCACCCCACCGCGGCGCCCACTCTCGGGTTTTTGGCTTGGAAAAGGCCAAAAACCATGCAGCGCCCGCGTGGCGGTGAGGAGCCACCGCCAGCGGCAGGCAAGAATTTCAATTTCTTGCCTAACTTGAATACGCCCCTCAAGTTGGAGCATGTAGATCACAAATGCCCAACTTGCCAGGAAGGAACCGAACCGAGCTTTCCCGAGAGCCTTAGTGAGAATGTCGGCAAGTTGAAGATCGGTTCAAGATGTGCCGCGTACCAAACCAGTGAAAGAGCATCACGAACAAAGTGACAATCCATCTCAATATGCTTTGTTCGTTCATGAAAAACCGGATTAGCGGCAATATGTAAAGCGGATGACTATCACAATAAAGTCAAATAGGTCGCGAAGTGAGTGATACCAAAACATGATAACAATGACTTAAGCCATTTTAACTCACGGATCGTAGAGGTCATAGATCGATACTCCGCAAGAGAGGAACGAGACACGGTAACTGTTTAGTCTTCCAAGAAATCGGGGAAGAGCCCAAAAGGATATAATAGCCTATCAAAGAACGCCGAGATAAGGGGCAACTAGCCCATCACTATCACAATAAGCGATTAATTGAAAATCACGATCCCCGCGTAGAAGAATACCTTGACCAGGACATCCCTTCAAATAACGCAAAACGCGCAGCCCGCATCCCAATGTTCAAGACGAGGATTTCCCATAAATTGGGCCAAGATATGAACCGAATAACTAAGCTCCTGGACGAGTAATAGTCAAATAAATAAGACGGCCAACGAGGCGTCTATATTTCTCAGGATCATCAAGAGATTTGCCATTGATAAGAGCAAGTCGGTGGTTTTGTTCAAGAGGAGTAAAAGCGAGTTTGGCCCCAAGTAAACCAGGCCTGCCAATAATATCAAGAGCATACTTACGTTGAGATAAATAAAGTCCATCGGTTCCACGAGCTACTTCAATACCAAGAAAGTATTTCAATGCACCCAAGTCCTTCATATGGAATTTGTCACTGAGTTGCTTCTTGAAAGAAGCAATGGCCTTAGAAGAACTGCCTGTAATAATCAGATCATCAACATACACAAGCACATGCAAAGAAACTGAATTTTTCGAGTAGCTGAATAGAGAGTAATCCGGGTAAGACTGAACAAAACCAATATCTTTCAATGCGGAAGATAATTTAGCAAACCAATTTCGAGGAGCCTGTCGAAGGCCATATAAGGACTTACGAAGACGGCAAACTTTACCAGTAGCAGAAGGGGCAAAACCCGGAGGCAATTTCATATATACCTCTTCATCAAGATCACCATGCAGAAACGCATTGTGAACATCCATCTGATGCAACTCCCACTTCCTAGCAATAGCAACAGAAAGAAAAGTCCGAACAGTAACCATTTTGGCAACGGGTGCAAAAGTTTCATTGAAATCGATACCTTCAATTTGACGATTTCCATGAACCACAAGACGACCTTTCAATCTTTCGACAGATCCATCAGACTTATATTTGATCTTATACACCCATTTGCAACCAATAGCACGTTTCCCGGGTGGGAGATCTTCCAAGGTCCATGTCCCGTTACGTTCAAGGGCATCAATCTCCTCTTTCATTGCTTGACGCCAACCGGCATCCTGAACGGCCTCGTGAAAAGAGGTTGGTTCTTTTCCTGTAGTAATGGCAGCCAAGAAACAAGAATGTTTATGCGAAAATCTATCACAATTTACATAACAAGCAATAGGAAAACGAGTACCTGAGGATGATGATGAAGCGGAAGAAGGTGATGTGACGGGGTTTATAGTACGAACGGTATTGGTAACATAATCTGTGAGTCTCGTTGAACTCTTCTTAATCCGATGTCCTCTTCCAGTTGGAATGGCATCCGGGGAAGCATTAGTAGATACATTCGAAGAAGAAGAATCAGTAGGCACATCACCAACAACATTAGAAGTAGCAATCGGAGGCACCGATAAACCATCATCATCTTGCAAAGTAGATGGTAAAGTCTCACTACTAACAAGAGTTTCTTCTTGAACAGGATCATCATAACTAGGGTTATGATGTGAGGAAAGATGATAAGCCTATGTCAGGAGAGGAAGCATTATCTAGGAAGGGAAAACTTTGCTCACAAAAGGTTACATCGCGTGAAACAAAGAATTCATGAGTTTCAAGATCATAAACTCTCCACCCTCTCTTCCCAAACCGGATACCCCATAAATATGCACTTTCGAGATCGAGAACCAAACTTATCTTTAACACGAGGTTGATTCTTCACAAAACAAAGACAACCAAAGACACGCAAGTGGGTAAAAGACGGGGATTTATTAAATAGAATTTCGTATGGTGTCTTGTTGTGAAGAATAGGAGTAGGGGTGCGATTAATAAGGTACACAGCAGTTAAGACACTTTCACCCCAAAATGAAGTAGGAAGGTTAGCTTGGAAGAGAAGAGCCCGTGCAACATTAAGAATATGCCTATGTTTTCTTTCCACTCTCCCATTTTGTTGGGGTGTGTCAACACAAGAGGTCTGATGAAGAATACCCTTGTCCCCATAAAAGCGATGTAGGGAGGTAAACTCTCTACCATTATCACTTGAATAACTTTCACAAGTGGTATTAAACTGAGTTTGAACCATTTTACGAAAATCCCGCAATAGTTGTGGAACTTGATTTGGCGGTCATAAGAAAAACCCAAACTGGCAGGAGCAATCATCTACAATAGTAAGAAAGTAATGTGCCCCACAACTAGAAGCGATCTTATATGGTCCCCAAATATCACAAGTGTATTAAATCAAAATAGCAACTGATTTATTAAAACTCAAAGGAAATACACTTCTCGTTTGTTTCGCACGAAGACAAATATCACAAGATTGATGCAAACTAGTGTTTTTCTTAATACTGCTAGAAGAGTAAATTAAACTGGATAAAGAAGATTCAACACTTCAGGAGGGATGACCAAGACGTCGATGCCACAATTCACTATTATCTGTCACATGCCGATTCACTTGTTGATGTTGAAGCGGACAAAACCAATAAACCCCATCACATTGATCACCCGCTCCAATCATAATCCTCGAACCTCGGTCCTGAATAACACAAAGCTTGTCAGTAAACGTTAGAGCATAGTAATTATCGTTAAGCAGTTGAGAGACGGATAAAAGATTGCAAGTTAAATCGGGAATGTATAGCACACGATCTAACTTCATATTTACTCAAAAGTAATCGATCCCCGTTTTCGTGCAAAAGTCTGCTTTCCATTAGGAAGTCCAACCGAGATAGGAGAAATATCAGCCAAGTTAGAAAACAAATTAGCATTACCAGACATATGATTAGAACATCCAGTATCGATGATCCACAAATCGGCATCAACAGACTTACCATTCAATTTCTCAGTGGTAGAAGATTGACCTTTTGAATTCAACATATTCACCAATGTAGCCCATTGATCATCAGAAAGTCCATGTAACCCGCTTCGATCAGTAGCCGTAATAGGTGTTTGTTTCTCACAATTTGTTGTGATGGCCGCATTCGCCATTTGCCCACGGCCACTACCACCTCTTCCTCCGCCTCTACCGAATCGTCCTCCTCCTCGTCCTTGCCCTCCATTAGAAGGCCACCAATCAGGGTACCCATGCAACTGGAAACAGGTTGCATTGTCATGTCCTGATCTAGAGCAATGAGAACAAAATAGAGTAACTTTTGATTTATCTCCACCACGAGTCCGTGGTTTTCCCTTATTCGATGCTCCTTGCATAGCAAACCCAATCGCATCCTGGTTTTGGTTCTTGAGAACGAGCAATCGTATGATGTCTTTCTTCCGTGACTAACTTCCCAAAAACGACATTTAGACTCCAGGCAAGGGTTCCATCATCAAAATATTCGATACCGCATTACCATACAAGGTCGAATCTAACCCCACAAGGAAATCATGTACCTTTTCATTTTCCCTCTGTTTAGCCAAGATCGCCGCCGCTCACACGTACAAGTTGGTACAATTGTGTACCCTTCTAGTTCATCCCAAATCTTCCTCGATTCATTATAGTAGGCAACTATCGTTGTGCCTCATTGTTTACACCCACTAAGGAGTGTTTTCAATTCGTGAATCCTCGGTCCATTTCCAATCGAGAAACGCGTTCGAATATCATCCCACATATCCTTCACATCATCAGGTTGAGAGACAGAAGATCTAAGCCCTGGATCCAAGGTGTTGTGGATCCACCCTACAAGAGTCGAATTCACCGTCACCCATAAGTTCTCTTCTGCGATCCCTGCTCCTGGTTTCTTTATGGTTCCATCAATGAAACCCAATTTGTTCTTTCTTGCGAAAGTTATTTCGCATCGATCAAGCCCATTCATTATAATTCTCACCACGCAACACAATTGGGCGGTTGTGATTTGTGGTCCATCGAAAGGATGCAAATAGTATGGAGAAGATGAATCTAACGAAGGTTTGACAGTCCCCATGTTAGATTCGATGTTCTTCTTCTTTTGTATTTCTTCTTGCGAGGTCATTGATTAACCCGCTCTGATACCATGATAAAATTTGTATAAAGGTTTTCTCATTGAATTTCATGGCCAAAGACCCATATTTATACAAAGAGTTAGGTCAAGAAGTAAAATAAATATACAAGGAAAAGATACAAAGCAAAATATGGAAAATCCAAAATTCGTAAGCCACCGCCACGGCGGTGGACTCGTTAGCGAGAAGCCTTCGCTTCAGGGCGCCGCGGCGCCCAGCCACACCGCCGCGGCGCCCACTCTCGGGTTTTTGGCTTGGAAAAGGCCAAAAACCATGCGACGCGCATGCGCGTGAGGAGCCCCATGCGCGCGGCAGCAAGAATTTTCTGCCTAACTTGAATAATATACAATGCCGATCTATTTGCTTTTTATAATTTTAAAACCGATAAAATTGATTTTGATTTTGATTTAACACATAGATAAATAGTGTTTTTTTTAAATAAAATAAAAAACAAGATACGAATTCCACTAATTTGACAGATTTGGTAGTTACAAACTTTAATTACTTTTCCTTTTTGTTTGTTTAAAATCAATAATTAAAATTTTATTAATAAAGATTGGTTTAAATTTCTTAATTGATTTGAATTTAATTTAATTAACATTTGATTTTGAATTCTAAATCTAAACTCTAAAAAACAAATACATTAGATTTAAAACAAATCAAATAAATTATTAAATGGTATTTGAGTTGAAAAAAATAATTAATTTAAAATTTAATTAAATAAAAGATTCAATTTTGTTTTGAATCTCCATTTAATTTATTTTGAAATTATTGGAATATAAATATTTACATTTTAATTATAATTATAATTATAATTCTAAATCTAAATCTAAATCTAAAAATAATTAATTAAATTTAATAGAATTAAGATTTGATTTTAAATTCAAACCAATTAATTGGATTTCCACTTTAATTTAATTAATTTTAAATGAAAAGTCTGACTTCTCTCATCAAATCTTTTATTTTTAAATTTCTGTTTCAATTTGAATGCTACTTTTTTTTGTTTAAAAATAAATTAAAATAAAGAATCAAATTGTTATAAAATCTTTAATTTAATTATATTCAAAGTAAATTTTTTTACGATAAATTTAAATTTTAATTATTGATTTAAAACCAACAAAACTGCCAAATCTGTGAAAAAGTAATTATTATGCATTTTTGGGCCGAGCCCAAAATGCTTAATAAGAAACACTCCAAAAAGTGTTTATCTAAAGCAATTTCGAATGTTCTATTTTTAATAATTTGGTAGTGATAAAAAGGGATTTTAAAATTAAAAAACCAAACAAAAAAGGAATTTTTTAGAAGTACTTCTAAATTAGATTTATAGCACTTTTAATTTTAAAAATATAGAATCAAACATTGAATTCTTTTGTTGTTATTTAAGATTTTTTTTTTTATCAAAGTATTTGTAATAAAAGTATACTGTTGTTAAAAAAAAGTGTTTATTTGTTAAAAAAAAAAACTCCCAAAAGATGTAATTAATTTAATATACCGATTCCTTGTTAGGAAAGTTGGGTAGATCTGTATAATTTGGTGCTGAGAAATACGAATTTGTGTATATTGTGTAGAGTGATGATTTTTTGAAAATTAGATTTGTTCTTGAGTAAAAATTGTTCAAAGGAAAAAAAAATTGTCCGTAAATCTCTTTAATTAACATATAGAATCTAAATATATTTATTTATGTACTATTTATTGAATCTTAAATAAAAATATTAACAAATAAATGTTTTCTTTATTTTGACATAAACATATAGAATCTAAAATATTTTATTTACATTTAATTTAGAAAATAGTGAAAAATAAAAATACAACTTAGATATATCTTCCATCATTGATTCCTCCAACCTATCCATAATTTCTTGATATTAAAAAATGGGATGGAAATACTGATTCTAATTATTCCTATTATTCTAGTGAATGGATCAAAATGAAAAAGTATGGGTTAAATAGAGTTTTTCAAAATGAACAATTTCCGAGAGATTTCAGCTTTATGGAGTGTCATGTGTGTTAAAAAGAAAACTTGTAACCCTGACATTCCGTGAGAGTCTAATTTATATTTTATGATGGGGTCAAGTGATGACGTAGGTAAAAACTGTGGATCATACCACGTACTAAACATTTCAAAAAAAAAATCTATTTTAAATTTCCTTTTTGTTATACAAAGCCGATCTATTTGCTTTTTATAATTTTAGAACCCATAGAATTGATTTCGATTTCGATTTAACACATAGATACATAGTGTTTTACGAATTCCACTAATTTGACAGATTTGCTAGTTACAAATTTTAATTACTTTTCCGTTTTGTTTGTTTAAAATCAATAGTTAAATTTTGATTAATAAAGGTTGGTTTAAATTTCTTAATTGATTTGAATTTAATTTAATTAACATTTGATTTTGAATCCTAAATCTAAACTCTAGAAAACAAATATATTAGATTTAAAACAAATCAAATAAATTATTAAATGCTATTTGAGTTGAAAAAAATAATTAATTTAAAATTTAATTAAATAAAAGATTCAATTTGTTTTGAATCTCCATTTAGTTTATTTTGAAATTATTGGAATATAAATATTTACATTTTAATTATAATTATAATTCTAAACCTAAATCTCAAAATAATTAATTTAATTAATTAGAATTAAGATTTTATTTTAAATTCAAACCAATTGATTGGATTTCCACTTTAATTAAATTATTTTTAAAAGAAAAGTCTGAATTCTCTCATCAAATCTTTTATTTTTACATTTCCGTTTCAATTTGAATTCTAATTTTTTTTTGTTTAAAAATAAATTAAAATAAATAATCAAATTTTTAAAAAATCTTTAATTTAATTATATTCAAGTAATTTTTTTACGATAAAATTAATTTTTAATTATTGATTTGAAACCAACAAAACTGCCAAATCTGTGAAAAAAATCATTATTATGCAGTTTTGGGCCGAGCCCAAAATGCTTAATAAGAAACACTCCAAAAAGTATTATCCAAAGGAATTTAGAATGTTCTATTTTTAACAATTTGGTAGTGATAAGAAGTGGAGGTGTCAAGTGGGTCGTGCCGGGTCAACCCGACCCACGAAAATCAAAACCCATAATGACCCATGAGTTATATTGACCCGGCCCACAGTGACCCATGGGTCAACACGTTGTGACCCATGACCCGACCCATATCAACCCACGAGTCAAGTGACCCACGAGTTATGTCGGGTTGGGTTGACCCACGAGTCATACAAACCCACGGGTTATGTCGAGTCACGTGTTGAGTTGGGTTGACCCACGAGTTATATTGGGTTGGGTTGACTCACGTGTCATACCTAGTCACGAATCGGATTGGGTTGACCCTCAAATTAGATAACTCGTTAAAATGATATGTTAATAGTGTATAGTTAATTACTAATAAGTATTAAATACCTACCTAATTTAATCAAATCACAAATATTAACTTTGATTATGATTTATAAACTATAATTTAAATGTAATGTAAATTATATTTTAATAATATGATATTTTTATTTAATTTTATATTCATTATAGTAAACATAAATAAATAAATAAATAAAATTAAAGTCTTAATATTTAATTAATATTTTTCTATCTTAATTCTTAGGATTATAATAAATTAATAAATATTACAAGCATAAACTAAAATATTGTATATCAATATCAACTATAATTTATAAGCAATTGTTTTTTTTTTCCTTTTCTTTAAGAAATGTTTACTTTATCTCAAATCTATAGTTATAAACTAATATTTTTTTAGAAGATTTATAAACTATTTAAGTCTTTATTATATAGGTAAGGTAAATTATATTTTAACTATATATATTATTTTATTTATTTGAATATTGATAAATAAATAGGTTACAATAATTTATTTATTTTAGTTATAAAAATTTGTTATGGGTCGTGCCAAGTCATGGGTCACGGGTCGTGTCGGGTTGGGTTGTGGGTCGTGCCGGGTTGGGTTATGGGTCGTGCCGGTTACGGGTCATGGGTCGGGTCGGGTCTTGGGTCAAGTCGTGTCAGGTTATTTTTCGTGCCGGGTTGAACTTGACCCATTGAGTCGTCTGACCCGGCCCACTATGACCCACGTCTTCGGGTCGTGCTGGGTCAAACCCACCATTAGGCGTGTCAAGTTGGCGGGTTTGCGGGTTGACCCAACCCATTTGACATCTCTAATAAGAAGGGATTTTAAAAAGGAATTTGTCTCAAATAGCATAAATTTGCATACTAATTACTAAAATGTCAGAACTTTTTAAAAATGACTCAAATAGCATAATTCTAGTTCAATAAATTATTGAACTATTTTTCATAGGTATTTTTAATGAATTTATTTGTTTTTGGGTTTTTCAAGTTCAAGGTCAATAATTTATTGAATTATTTGATCATTTTTTATTATTATTTTCAATGAATTCGTTAAAAATTTCAATTTTTTTAGTTCAATTATTTATTGAACTATAGTTCAATAATTTATTGAACTAAAATTATGCTATTTAAGTAATTTTTGAAAAGTTATGTCATTTCCGTAATTTGTATGTAAAATATGCTATTTCAGTAATTGTCCCATTTTAAAATTAAAAAACCAAACAAAAAAGAAATTTTTAGAAGTACTTCTATATTAGATTGATAGCACTTTTAATTTTAAAAATATAGAATCAAACAACGAATTCTTTTGTTGTTATTTAAGGATTTTTTTTTATCAAAGTATTTGTAATAATAGCATTCTGTTGTTAAAAAAAAGAGTTTATTTGTTTTAAAAAAAAAAAAACTCCCAAAACATGCAACAAATTTATTGAGAAATATTAATTTAATATACCAATTCCTTGTTAGGAAAGTTGGGTAGATCTGTATAATTTGGTGCTGAGAAATACGAATTTGTGTATATTGTATAGAGTGATGATTTTTTGAAAATTAGATTTGTTCTTGAGTAAAAATTGTTCAAAAAATAAAAATACAACTCATATATATCTTCCATCATTGATTCCTCCAACCTATCCATAATTTCTTGAAATTAAGAAATGGGATGGAAATACTGATTCTAATATTCCTATTATTCTAATGAATGGATCAAAATGAAAAAGTATGGGGTTAAATAGAGTTTTTCAAAATGAACAATTTCCCAGAGATTTCAACTTTTATGGAGTGCCACGTGTGTTCAAAAGAAAACCTTTAACCCTGACATTCCCTGAGAGTCTGTAAATCATGTCACGTATTAAACATCTGATTCTAATTTGGAGAGAGAGAGAGTTGGTCCTGTAGTTCAAGAATAAGTATGGTAATGAACAGACAAACCCTCTGCTGTTTATGTCTTATTCTGCCATGTATCTATTTGTTTTTTACAATTTTAAAACCGATAAAATCCATCTTTGATTTTGATTTTTTTTTTTTGAAGTAAATCTTTGATTTTGATTTAACACATAGATACATAGTGTTTTTTTTTTAAATAAATAAATAAATAAAAACTAGATACGTAGACTACATATTCCAAAAATTTGACAGATTTGGTAGTTACAAACTTTTACTTTTTAGTTTTGTTGGTTTAAAATCAATAATTAAAATTTGACTAATAAAGATTGGTTTCAATTTCTTAATTGATTTGAATTTAATTAAATTAACATTTGAATTTATATTCTAAATCTAAATTCTGGAAAACAAATATATTAGGTTTAAAACAAATCAAATAAATTATTAAATGGAATTTGAGTTGAATAAAACTAATTGATTTAAAACTTAATTAAATAAAAGATTGATTTTTGTTTTGAATCTCCATTTAATTTATTTTGATATTATTGGACAATAAATATTTACATTTTAATTATAATTATAATTATGATTCTAAATCTAAAACTAATTAGTTTAATTAAATAGAATTAAGATTTGATTTTAAATTCAAACCAATTGATTCGATTTCCAATGTAATTTAATTATTTTTAAAAGACAAGTCTTGACTTCTCTCATCAAATCTTTTATTTTTAACACTTTTATCTTTTATTTTTATATTTTTGTTTCAATTTGAATGCTAATTTTTTTAAACATATTAAAATAAAGAATCAAATTGTTATAAAATCTTCAATTTAATTAATTTTCAAAGTAATTTTTTTTAACAATAAATTTAAATTTTAATAATTGATTTGAAACCAAACAATGAAAAGTAAAAGTTTGTAACTACCAAATATGTGAAATTAGTGTTTTTTTGGTTTTTTTTTTTTAAGATAAAAAAACTATGTATCTTACTGGATGGTTTCCCTAAATAAAATTTCGTTTACACTATTTTACTAATTTTTTAAATTTTTTAGATTACAACCTCAATTAATCCTTAATTTTATAAATACGTAATAATTATAGATTTCTATCTTAAAAAATTAATTGATAATGAGAGAAATAACTCTTAAACTTTATAAATAATAGCGTATTTAATATTTTATTTTAAGAAACTTGGTCATTCTGCATAATTTTTTTTTCTAAAAAGTGTCAAAGATCTTTTGATTCCTAATTTTAAAAATAGAACTTGAGCAATACAAAGAAGTTTAGTTCTCACATTAACAACGACTCTCAATGGTAGCTTTACAGGAAAATTTTACGGGAGTCACTATAGTTATTTGTAAGTATAGTATTTTTTTTAAATATATTATTCAATAATTAACTCTAATCAACAATAACAATACTAAATTTATAAAAACCTTTTTTTTAAATTTATCTGCTATTCATATCCCGTTATCTTAGATACCATATAATCTGATTACTGGATATCTAGAATACATGGTATCTGGATTGCAGGGAATATAAGATTACAATGTTCATTTTATAGTGATTAAAAATGAGAATCTCATAGGTATAAAAGATTACATTATTTGTTAGGTTGTAATTAAGGGAGGAAATTTAATGAATTAATAATTCTTCCAATAATACCCTTGTTTTATGTTTCTCATTAATAAATTTTATATATGAATTTAATTAATATTTTTTTGATAGATTAATATACCTATACTATTTTTATAATTTAATTAGTTTATAACTTAATTATTTAAATATTTAATTAACATAAAAATTTAATTTTAATTTTATATACTTATTTGATACCAATGAATTTATTAAAGTATCAATAATTAGTGTAACGAAAAAATTATTTATGTTTCTATATTTAGTTATTGATGAGAAAATAAATTATCTTATATATTTATACGTAAAAAGAAAAATAACTTTTTATAATATTGAAGGACAAAAATTAAAAAAACAGAATACAATCTCACCGGTGGAGAGTGTATTCTAAAATGGTCAGATATATGTATTATTTGATTACATTTAATCTAAGATATCCTAATATCTTTAAATGCAGTAAAATGAACAAGAGTCCTGGGAGTATTAGCAATGTCAAGAGCAGTAGGAGATCGTTATTTAAAATTGTACGTTATCGCTGAACCGAAAGTGTTAATATCGGGCCAGGACAGGCGAGGATGAATTTATGATACTAGCGGCGATGGTTTATGGGATGTGGTTTCTAACGAGTCGGCATGTGAGGTCGTTCGTATTGCGCGTGCGTGCACGAACCAGGTGTTGCCTTCGGGATCTATGGGATCTAACGGTTCAGATAAAACTTGCTCTGATGCAGCCATTTTGTTGACCAAGTTGGCTATGTCCAGGGCCGGTCCTAAAAATATTGGGGCCCAGTACTAAATATAATTTTGGGCCCCTATCATAAATTAGTTTTAAGATATTAATTTTTGTTTAAATTTTTGTAATATATTAAATTAAGGTTAAAAATACATATGGTGTGAAATTTTCATTTACAATAACTAAAAGAATTATTTTAATATTTTTATTATATGAATTATTAAATATTAATATTTAATAGGTTAAAAATTAAATTAAAATAAAATAAACAATTTTTATCAAAACGTCATTCAACCTATATTAATTATATTATTTACAAATACAAAAAATAAAAAGTAAAAAAAATTGTGATAAGTCATATAATTTATACTATTAAATTTTAAATAAATAATAATAAAACACCAAATATATCACCAATATAAAATAATATAAAGTTGGAAAAAAATTAGAAACTGGGTAGATGGGTATTCGATCGCCAGCAAGGGCTCAAGTGATGAGTAATATGGTAGAACATTTGCCATTGTACCATAGGCTTTTTTATTGAGTTATTCTCAATCATAATTTTTTTAGATATAATATATATCCTTTAATCATAATTTGGGGGCCCGATGCCGTCGCACCTCTGGCACCACGTCAGAACCGGCCCTGGCTATGTCTAGACATAGTTCAGACAATATTTGTGTAATTGTAATTGATTTGAGAAAAAAATTATCATCAGCAGCCAAGATACAGATTTGAGTGAAGCGATGAAGTTTCCAATGTAAAGGAAGCTCACTAACTCTTCATTACAGCTCATCATTGGAAGCTTTAATATTCAATTATTAGTTAGTTAGTTGAGCTGATTTTGTAACAAGGAACTGATTAAGTTTAAAGTGATTGTAATCTCTATAAAAGAGAGTTGAATTCTTCAATTGAATGTTAATGAGAAAATTAAATTCATTCTCTATTCTCTCTCTCTCTCTCTCTTTCATTTCTGTTATGGTATCAGAGCAACTCGGCTAACAGCCCTCATTCACGATCCTGAATATTTTTTTTTTCTCTTTCTTGATTCGTTCTGCCATTAATGGCGACTTCTTCTTCTTCTACCACTATTTCCGCAACACAACCTGAATCAAATCACTTAGTTACTTTTGGAAATCAATCTTCAATTGTGAAACTCAATGATGAGAATTTCCTTATGTGGAAATTCCAGGTTCTTTCTGCCATTGAAGGACATGGCCTTGAGGATTTCATCTATGAAATTCCTGCAATTCCAAGCAAGATGATTACAACTACTACTACATCTGGTTCAACTTCTTCATTGAATCCAGAATTTATGAAATGGAAGAGACAAGATAGATTGCTTTCATCTTGGCTTGGGGGATCTATGACAGAATCAATTTTTGCTGAGATTATAGATTGTTCATCTTCAAGTGAGGTATGGTCCTGTATTATGAATCTGTTTTCATCTCAGAACATGGCAAGAATAATGCAATATAAATCTAAACTCCAAAATCAGAAGAAAGAAGGTTTTATCCATGAAGGAATATCTTAGCAAAATGAAATCTTATGCTAGTTCTCTTTCTTCTGTAAAACACAAAATTCCAGAGGTAGATCTTGTAATGAATGTTCTTGAGGGTCTTGGTACTGAGTATGACTCCATTGTTTCTGTAATTACAGCACAATCTCAAGCTCCATCCTTTCAGGAAGTTTCAACCCTACTGTTATCACATGAAAGAAGAATTAATAGAAAGCTTTTGATTCCTGATACTACTTTACCCTCTGTCAATCTATCAATTCAAAACAGGCAAGATGGATCTACTCAATATTCTGGAAATAATCAGAATAATCAATGCACAAACAGAGGCAAGAACAGAAACAATAGAGGAGGTAGATATGGAAATAATAATTGTCCTCAGTGTCAATTGTGTAGTAAAATGGGACACACTAGCTTGAAATGTTATTCAAGATTTGATCCAAATTATCATGGACCAAATCAAAATGGTAACAATGGAAACAATCAACAGCCTAGCTCATTTATTCCTTCAAACAATGGAAGATCTTTTCCTTCACAACATCCATCTACTTCAAATTCAGGTCCAATGACAGCCTTTCTTGTATCCAATGACTTACCTTCTGACTCTAATTGGTGTCCTGATTCTGGAGCAACTCATCATGTGACTAATGATTTGGAAAATCTTAACATTGGAAATGAATATCAAGGTGACAATAGAGTTCAAATGGGCAATGGAACAGGTTTGCAGATTTCTCATTCTGGTTCATCCTCAGTCTACTGTCCAAACACCCATAATTTCTTTAAACTGCAAAATCTGTTACATGTACCTCAAATTTCCCAGAATTTATTAAGTGTTCATCAATTTGCTAAGGATAATAATGTCTACTTTGTTTTTTATCCTAACCATTGTCTTGTCAAAGATCAGGTTACTAGTAGAACACTGCTCGAAGGAAAGTTACAAGGAGAACTCTATAGGCTCAATCTCATGAATCATCATACCAATAATACAAGACTACAGCAACAATCTATCTTGCCTTCTTCCCAAAAAGTTCTTCACACAACTGTCAAATTCTGCAGTTTTACAGTCTTCTATTTATTCTAAATGTATTGTTTTAGATACTTGACATAGACGTTTAGGTCATGCAAATTTGCAAACTGTTAAACAAGTCTTACAACAATATAACATTCAATATCCTATCAATAAAGAGTTTACATTTTGTAATTCTTGTCACATTTCAAAGAGTCACAAATTACCTTTTCTTGATTCTCAAACTGTCTACAATTCACCTTTACAGCTCATTGTTGCTGATGTTTGGGGTCCATCCTCTACTTTGTCAAGAAATGGCTATAGATACTATTTGAGTATAGTAGATGCTTATTCTAGGTATACATAGATATATTTCTTCCATTCTAAATCTGATGTGTATCACACTTTTATTCTTTTCAAAACTCAAGTTGAAAACATCCTTAATACAAAAATAAAAGCAATCCAAACTGGGGGGGGGGGAGAGTTTAGAGCTCTTGCACCTCTTCTTCAAAAACATGGCATTATCCATAGAATTTCATGTCCCCATACTTCAGCACAAAATGGTCTCATTGAAAGAAAACACAGGCAAATAGTTGAATTTAGCCTTTCTCTTCTTCATCAAGCTGTTATGCCCTTGTATTATTGGGATGATGCTTTCAACACAGCAACTTTTGTGATAAATAGATTGCCTACTAAAACCCTTCAAGGTAAAATTCCTTTTAAGCAATTGTTTACTATTGATTTTGATTACTCTTTTTTGAAAATATTTGGCTGCTCATGTTATCCACTTCTCAGACCATTTAATACATATAAACTTGATCCTAGATCTCAGCATTGTCTTTTTCTTGGCTATAGTACTCAGCATAGAGGCTATAAGTGTCTTACACCATCAGGAAAAGTCTACATATCTAGACATGTAGTATTCAATGAAGATTTATTTTCTTATCCTACATTGTTCACACAATCTTTTAGTTCACAGTCAAACCAACCATCTTCTACTGTTCCTTTTCCTTTTTCACAGAACTCTTTTTCATCTATCAGTCCATCCAGTCTTCCTTCACTTTTAGGGCCTCTTCCAACTACATTACCTACTGTGCCAATCAAATCTACTATTCCACCTACTACTAATTCCCCACCTAATCCTGCACCTACTCCAATTGAATCTCTTTTGAACTCCACTGCACCTCTTAATACTTCAAATCTGAATCAACATTCTATGGTTACTCGAGCAAAAAATGGGATTTATAAACCCAAAGCTATGATGGTGAATTTATCAGAGGAAGAACCTACTTCTGTCAAACAAGCTCTTAAATCCTCAAGCTGGATAAAGGCAATGGATACAGAATTTGAAGATTTGAAGAAAAATAATACTTGGTCACTTGTACCTCTTACAAATGATCAAAAGGTGATAGGTTACAAATGGGTATTTAAACTCAAGAGGAATTCAGATGGTACAATTGCTAAACATAAGGCACGGCTGGTAGCAAAGGGATTTCATCAATTGGCTAATATAGACTACACAGAAACTTTCAGCCCTGTTGTGAAGGCTGCAACCATTCGCACCATCATTACTTTAGCACTTGAAAACAGTTGGTCAATTAGGCAACTTGACATTAATAATGCCTTTCTTCATGGCTTATTAAATGAACAAGTGTTTATGGAGCAACCACAAGGGTATCAGGTTCAGCATGGTACTACTCCTTTAGTGTGCAAGCTAAATAAAGCTATCTATGGATTGAAGCAAGCACCAAGGACATGGTTTGACAGATTGAGCACTTTTCTTCTTTCTCAGCAGTTTTGTTCAGCAAAAGCAGATCAATCTCTTTTCTTTAGACACAATTCTTCTTCTTCTATATTCATATTGATATATGTTGATGATATTCTAATTACTGGCAGTTCATCATCTGAAATTCAAGATCTGATTCATCAGCTAAATCTGACTTTTGCACTAAAAGATCTTGGCCAACTTACCTATTTCCTTGGTGTTGAGGTTTCATATTTAGCACATGGCAATATTCATTTGTCTCAAACAAAGTACCTAACTGATCTTCTCAAGAAGACAAATATGCTTGAAGCAAATCCAATATCTACTTCCATGATTAGTGGCACTATTCTTTCAGGCCTTCAAGGAGAAAAACTAGAACATATCACTGAATACAGGAAAGTAGTTGGAGCACTTCAATATGCCACTATCACCAGACCTGAATTGGCATATTCTGTTAATAAAGTATGTCAATTCATGCATTCTCCAACAACTCTTCATTGGAAGCTAGCTGTGAAAAGGATTTTGAGATACATTCGAGGTACTCTCACTCATGGTTTGTTTTTTCAAAAGCCAACTGATTTGCATTTACAAAGCATATGCTGATTCGAATTGGGCATCGGATCCGGATGATAGAAGATCAACATCAGGAATGTGTGTCTTTCTTGGAGGAAATCTGATTTCATGGAGTTCAAAGAAACAACATATTGTTTCCAGATCAAGCACAGAAGCAGAGTAGAGATCTCTTGCACTTACATCAGCTGAGATCTTATGGTTGTTGTCTTTATTTCGAGAAATTCAAATATCCTTGCCTCGACCTCCTTTTTTGTGGTGTGACAACTTGGGCGTTGTTCATCTAAGTGCAAATCCGGTGTTACATTCGAGAACAAAACACATTGAGCTTGACATTTATTTTGTTAGAGATTTGGTTAGAACCAAACAATTATCAATTCAACATCTTTCTGCTTCAGTCCAACTTGCTGATGTTTTCACCAAACCCTTATCTGCTCCATCATTTCTAAAATGGAGGGACAAGCTTGGAGTCCATTCTGCAGCAGCCATGGGTTTGAGGGGGGATGTAAAGGACTCTTCATTACAGCTCATCATTGGAAGCTTTAATATTCAGTTATTAGTTAGTTAGTTGAGCTGATTTTGTAACAAGAAACTGATTAAGTTAAAGTGATTGTAATCTCTATAAAAGAGAGTTGAATTCTTCAATTGAATGTTAATGAGAAAATTAAATTCATTCTCTATTCTCTCTCTCTTTCATTTCTGTTACCCAACCGACTCGGAAAGAATAAAATTATTGAACGAGACTGTCATAATAGTAGATGTGACTTCTCTTTCATAATCACCTGATCTTATATTAGTGGGAGAGGCTTAGATTTTGTGATGGTGGTGTTGAATAATTACTCGGAAAGAAGGTTTTTTTTTTTTTTGGGGTTGAACATTTAATTGAGGAAATTAGGCAATGGGAAGAGTTGAAGCGGAAATCTTTTTGGAGGGATTAGTTTAGTTTAGTATAGCATATCTTTATATTATGAACATCTGAATGCAGAATTATGGAGCAATATTAGTGGTTGAGATAGAAAAGTTTGGATTTTGGATTTTAAAAAAATGAACGGAAGTTTAGTTTATTGTTTGTTTTTTGTTGTTTTTTTCCCTTTCTTACCTTTCTATTTTGAGAAGAGCACTAATTTGAAAGATTATCAAGCATTCTTACTGTTTGAAAAATTCTAATTATCCCTATTATTCTCTTATTTGATTCAATTATAAGTCATATTTTATTATCCACCTATAAAGTGCGCTAACCTACATATTCAATTCTAAATATAAATGTTTTTCAAAACAAAACAAAAATTATTTAAGAATTAAATATAACATTTTTTAGTGAAGGGATCAAAATGAAAAAGTACGTGGTAAGATAAATTTTTAACCTAATCAAAATGAACAATTTCCGAGAGATTTTAGCATTTATGGAGTAGCGCCACGTGTGTTAAAAAGAAAACCTTTAACCTAGTATTTATTGAGAGTCAGATTCATATTTTATGATGGGCTCACTAATGACATATGTAAAAACTGGGACCACAAAATAATGTCACATATAAAACATTTGATTCTGATTTGGATTAAAAGAGAGAGTTAGTCCTGTAGCTTAAGAACAATCACAAGCATGGTAATGAATAGAGACAGACAACTATCAGAAACTCTCTACCTGTTTATAAATTATTTAAACTATTCATACTCCTTTAATAATCATTGGATCAATATTAAAATATAATATTTTATGTCGTTAAAATTTAACTTAATAATAAAATATTTCTATTTTTCTTTTTGTTAACGTTAAAATTTAAAATTTCCTTTTTAAATATTATATTTTGAAGAAAAAAAACTATTTTAAGTTTCCTTTTTTAACACAATGCGGATCTATTTGGTATTTGATTTAACACATAGATACAGTGTTTTTTTTAAAATAAAAACAAAAAAAAACAAGATAGGTAAACTACTTTTCATTTGTGTTGGTTTAAAATCAATAATTAAAATTTAATTAATAAAGATTGGTTTCAATTTCTTAATTGTTTTGAATTTAATTTAATTAACATTTGATTTTGAATTCTAAATCTAAACTCTAGAAAACAAATATATTAGATTTAAAACAAATCAAATAAATTATTAAATGGTATTTTAATTGAAAAAAATAATTAATTTAAAATTTAATTATATAAAATATTCAATTTTGTTTTGAATCTCCATTTAATTTATTTTGAAATTATTGGAATATAAATATTTACATTTACATTTTAATTATAATTATAATTTTAAATCTAAAACTAATTAATCTAATTAAATTAAAATAAAGAATCAAATTGTTATAAAATCTTTAATATAATTATGTTCAAAGTAAATTTTTTTATGATATATTTAAATTTTAATTATTAATTTGAAACCAACAAAACTGAAAAGTAAAAGTGTAACTGCCAAATCTGTGAAAAATTAATTATTATACATTTTTGGCACAAAATGCTTAATAAGAAACACTCCAAAAAGTATTATCTAAAGCAATTTTGAATGTTCTATTTTTACCAATTTAGTAGTGATAAAAAGGGATTTTAAAATTAAAAAACCAAATCTGTATAATTTGATGTTGAGAAATACGAATTTGTGTATATTGAGTAAAAATTGTTCAAAGGAAAAATATTTCTCCGTAAATCTCTTTAATTAACATATAGAATCTAAATATATTTATTTATATAATATTTATTGAATCTGAAATAAAAATATTAATAAATAAATGTTTTCTTTATTTTGACGTAAACATATAGAATCTAAAATATTTTATTTACATTTAATTTAGAAAATAGTGAAAAATAAAAATACAACTCATATATATCTTTATCATTGATTCCTCCAACCTATCCATAATTTCTTGAAATTAAGAAATGGGATGGAAATACTGATTCTAATTATTCCTATTCTAGTGAATGCATCAAAATGAAAAAGTATGGGTTAAATTGAGTTTTTCAAAATGAACAATTTATAAGGGATTTCAGCTTTTATGGAGTGCCGCCTGTGTTAAAACTGTAGATCATGTCACGTATTAAACATCTGATTCTGATTTAGAAAGAGAGAGAGAGTTGGTCCTGTAGTTCAAGAACAAGCATGGTAATGAACAGACAAACCCTCTACTGTTTATGTCTTATTCTGCCACGTATCTATTTGCTTTTTACAATTTTAAAACCGTCGATCTTTGATTTTGATTTAACACATAGATACATAGTGTTTTTTTAAATAAAAAAAAAAACAAGATACGTAGGCTACATATTCTTTTTGATAGATTTGGTAGTTACAAACTTTTACTTTTTAGTTTTGTTGGTTTAAAATCAAGAAATTTTATCATAAATGCCCTTTATTTAAGGGTGGTTTTCAAAACTACCCTAATAAAAAAATTAGTTTCTTTTTTGCCCTTAATTGGTAGTTATTACATAGTTAGTTGTAAGATTTCACCAATCAATTATAGCCACTTGTTAGTTTTAGGGTAGTTTCGAAAAGTCTATTGATATTAGGGTATTTTTGATAACTTAAACTATAAAAGGGGTAGTTATGAAAATTACCCTAAAATCAATAATTAATAAAGATTGGTTTCAATTTCGTAATTGTTTTGAATTTAATTTAATTAACATTTGATTTTGAATTCTAAATCTAAACTCTAGAAAACAAATATATTAGATTTAAAACAAATCAAATAAATTATTAAATGGTATTTTAATTGAAAAAAATAATTAATTTAAAATTTAATTATATAAAATATTCAATTTTGTTTTGAATCTCCATTTAATTTATTTTGAAATTATTGGAATATAAATATTTACATTTAAATTATAATTATAATTATAATTCTAATTCTAAATATAAAACCAATTAATTTAATTAAATTAAAATAAAGAATCAAATTGTTATAAAATCTTTAATATAATTATGTTCAAAGTAAATTTTTTTACGATATATTTAAATTTTAATTATTGATTTGAAACTAACAAAACTGAAAAGTAAAAGTGTAACTGCCAAATCTGTGAAAAATTAATTATTATACATTTTTGGCCCAAAATGCTTAATAAGAAACACTCCAAAAAGTATTATCTAAAGCAATTTCGAATGTTCTATTTTTAACAATTTAGTAGTGATAAAAAGGGATTTTAAAATTAAAAAACCAAATCTGTATAATTGGATGCTGAGAAATACGAATTTGTGTATATTGAGTAAAAATTGTTCAAAGGAAAAACATTTCTCCGTAAATCTCTTTAATTAACATATAGAATCTAAATATATTTATTTATATAATATTTATTGAATCTGAAATAAAAATATTAATAAATAAATGTTTTCTTTATTTTGACATAAACATATAGAATCTAAAATATTTTATTTACATTTAATTTAGAAAATAGTGAAAAATAAAAATACAACTCAAATATATCTTCATCATTGATTCCTCCAACCTATCCATAATTTCTTGAAATTAAGAAATGGGATGGAAATACTGATTCTAATTATTCCTATTATTCTAGTGAATGGATCAAAATGAAAAAGTATGGGTTAAATTGAGTTTTTCAAAATGAACAATTTACAAGGGATTTCAGCTTTTATGGAGTGCCGCCTGTGTTAAACTGTAGATCATGCCACGTATTAAACATCTGATTCTGATTTAGAAAGAGAGAGAGTTGGTCCTGTAGTTCAAGAACAAGCATGGTAATGAACAGACAAACCCTCTGCTATTTATGTCTTATTCTGCCACGTATCTATTTGCTTTTTACAATTTTAAAACCAATAAAATCGATCTTTGATTTTGATTCAACACATAGATACATAGTGTTTTTTTAAATAAATTAAAAAAACAAAAAAAACAAGATACGTAGGCTACATATTCCAAAATTTTGATAGGTTTGGTAGTTACAAACTTTTACTTTTTAGTTTTGTGGGTTTAAAATCAATAATTAAAATTTGATTAAAAAAGATTGGTTTCAATTTCTTAATTGATTTGAATTTAATTAAATTAACATTTGATTTTATATTCTAACTCTAAATTCTGGAAAATAAATATATTAGATTTAAAACAAATCAAATAATTATTAAATGGAATTTGCGTTGAAACAAACTAATTGATTTAAAACTTAATTAAATAAAAGATTAATTTTGTTTTGAATCTCCATTTAATTTATTTTGAAATTATTGGACAATAAATATTTACATTTTAAAAATAGAACTTGAGCAATACAAAGAAATTCAGTTCTCATATTTACAACGATTCTCAATGGTAGCTTTATAGGAAAATTTTACGAGTCACTATAGTTATTTGTAATTATAGTATTTTGTTTTTTAAATATATTATTCAATAATTAACTCTAATCAACGATAATAATACTAAAAATATAAAAGCCTCTTCTTTAAATATATCTAATCATATACACATTTAAAACACTAACTTATCTTTTTAAATTCATTCTTCATATATAAAAAAAATATATGTATACTTTTTTTTTTTTTTGATTTCAGCATGGCTACAGCGCCAAGAAACAAGCCAAAAGAAACACAGCAAAAACTAAACAACAAAAAACAACAGAATAAAGGGAGGGTCTACACGCCCTCGGAAAAAGCAGCGATCCATGGGGGGAAAGACCCCACCCAAGTAGAAGAAATATCATGGCTTAAAGCTCTTGTTGCGAGAAGGTGGGCTAAACCGTTCCCTTGTCTACGCACATGGTAGAAATCCTCGATAATCATCCGCTCCGCTAGCAAAAAAATCTCGTCAATGGGAATAGAAACTTCTGTGAGATCTGAAGCCTCAAATGGAGAATTGGTAATGGGCTCTCCGCACTCATTGACTCTGATGCTTGGCTCCCAACTTCTGACTCCGGCAAGCTTTTATGGGTGCCCCCGAATTTAAAGGGTCAGTGTGTTGCTTCTCTTATGCAAGAGGATGACCGGTGGAATGAGGAGTTAATTCACTCATCTTTTATCCCCTCGGATGCGTCTCAGATTCTTACCATCCCTTTCAATTCAAGCAGATGTAATGATGTTGTAATCTGGAAATTTGATAGGAAGGGGCTCTTCTCAGTTAGGAGTGCTTTTCATTTTGGCATGGAGGAGTTATCAGCTTCCACTGACTCGGTAGCTGATAGAGGGCTAACTAGAAAATGGTGGAATGCCTTCTGGAAAGCAAAGGTTCCGGAAAAAATTAAAATAGCTGCGTGGAAGATCTTCAACGATATTATCCCGTCGTTGGTCAACCTCAAATTAAAAGGCATCCCAATTGAGGAGTGGTGCGGTTTATGCAAGCATCACAAAGAGACCACCACTCATGTCATTTGGATGTGCCCTTTCGCTCAAAAGGTATGGCGCAACCTCCTCCCTAGCTCTATCATACAAATGAATCATAACTGGAGTCCTGCCTCGTGTTTTTGGGAGTTGTCTGTTGAAAACCCAAAGATGCTGGAACGTATTTTAATTGCGTCTTGGCACATATGGAATTCTAGAAATAATAGAATTCACAATGCTATTGTTCCTAATCATATTGTGGCAAGTGGAAAAAATTTTAAGGCTGGGAAAAGGAATTTGCCGATTGCCCTCCTTTAGCCTCCACTTCAGCGCAAGTTTTTACCATTCAATCGCTCGGGTTTTGTGGATCCCTCCCCTGCCAGGTTTTTTAAAGCTAAATGTTGATGCGGCTTCCCACCCATCGGCGCGAATCCTGGTCTCGGGTGGGTTCTTCGGAATAACGAGGGTCATATTCTGATTGCCGGCTGTCTCAGTGTTCCAAACTTTCATTCCATTAAATATCTTGAGGCTCGGGCCATTAAGGAAGGTCTACGGAATTTAGGGGAGTTTTCTACAACCCCAATTTACGTTGAATCAGACTGTAAGGAAGTGATTGAGTTAATAAAAAAAAAAAAATGTATACTTATTGGTAAAGTATAAATTCATGTTTATCTTTTATGTCTGACCTATATATTTATTACATCTATTACGTATGTCTATATTTGATTGAAAAAAAATATATATATATATATGTATACTTATTGGTAAGTATAAATTCATGTTTATCTTTTATGTCTGACCTATATATTTATTACATCTATTACGTATGTCTATATTTGATTGAATAAAAATAAAACACACGCATGTATGAATTTGTACTCACCTATAAATATATGATTGTTGTCATTAAATATTTGAGGTTTAATAATAAATTTCAAAAGTGGCTATGCATCGATTTTTGTAAAAAAAAAAATTAAGTTTTTTAACATTCATTAACTAATGAACTAAAAAAAGTAAAATCTTACCAAATTTAAAAAATTAATGAGTTATATTTCAAAAGATTTGAATAAATTTTATAAGAAACATTAGTGTGATTTTTTATTCTATAATTACAAGAGTGAAAAATTCAAAGAAAACAAATTTATTAATTTAATGAAAGTAAAATGTGTTATTTTTTATTAAAATAAAAAAGTGTTGACTTTGAAAAAAGAACTATAAAGTAAAATTTATCTAATTTACTAATATTCATTTAATTATGTAAGATATATTGAGTTTCTTTAAAAAAAATATTTTTTGATTTAAAATAATGTATATTTTTTAATTAAAAAATATTTTTTATTTTTTAAATTTTATCTTATTTACTATAACCTATTTAAATGCTCCTAATATTTATTTTTTTTCTATTAAATCCCTTATTTATGGAGAAAACACCACAAAATTGGAGAGGATTTAATTAAATGTCAATGCCTAATATCAATGCTAATGCTAATTATAGCAGAGATTTAGATGGGGAATTGAATGTCAATCTCATAGTAATTATAGATTGAACCAAACAATGGAAATTCCCGCAAACCAAACGTATCCTTAATAGTTTTTTTTTTAATATATTAAGATGTGAAACCTTCTCTTCTAAGTCTCGGTGTCAGATAAAGACTGATTAGAAAAAAGGAATTACCTTTTTTTATATGAAAGCATCATCCCACAGTTTCCATTATAAAACCCTTCTTAAGAAAGAAGCTTTTTATAAAAAGGTTTCAAACCCTTTTTTTTTCCAATTTAATGGCTGAAACTTGCTTTGTTGAAGATGGTGGTGAACCCTCAGCTCCTTCTAAACCTCGTCCTTCTCGAGCTTCTAGACGTCGAAAAATGGGGTTTCTTCCCCTCAATACTACTACCACCATCACCGATGATGTTCATAAAAACAAAACAAAACGTGGTAAAGTTCATCTCTTGTTTCCTCGTCAGTGTGAAAACGCAGAGCTTAATGAAGATTCAGAAGCTTTTACGGTGCCCGTGCCGGCACCGGCGTGGCCTAAATATGGGATGGCCTCCGTTTGTGGAAGAAGAAGAGATATGGAGGATGCTGTTTCAGTTCATCCCTCGTTTTCTTCTCGGATGAGTCATGTTGACGATTCCCTTCAATTTTTCGGGGTTTTCGACGGCCATGGTTGCTCTCATGTAAGATCGTAACTGAACTTCTACAATCTCTATATTAGTATGATATTAATTTTTAAAAATAAAATTTTTTTTGAAATAATATTTCTCAGACTAAAATTCCACCAATCTCTATATTAGTATGATATGTTATTTTTGAAATATTTCATAATTATTAACATTTTTGAAAATATCAATATTTTTTAATTTATCTATAATATCTGATATAGTCATCTTATAAAGTCTTGACTTGTGATCGATGTGAGATTTTGTTTTGAAATTTTTTTAGGTGGCGAAGAGTTGTGAGAATCGAATGCATGAAATAGTAAAGGAAGAGATTGAAAAGGAAGGAGAATCATCCATGGAGTGGAAGAAGATTATGCAAAGAAGCTTTATTCGTATGGATGAAGAAGTGAAGGAGTATAATCATGATGGCAATGGAAGTTCGAGTTGCAGATGTGAACTTAAGACTCCTCAACAATATGACACCGTTGGATCCACGGCTCTCGTCGCCGTTCTTACGCCGGATAAAATTATTGTTTCGAACTGCGGCGACTCTCGCGCCGTGCTTTGCCGGAAAGGTGTTGTTATACCTCTATCATCTGATCATAAGGTGAGAATCTTTAGTAAGGTTTGAGTATTTTCTTTACTTAAGTATTCGTTTGAAATACTTTTTGGATATGTGTAAAATTTATTTAAATAAAGAAAATATTTTTAATAACAATAAAAAAACCGCTTTTGAAAACTAACTTAAATGGGTCTTTAAGAGTGGATGGATGTGAAACTAAAAGTTATTTTAAAGGATTTTATTACTATCTCATCTCATTTCTAGCTATCTTCTAATTTTATTTTATTTTTAATTTTATTCATTTCAAATCTATCTAATTCCAGACCAAAGATGATTTTCAAAACGTTTTTAGATTTTAAAACCATGTCAATTCAAAAAATTTCTTTTTCAATACGGAGGGGTTAAGGTTTTTGTTTAGAAGATAACCCTTACTAATATCAAGATTTTATATATATATATTTTCTATAAAGAGATTTTAATAAAGAATTAGTTTAGCATATTTGTACTTTTATGAAATTACTCCACATCCACCATAGCCTTCTGTCAAAAAGGGGAAAAAAGTAAGCAACTTTAAACATATTAAGAAATTGTCTAGAATAATATATTATTGAACCATATTTATTTTCATGTACTTCTTTTTCTTCTTTAAACCATTGTTCTCTCAAATAAATAAGTCAAGAATAAAATATAGGTAATTTTCCTGATGTTATGATTTTGGGTTTGAGCCTATTATTCTCTAATATATGAAAACTATTAGCTTTTTCAGTAATATTGTATATTTAATATGTTATTTGAATAATTTTGATGTTTAAATTCTCTACTTTTTTTTTTACTTTTATTATTACCTGCCGATCGACCAGGATGAATTGGTTCGGATAGAATCACCAGGTGGTCGAGTGATGTATTGGGACGGTCCAAGAGTCCAGGGAGTATTAGCAATGTCAAGAGCAATAGGGGACCGTTATTTAAAACCGTGCGTTATTGCTTGAACCTGAAGTGCTAATATCGGATCGGACAACTGAGGATGAATTTATGTTACTAGCGAGTGATGGTTTATGGGATGTGGTTTCTAACGAGTCAGCATGTGGGGCTGTTCGTATGCGCATGCGTGCACGGAACCGATGTTGCCTCCGGGATCTAACGGTTCGAGATAAAACTTGCTCGATGCGACCATTTTGTTGACCAAGTTGGCTATGTCTAGACATAGTTCAGACAATATTTGTGTAATTGTGATTGATTTGAGAAAAAATTATCATCAGCAGCCAAGACACATATTTGAGTGAAGCGATGAAGTTCCCAACCGACTTAGAAAGAATAAAATTATTGATCGAGACTGTCATAATGGTAGATGTGACTCCTCTTTCATAATGATAAGATCTTATATTAGTGGGAGAGGCTTATATATTGTGATGGTGGTGTTTAATAATTACTAGGAAAGGAGGTGTTTTTTTGGGGTAAAACATTTAAGTTTATGTATAGTACATTTTTATATTATGAACATCTTGAATGCAGCCAGATAAATGGTTAATGGAGAATTATGGAGCAATATTAGTGGTTGAGTTAGAAAAGTTTGGATTTTGGATTTTAAAAAATGAATGGAAGTTTAGTTTATGTGATGGTGGGTAATTTGTTTTTGTTTTTTATTTTCCTTTCTTCCCTTTCTTTTTTCAGAAGAGCACTAATTTGAAAGATTATCAATCATTCTTACTTTTTTAAAGATTCTAATTATCTCTATTATTCTCCTATTTATTTAATTATTAGTCATATTTTATTATCCAACTACAAACCTAATCTTCATATTCAATTCTAAATATAAATGTTTTTCAAAACAAAAATTATTTAAGAACTGAATAATATTTTTGAGTGAATGAATCAAAATGAAAAAGTATGGGGTAAAATAAATTTTAACCTAATCAAAATGAATATCAAAATGAATAATTTCCAAGAGATTTCAGCATTTATGGAGTAGTACAAGTATAAAATATCTAATTCTGATTTGGAATGTGAGAGAGAGTCGGTCATGTAGTTCAAGAACAACCACAAGCATGATAATGAACAGACAACTATTAGAAACCCTCCTGTTTATGTCTTATTCTGTCACTTATTATACTCCTTTTATAATCATGGGATCTATATTAAAATATAATATTTTATGTCCTTAAAATTTAACTTAATGATAAAAAAAAATTATTAACATTAAAATTTTCATTCCTTTTTAAATATTATATTTTGGAAAAAAAAACTATTTTAAATTTCCTTTTTTTAACACAATGCCTATCTATTTGCTTTTTATAATTTTAAAACCAAAATCGATCTCTCATTTTTTATTTAACACATAGGTACATAGTGTTTTTTTTTTTAAATAAAAACAAAAAAATGAAAAACAAGATACGTAAACTACGTATTCCTTCCCTCTGTTTTACTTTAATAAAAGTCTATCTTTGGAAGAAAAAAAAACTATATTCAGTTTAAAATCAATAATTAAAATTTGATTAATAAAGATTGGTTTCAAATTCTTAATTGATTTGATTTAATTAAATTGACATTTGATTTTGAATTCTAAATCTAAATTCTAGAAAACAAATATATTAGATTAAAAACAAATAAATTAAATTCTTAAATGGAATTTGAGTTGAAAAAAATAATTAATTTAAAACTTAATTGAATAAAAGATTCAATTTTGTTTTGAATCTCCATTTAATTTATTTTGAAATTATTGGAAAATAAATATTTACATTTTAATTATAATTATAATTCTAAATCTAAAACTAATTAATTTAATTAAATACAATTAATATTTGATTTTAAATTCAAACCAATTGATTTTTTTTTCCAATTTAATTTAACTAATTTTAAAAGAAAAGTCTGACTTCTCTCATCAAATCTTTTATTTATAACACTTTTATCTTTTATTTTTAAATTTTTGTTTCAATTTGAATGATAATTTTTTTAAATAAATTAAAATAAAGAATCAAATTATTATAAAATCTTTAATTGAGTAAATTTACAAAGTAAATTTTTTTACTATAAATTTAAATTTTAATTATTGATTTGAAACCAACAAAACTGAAAAGTAAAAGTTTGTAACTACCGAATCTGTAATAGTTGAAAATTAATAGTGATGATTCTAATTATCCCTATTATTCTCCTATTTGATTCAATTATAAGTCATGTTTTATTATCCAACTATAAACCTAACCTACATATTCAATTCTAAATATAAATATTTTTCAAAACAAAATAAAATAAATTATTTAAGAATTGAATATAATATTTTTGAGTGAATGGATCAAAATAAAAAAGTATGGGGTAAAATAAATTTTTAAATGAACAATTTCCGAGAAATTTCAGTATTTATGAAGTAGTGCCACGTGTGTTAAAAAGAAAACCTTTAACCTCGCATTAAGTGAGAGTCAGATAATGTCACGTATAAAACATCTGATTCTGATTTGGAATGAGAGAGAGTCGGTCACTGTTATGTCTTGTTCTGCCATTCAAAATAAATATTTACATTTTAATTATAATTATAATTCTAAATCTAGAACTAATTAATTTAATTAAATAGAATTAAGATTTGATTTTAAATTCATTTCCAATTTAATTTAATTAATTTTAAAATAAAAATCTGACCTCTCTCTCAAATCTTTTATAAAATTGTAGTCATTATATTTTGTATTTTTCATTTCTATCAATATAATCCTAAAGTTTCAATGTCTATATTTTAATTAAAAAATTTCGATAGTATATATAGGGTTGATTTTAATTTTTTTTTTAAAACTTATTAATTAGTAAAAAATATTTTTGTGAAAAGTAAAATAAGATATTTGAATATTCTTTGTGAAAAATTAAAATAAATAATTATAGTTGTGGTATTATTTAATTGAAGTATAGAGTTTTAAATATATATATTTTTTATAAAGTTAAAGATTAAATAATGAATACAAACATCAAATAAGTGAGACAGTCAGATTACTAGTTTACATAAATTGAATAGTTTTATTGACTTTAAGATTGTTTGATGTTTGTAGTCAGATAAAATTGTGAATTTCGAGATTTCTTTTGAATTAGAAATTCTTCAAATGGAAATTTCAAAGCTTTTTGGTAAAAGGGATTCTCTTTTTTTTTTTTTGAAAGGAAATGGAATCATTTCTTTAAAAAGATTGTTTCATGCATGAACTAATTCGTTCCATCTGGTAAAATATCTTTAAAACTTCTCATTTTACAATTTTAAAAATTAAAAAGTTCCACGATGCTAAAAAGAACTTTCCATTCTCATCATGATTTCTTTTTCATTGGACATGTCTAGCTGAAAAGGACAATACTTGGCTGCACCTCACCAATGAGGTGCAGTCATGTGGATTTTTTTTAAAAAAAAAAATATTTCCCCACTTTTGCTGCACCAAATGTGTAGCTAGGTACATAGCTAGAAAGTGAGTTTTCGAAAAGCATTTAAGCTGAGCTTGAGCAGTCTTCAAGCCGAGTGTCAAAGTGTTTTAGGTGGAATTGAGGGTGCCTTGGCGATGGGGATTAATAATTTAGTGGTTTATTCTAATGTGAAATGCCTTATCGACATCCTGAATAAGCAGTCTCCTTGTTCTTCTCTGTTTTTTTGTGTTTGGGAGGCCATTGTAGCAAGACAAGCTTTACTTGAGAGTGTTGTTTTCCGTTTTATTAAACGAGAGTGTAATCCCGAAGCCCATGCCCTTGGTTGTAAGGGTTTAACTTCGTTGGAGTGTTCTTAGCTCTCCTTTTTTAATGAAGGTTATCGTTTGAAAAAAAAAAAAGGGAGAAACAAGAGTTGTATCTTATACCTTAAATTAAGATAGACATGCGATTAGATTATATTTAAATTGTTTTCATATAAGCACTTTAATATTATGTACAATTGTTAAAAAAAAATATGGATGTTCACGTATTTAATGTTTACACAATTATTTTTTAATTATATCGACATAACTGAGAAAATTATTTTAAGAAAATATTAAATGTTGATAGAGTAGGTAGTCAAATCCATTCTTATTTTCAATCTAGGACGTCTTAAATTTGTTCATTAATCTCAACCGATGATTTTCAAGGGATTCATCCAATTATAATATTTCTATGCCACTATAGTTCATATGATGAGTACATTCAGTGATTTAAAAACGATTTAAAACACCTCTATAATTATCATTTATCAACGCTCCCCTCTATAAATTCAAAATCAGGTTGATAAACCATGACATGACAGTGAAAATGAACTAACAGAGACAAGTTGAAAATTATAAGAATGCCTACGTCACTATTAATTTTCAATTATTATACTGTGCTTTAAAATCAATGAATTTTATGTTCACAGAAAATTACCATTGTAAAAGCAATTCCACATACTAATGTAATCGTTTGCATCCACAAATAATGTTTGCGAATCTGTAACCTGCAAGGAAGAAAAAGAGAGAGAGAACCAATTCCCTCACATTCTCAGATAAAAGCATATGGTCTATTATTTATTTGTTCCTATTCACAAGAATCAAATCCACCAATTTTTCATTGGATCACAAAACCAAAGTCAAATTAAATGGAATGATGTCTCTTTAGATTGATTCTAACTAATATGCACATTTTTATCATTGCCTCATGAAGAGAGAATTCTACTTCAAACAAATCTAGAATCCATTCCGGATAAGCATTTCGCTCACCAAATTCCAGTATTTCAGAATCTAATAATATGCATATGAAAAGGATTATTAGATTTTCAGGAATATTGAGCACCCACGCATATTCTCAAATAATGAGAAGAACAAAAACAATAAAAAAAAAAAAAAAAAAAAACCCAGTTTTTTGAGATCAACATGAAGAGTCTATCAACTCTACTATTTACGAATCAGTACTCTCTCCTATAAGGTTGAAATTTCAAGCTTCCTCCAATTTGATGTGATGTCACAAAAAAACCATGAATGTCTTACAATGACCCCGCTGTGTGGTGTACGTAAGAATGACTAGTATCTGCACCAGAGTGGACACTCGACAAACTCAGATGTTGCATGAATATTGGGTGGACTAGTTTGACTAGTTAGCATGGCAAAATTACTAACGGTATTGTTTTTACAATTGAATGACAAAATATTGATACATAGCTTTTCTTTCGAGCCTGTTTCAAGAATTTAACAGTAAAATGAACTATATCAACTAAGAATCGAGGCTACCTATGTGGCTTACAAGTTGTTCACTGAAGGGCGGAAGTCTTCACTCTCTGATGATCTGTCAGTAGGCATAATTAACTAAACACCTTGTTTGGTTTCTCAAGACAGTGGCGTCAAATGACTTAACATGTCTTTGCTCTCTGTCTTTGCCTTAATAGGTGAAGAAACATTGGGACTAGAAATTTCATGCTTTCTTTTTTCAAGCATTTAGGAGGAGCTTATCTGCCATCAAGATCTTATAACTTGCATGTGGGCCTTCAGAGGTATCACGCACATTGACATGCCAACCCATGGCCTTCCCGATATCTTGAAGCTCATCCATGACAGCAACGGAGTCTCGAATGTATACTCGTCCACCTGGTCTCAAGATTCTATCCATCTCAAGCATTATGATTGACATATTACACCTGATACCAATACATGACAAAAGAACCACTCACATCAAATTTGAAGTTGGTAAACTTCACAATGATCATCAAATTCATTCAGTAGATATCATTGGAATACATTAACAGATCAAGAATACCTTTTTCTTTCAATCGAGAACAAACCAGCTGCATGCAATAAATCATAGGTTCTTGGATATGTATCAAATGGTTCACACCTGACAAAGTTACATGGTATTCTGTCAGAATAATTTGCATTTAGATCACTGATGTTTAAAACATCCATAGAAAAGCTTGATGTTGCACATTACTTTTCGCACAAGGCAATTAATTAAATACAAAACAAGAGTTCCATATGTTACCAATCATGCATAACTCCAATAAGTCCGCGATCATATATAACAGGCAAGGTATTGGGCCCACTAGTAGGTACAACATTCAACACCCAGCAATCCAGTTTTTGATTATTTATTGCAGCCGCAAATCTGTAAAGGAAAAAATCTTAACCATATATCAAGAAAGAACAAGTAACAGATCGGTGGGATAATGGTTGATAACATACCCTCCAAATCCAGCTCTCATATCCATTATATTTCTTAGTTTAAACTTCTTCCAATGAAATGCACGAACATAGCTTTCTATTATCTCGTTCCAGTATTTATGTTCCGCCTTGAAGAGCTCATTTCTGGAAATGTAAGCATCATATTGAATCTTCTGAAGCCTATCAGGTGGAGTGGACAGCCGTGCAGGCCAAACAGTAATATTTGACCCATAACCGTCTTCAGGAAGACGAGAGATGCATGCTTTGAGATCAGCATACCTATCACCAAAGAAGAAGTTCAAAAAAACAAGGAAACTTTAGTCAGTAATTCTGACTGCCTGAGATATCAGACCTTGGAGCACCAACGCAAAACATGCACACATAATACTTGGACAATAAAAGTATAAAACCAATTATTTTCACACTCAATTACCCAACAAAAGCTCTATTAATTGATTTCATACCATACACTGTCTGGGTCATCGCTTTGCTCACAAAGCGGAGGTCTGGTTCCTTCTTCACGATTTAGATAACAACTATTATTTAAAGGCTTCTTCCAAATTGCAATATATCCATCCTTTTTCACAAACTCCCAACACATTCGAGCGGTCAAATTGAGCATCTCTGGAAACCAAAAATAACACACATAATGATAAACTACATTTGAAAGGATAAATTAATAAAGTCAACTTTCACCTGAACTAATAAAAAAGAAGGCATCAGTACACCACACATTGCTACAATATCTTAGATATCGGCGTAAATTCTAAATCTAGCATCAAACGATTTCAAATACTAACTAGAATAGCCAAAAGAGGATAAAACAAAATGCAAATAAAGAGAGTGATTATGCATCAAATAAAGAAAATATTATGAGTGGTAGTGCAGAGTGCAAATTTAAAACTCCAACTCAAAATTACCTTCCCACTGTTCCTCCAAAACTTCTTCATGCTTATAAACAGGCTGAGCTGCCCAGGCAAAGTATCCTCCAGCCCTGAGCATCCTGTTGACCTCAAGCAGCAAAATGCCATCTATATATGACAATTGAAGATGAAAAAGAAACAATTATAAAAGTCAATATGCTTCATATAGCAAGGCAGAAGTGTGCAAATAATTAAATTAAACAGTGCCAGGCACATTGGAAAAATGATGTTCACAAAATATATTTGATACTCATAGGGCATAGAGATCTCCATGAGCAACAAAATAAAGGGAGCGATAAGGTTGTACCGCTCATAACAATTCACAAATACTGAGGAAATTGACTCTAAAAGTATTTCATTTTACAATCTCTCCTTGTTTCATTAAGTCAGATATAAGCAAAGCTAACTGGTGTCTCGTTCATTCCTAGCAAAGAAGAATGTCATTCTTAATTTCTCTTACCTTAGTGCACTTGTTATTTTTTTTACTTTCCACTGTTTACCTTTCTAAAATTTAAATAGATAATGGATGAAATAGAAAAAATTACCATCACGAGTCCAATTGATTCTGCATCGCGAACAATGTATCAAGTCAAAGGCTTGACTTGGATATAATAAACGACGAGTTGCAAATGCTCCAACCATCGCAGGCACACCACGTTCAAGAGCAAACTGAATCTGATTCTCATGAACATCTTTTGGAGCAATGGACATGGTAATGACATCCCGTGACAGCAAATAAGCGCCAAAACTTGCAACACCACATCCAATATCCAAGACAACTCGGGTATGTTGACCAAATGCAATATCAGGGATCATCTAGTAAACATGATGAGAAGTATAACATCAGACGCTATATAACTGGATGCTTATTTTCTATCATAAACTTATAGAATTACATTCTTATTTACCTTAGAGATATGATCCAAATATTCATCTGCGCCATGTATAAACTGCGTGCCACCTCCAGGAAACCTAAACTTATTTTTGTCTCTGGAAATCCAGTTTTGGCCCCCTTTATCCTCAACTAGTCGAGTATGGGGAACATTGCTGAACCAGACCTAAAACCAATGATAATAATTAGTCAACTCCAAATACTTATAACAAAATACATTTTTTCCCCATCAGAACTTTATAAACACATATTATCAAAATTAAGCCAAAAGGTAATCAAACTTAGAGCATAAAATGATGGAATTCCAATACCTCGTCCCTGCTTTTAGGCCAAGGGATTGGTTTTCGATACCCCTTGGGAGCTGGAACCAAGCAATCCAATCCTCCACCATTCTCTGGACAATGCCTCTCAAATTTCTCCCCTTTTTCAGTTGATTTTAGCTTTCCGATTGCTTCCACATTATCCAAACAAGGTATATACTCACTCATATTCTGAGGACATAATCCAAATTTCTTAATTCGAAACTTGTGAAAACCTTTCTCTTCATCATCAACCTCAGTAACATTCCCCCAATTCTCCACAAACTCAGGATCAATTTCCCCAACCTCAAACTGATCCGACATTGTTCCATTTTCATCCACAATTCCAAATCTCTGCACTAAATCAGAAGGCGGAGGAGGCGGAAAATTCGAATCCAGAATCGACGGAGGAGTCGGTTGGAGATTAAGTGTTTTATCAGGAAGCGATTGAGTTTCGTTGTGATCAATCAGATCAGAGATATTGAAATGTTTGTTGAAATTAGGCGAAAGTGAAAGAGAAGGGTTTTGACGAACATTGGAGAAGAAAATGAGCTGTTGATAACCGTCAGACCAATGCTTACCCAAGTAGAAGAAAGTTGCAGAGATAATGATGAAAGCAGAGATCTTGAAAAATGGATGAGTTCCGAATGAATCGCCATTAATCGAGTTCCTCATGATTCGATTTGCAGAGTTTAGATCTCTCTCGGATTTTGGAATTTTTTTTTTTCTTACACTCTCACTTTATATGAGTTTGGTACTTTTACCGCTCTCGAAGCAATTGGTGAAGGAGATCGAAGGTGCAAGATTTTATGGATGAACTTGTATATATATTTTATTTTTTATAGAAATTATAATAATTGTGATTATCTCCATTTTGAAAAACGTCTTTTTTTAAATATCAATTCTTAAAATATCATTTTTTTTAAAACTTTTTTTTTCAATTGAATCATTTTTAAATTATTAATTTTATTTTTATTTTTATCGTGTAAATTGTATAAATCACCACCGAATTACAAGGGTTATTTATAATGAATTTAAAATCTGAGAAATTGGCTATCTAAAATTTGTTTAGGGTTATGTTTAATTTGACAAATCAAATTAGTAAATTATCATATTAGACCCTTAAAAATCATTTTATAAACTATGGGTACATTTTTAATGTCAACAGGACGGAGATGGATGATATTGGAGAAAAACTCATCACCCCACCTCCAGAGATTTGAGATCTCATCTAGATCAAGGATGGGGTTGGGTCAAGAAGGCCCTTGGGGAGTTGAGATCCATCCATCCCAAAGCGATTTTATAGTAATATTTAATAAATAATTAGGCTCCGTTTACTAATCGGGAATGGGAATGAATGAATGGGTTTCATTCCCTTTGATGTTGTTTACCAAGTAATGAAATGAGAATCAATATATGGGACCCACGTCAAAATCAGGAATCAATCTACTAAATATGGGGTAATCCCATTACCTTCAAAAAGTTGATCAATCCCATTCCCTTTCCTTATTTCGTGGGACCTACATCTATTTATTAATTATCTTCACATTATTTGTATTCGCCTTTACATTTTCACCCTCATTATTTATCTTCTCTATAACTATTTATTTAATGATAATTAATTTTAATTTGATTGATAATTTATTTACTGGTCATTTATTTAATAATAATTATTCTTATTTTCTTATTTTCATATAAATTATTAAAATAAAATCAATTACTATTTAATTAAATTTATTTACTTATATATTTTTTTAGTTAATACATTTTCAATTATTTAATTATGAAATGGGTAATCTAGTCATTATAATAAATTTGATTCTTATTGCTAATGTAAGTAAACATTATAAAAGGAATCTGATTCTGATTCCCAACAAAATTAAGTAAACAACATCAAAGGGATGTCTTTCCGATTCCGATTGATCTCATTCCGATTGATTTTTATTCTGATTCCTTACCTTTTTTTATTCCTTATAGGTAAACGAGGCCTTAGTTTATTGGATGCAACTTTAACACTTTAAAAATTTTGGAGGTCAATTACTCAAATTAAAATCCGATCATATGATTATTACTACAACCTCAATAGTTCGAGTGGTTTATACAAATTTCTCTTATTTATGTGGTTGATTTCTATTTTTTTAAGTAGGATTATTTTAGGGTATTAATTATCGTCATCCAATACAAACTTCTAACTTTTTTTTTACCTTCTCCATGTGGTCCTTGTTCGTATTAGACCCCCTTTTCTTTTTGTACCTTATACATGTGGGATTTACTTTTCGTTTTGGCTAGTTAAGTGTTTTCTTTAAAAAAAAATTTAAGTGTTTCAATAGTAATCAAGATTTTAAACAAATAAAGTGCATAATAGCTAAGATTTGGAAAGAAAACAAAAATTAAGAGAGATTTGTATGGAATTAAAGACGAATTTGAAGTTTTTATGGTTAGATACTATTCACTATATTGATTAAAATCTTGGTGACTTATTGATGGTTTTTTAAGTACTTTTTTTATTTATTAATCATTTAAGTTTGGTCTAATGGTTATGTAATCATAATCCCGCTATTAAATTATGGAGTTCAAATTTTATCATTGAACTTAAGATTAGACTGTATATTCAAACTTTAAGCTTTAAATTTTATCAATATTAACTATATACTATATAAGTAATTATTTAACCTTATGTTAATGGATATTAATGTCTTTAGTTATTTGTACTAAATTACATTATTTTTCATATTTTAATAAAAGCTATATCCTATATTATAAAACAATTATTTAATATAAGAAAATAAATTACTTGAGATACTAAATTACATTTGAGTTTTGTGTTACATTTTGAATAAAATATTTTTAGTAAAACACTTTTTAGATAAACATTAATTAAGTGTTTTCTCTAAAAATATTTTTAAGTGTTTTCAAATATTTTTAGAAATTTCAAAAACATTTTTTTTATGATGTAGTCAAACATCTTACAAAGATTAAAAAATGTTTTTAAGGGATAAAAAACACTTAAAATACCACAAGATCTCACAAAACTCTTCTCAAATTTATAGATTTATTATCCTAATTTAAGAAATCTATAGATTTGTATCCAATAACTCACTAACTCTTATAGTAAAAATAAAAATGGTGTATACATTAGTAACTAAATAATACGTTTAGCAAAAAGTTGATAATATGGTCAGAGTAAAAATTGATATTTATTTATTTAAAATTAAACATGGAAGAGAAGTTGGTGGAATTTTATGATTAGCTTTCGAATTTGGGAGGTGAAGTGGCTCCTCACACGGGGATGCACGGAGTTCCCGAAGAACCCCTTGGAAAATGTGACACGTATACGTGCAGAAATAGAGGGCCGTCGTTTTCCATCCATATTATATTAATATCAATATGGATGTCGGTGACGGAGTTTGATTATCCCGCATAATAGGCCGTGAGGCGTATGATAAGTTGATAACATAGCGCTGACTTGATGACCTACCTACCTATTAATCCTTCTTGCTAATGGTATTGTCAATCAATCCGATAAATAATTTTAAAAAAAAAAAAATTAAAAACTAAAAACATTTAATAAATTGTTCTATATGATACAATCATGAATCACTTATTAAATTCAAACCCCATTTTAATTTAGGGTAAAATACAAATTAGACTCTATGAGACCTCAGTAGTTTTTTCTAAATGTGTGAACATCCCTTGGTTTGAAAATGGAAAATCACACCCCTGTAGTTCTAAATTTTTTCAATCAGACTCCTCCCTTTTAATGTCAATAATTTCCTTTTAGCCATTTGAACTCCGATTTGGATGATTCAAGATGTTTTAAAATCCTCATTTTAGGCTCTACATAATAGTCACTTCCAAACTTTGAAATGATCAATGAATAATAGAGTTTATTAATATAAAAATACTGGATATAATTGACACCGTTAACTCTTTTTTTATTGATGATTTGGAAGTTCTAGAGTGACCATAACGTAGAAACCGAAATTAGGATTCCAAAACATCTTGAATCATACAAATCAGAGTCAAACGAAGAAGTTATGATTAAAAGAAAATTAATGACATTTGAGGGGAGGGATCTGATTGAAAAAAATTGGAATTACAAAAATGTGATTTGTTATTTTCAAAGTACAGGGGATGTTCATGCATTTGAATAAAATCACATGGGTCTCATTTCCATTTTACCATTTAATTTATTATATTTTAAAGTTATTACTATCAATAAAATTTGTGGATATTAAGAATCTTGTCACATTGATTTTTTAATGTTTATTTTTAATCAGCTGGTTCAAACAAACTGAGATACTTTAAAATTAGTGATTAAGTATTTGTTTTTTTTTTACCTAATTAGAGGTACCTCTCTACGTTGAATGTTTATTTTTAATCTTCTAGTTCAAACAAACTGAGATACTTTAAAATTAGTGATTAGGTATTTGTTTTTTTTTTTACCTAATTAGAGGTACCTCTCTACGTAGAATAAAAAAACCAAAACCAAATTTTGTTTAATATTTACCTATAGTCCAAATGATTTAAAATGATATTGGTTTGACTGCATTCTTGAACTATTAAATGTGAGTTTGGGATACATTTCTAGGAAAATATTTTTAGCATAAACACTTCTAAAGTGTTTCCAAGTGTTTTTAGAAATTGTTACCCAATTTCAAGTTTAATTCCGATTGATTCAATTAGTTTCGTTTAAGAAAGAAAATTAATAATGTTTTACTGATTTGATTGATAGCCCACATTTGATTGATAGCCCACAGATTCCAGTATTACAACAATCAATACACGATATAGCAGCAGTAAGACGGGATTAATAAGGAGAGGAGAGAACAAAACGAAATGATTAAGGTAAGAAATCTCAAAAACTTCCACTAGAATTGTTAATCGTCAATACAAATATTTAAATAAAAAAACACAAATAAAAAGAATTCCCTTCTTTGTTTTTGTCTTCGATTATTCTTTGCAACGACGACGTCTACGATGGAATAAATCACAAGCTCCCCTTGTGACGGTTTGAATCAAGAACTTTTTGTTCTTGTTTTGATCATACCACAAGCTCCATGTGTGGATTTGGATCAAAGAAATCCATTCTTTTTTATGTATGAGCAAGTTGACTTCTTCCTCCCGAAGAATCAAATCAGCTCTCTCCAAGCAATAATAAGTGTAGACACCCATTTTCGTCCGGTAATATTTAAAATTAACAAATTTTTACATATTAAAAAAAAAAAAGACTTTGGTTTGAAATGTGGTGTTTTCTTTGACATGATTTGTTTAATTTGGATTTGAAAATAAAAATAAAAATATAAATTAGCATGGTTAAAATTGATTTTAATTGAAATTTAATTTAATAGATTTGGAAAATAATTTTTAAATGAGAATCAATTTAAACATGGAAAAGATGAGTAGGAAAATTATATTTATGAGTTGTTAAATAAAATAAGATATTTTTTTATAATTATGGGAAAGAATAAAAGATTTTATTTTATTTTGATTTTTATTAATTAAATTTTCCTTATTTATTTTTCCCTCTTGTCTATAAATAGAGCCCTTCTTCAACCCTAAAAGCACACAAAAAAACCGAGCCTCCCTAATCTCTCCATACAGAAATCATTCAGAAGAGCCTCCCTCACTTTCATCTAAACCTAACAACATCAAGAGCCTCCCTCCCTCTCATAGTAAACCTAAATCCCTACCATCAAACCTTTGAGTCTCTTCTTCATCTTCTTCGTTCATCATCGGAACTCGGGGTTACACATTTGAAACTTTGATCGAATAAAGGTAAGTCATTTTCCATTTAAAAGTAGTGGTTCATATGAGCATGCTGTACTTTAATTGAAATCCCGATTATTCTATAATTATTTAGGCTATATGGTTATTTTTTCTTGAAACTATATTTAAATACGAATATGTAGGAAAAAGAATCAATGACTTTGGATATGTGGTTATTAAGTTATGATTTTTTAAAGTTTAGTATTTAAACCGATTTACTGTTTCGGGATTTTTTACACACCTTGGGATTTTATGATTTTTCGGTTCTGATTCTTTAAAAAAATGATTTATAGTTATTTTTCTATGAAACTAGACTCGTAAATAAAGATTTAGGAATAAGAATCACCCCGTTTCGATAAGTATTAAAAGAGATATGATTTTTTTAAAATTGGTAAAAATTCTGCAGAAACTTATGTAGAAAAACCGTGGCTGAAAACTTTTGACATGAAAATCTGATTTTTTTTCTTACAAAATATGTGTACTTTTCGATATTAGAAATCAATCTTGGGTGAATCTATAATATTTAGAAGAAAAAATCGAGTCAAAATACATTTTTGTTATAAAGTTATGAATTTCTAAAGTTGAGGTGTTATATTTGGGATATTTGTGAATTTGATTGCCATATTTTATGTTTTCTATTTATTGTCCCCAAATTAAGGTAAATCTTGAATTGATTTGTTAATATTATATTGATGTATATTGGATTTCAAAAAAAGAAAGGAGTTTGAATTTATTAGGATACTAATTTTCCAACTTCCTAAAAACATAATTTGATTAAATTACCAAACTTTTAAATATCGAAATTGGAATTAATTAGGATACTAATTTTCCAAAGCATAAAAATTAAAATTTTAAATAGAATTGGAATTAATTAGGATACTAATTTTTCAAAACATAAAACTTAAATTTAAATATAGAATTGGAATTAATTAGAATACTGATTTTCCAAATCATAAAAATTAACAGTGAAATTTTAAATATAGAAATTAGAATTTATTAGGATATTAATTATCCATTTATACCATAAATAAAATATTTGTCAAATAAAACTTTCTCATTTTAAATCTAGGGGATAAAAAAGAAATCTACCCTAAACCTAATATTGACCTTAAAAAATCATTATTTTTATAACAAGATAAAAATTCATAATTAATTAAAATATTCATTTTTAAAACATAAACACAAAAAACAAACAAACAAACAAATCGTTTTCGAAAACTCCGACGACGGAATATAGGGGCGTTGGAATACCATGCTCCTAAATATTCTTAAGGTAAGGAATTTTTTCTCGGAATACTGAGTTAAAATTCCCGACAATATTTTTTCTAATGGCTTTACGCCACTCATACTTATTTAATCATGCTTTATTGCTAAAGTATTGATATAAAACATAATTAATAAAACATGAGACATTTAAAAATAACCAAAAAAATAATTTTTGTTTATAGATAAAGGCTTTCTTCAATAATACACCAAATAAAATAAAATAAAAAACAACAATCGTTTTAAAACGAACATAATAGGGTGCTAATACCTTCCCTATGTGTGAATGAACTCCCGAACCCATAGTCAATAGTTAGTAGACCATCTTTAGTTAATGAATAGGTGACTAATCACACCTAATTTAGAAAACCAATGATTAGTGGCGACTCCCTTTTTATTTTTCCGCGTCGCATTTACGTAGCGACAGCATAACAAAGAAACTGAGTTACAAAAGATCTAGTAAGATCTTTAAATGAAGAGATGGATCTCGGCTAGAGCTATCTATACCACCCACGCACAGGGCCTTCTAATGTAAGGGGGATGCCCTACACTTAGTAGCATCTCGAATACCCTAGAGCTTCATCCAGGTCTGAAACGTATCAACATGCTCGAGTGGATCCTTTGAGCCATCATATGTGGTCATAGCTAGAATTTTGAATTTGGTGGGAAGCTCTACCTCCATTATATCATAGGTGAATGGCGGTTCAGTTTGCTCAAGTAGATCTTCTAGTGCAAGAGGAGTCTTTCCTCTATATTCTTTCTTCATATGACCAAGTTGATCTCGGAGCTTTTTCAACTCTAGTTCCCAAGGCTGTGAATTTTCTGCAGTAGACTTCGCACATCTGCATATTCCTTTCTCTTTTGATTTAAAACTTCTCTGAGGTCGGACCTTCGTTTTTTACTAGGTTGCTTGTTGCAATGATAGTTATGAGAGGAAGAGGAATTGTCCTGGATATCTAGTCTTGAGTTCCCATTCGAACCGCTCTTCTCATAATTCTGTGATTCATCTATGCGCTATATACGTTCTTTGTCCTTTTTGGACCGTAATTCCTGATAGTCAATGATGGTTGAATTTCTGTGTGAGAATTTCGAGTACTTTAGCATGATCGCGATTCACACCTCGCACTTGCTCTTCTAGAGCATCTACCCTTCCGTCTGGCATTGGCACAGCTCTTACTACTTCTTAATTTTCATCATTTTGTTGTTGTTGTCGTTCTCTAGTGCTACGAGTTTGATATCTCGTATTATGAGGGTTGCGGTTTTCACCGTCATCTACATCATCACTGTGTTGACTTCTTCGACTCATCCTCGATGGTAGAGCACTTAGTTATATACTCTTCCCACAGACGGCGCCAAATGTTGTTACCAGCAACGAACTTAGAATAATGGACGAGTTGGAGGTAGTGCGCTGCACTAGAAGTGCTGCGTAGGCAGTGTGCTGAGTAGATGACAAGCACTGTATGTACTTGCACAGGAAATGAACACAGCACCAGTGTGGTGCTGGCCTAATACCCTCCGATGCTAAAGTTAGAGAAAGCAGAGCTAGTGTGCCAGAGAGAATTAGAGTAAAATTAGTTACCTAATGAATGAATTATTTCTCCTATTTAAAGGAGAAGTAGTTGATGACATCATCATGCCACGTGTCGCGTTGAGATTGGGCCATCTGTTTCTTCTCAATTACGTGTCGCTTGCGGGTTATGTCGTGTGTCATTTCCTAATTGGATACTTGCATTCGGTTTAAGTATGTAAATCTATGCTGGAAACTATGTAGCCAGGTCTTGTCAGGTGCGTGGACTTTATAACTAGGCACCGTGATTAGACGAGGTGCCCAGGTACTACGCTCCGACCAGGTGCCTAGGCATTGTGCTCAGACGAGGTGCGTAGACATTTTTGTCAATTTATAAAATTCTATGTGTTATCAATTTCACCCCACAACATATATAATATAATTTAATAAAATAGCATCATCAAACATAAAAAGAGAATTTTAATAAAATATCTATTTTAAAAATAACTTCATACATTGAACTAAAAACAATATGTTAGCAGATAATTCTTTTTTAAAGTTATATTAATGATTAAATATTTTTATCTACTGTTTTGATAATTCCCTCTTTTATAAATTATAAATTTTCTAGTAAAATAGTCTATTATTTTCACTTATATAATTTTTAATTTTATTTTTTTGTTTGAGAAAACAAGTATGTTAGGTCGAAATATTAATTGTGGAAATATACTTTAAAATTAATAGAATTTCCTAAAAAAGTTTGACAGGATTTTAAACAAAAATATAATTATTGGAGATAAATATTTGAGAAATTATAATCAATAGCACTTTTTCTTATCCTACTTTTTTTTTTAAAAAAAGTTATTTTTTTTTCAAAAATAAAACTTTTAGTTTTCATTAAATTAAATTAATGAATTTATTTTCATTATTTATTTTTAGAGTAAAATGCGAAATATACCCCTGCACTTTCAATTTGTTGCAAAACATACCCTTGCAATAATTAAATAACAAAATATACCCTTGCACTTTACAATTGCTAATTTTATATGCCCATCTATTAAATGAAAGTTAAAATTAACGTTTTGGATGATTTTTTTTTTCAAACTTGGAAATTTGGTTTCCTCCATCTATTATTGGTTTTTTTTTTTTTGGGTGCTTTAGGTTCATGCGCTTTCTTATGCAAACTTACATGTGAGAAGTTCACAAAGTTGGATATTTATACAAATCAAAAGCCGTAGATTATTTGTTTGCACGAACTAGAACCAAAGGTAGAAGAATGAATGTGATATTTACCTTTGAAACACCCACATACATATGAATTTTGAATAGAAAAAATAAAATAAAAACTATGAAAAGCCCTAAAAACAGATGATAAAAAGCATCTTAACAGAATAATCAGTTTTAAACCATATTTTTTTCAAAAAAAAAAAAGCTTCAAATCCCAATTTTCTTAACCAAGCACTTGAGGAATTTTTTAGAGCAAGATTGATTTTCTAAAGCAAGAAGATTCTACCATTTTTTGTGAAAATCCCTCTGAACGAACACGTCTACATCTAAACACTTGCTTTAGAAAAGAAAAAAAAATCAGCCAAATGTTAAGTTTAACTTCCATTTAACAGAGGAAAATTTCATTGGGTTGCAGATTTTTATGCAATATTTGTAAAAATATCAACTCAAAAAAGTATTTGCAAATATAGCAATTTTTATCATGTTTATCAGTGCTTAACAATGATTTATATGTTTATCAGTGATAAACATAGTGTAAAAATATGTTATTCAATGTTTATCACTAATAAACCCGATCAAAATTTACTATATTTGCAAATATTTTTTTGAACTTTTATTTTTACAAATATCACTAAAATTTTTGCTAGATTTGCAAATGCCCCTTTAACAAATGGGCATAAAAAATTGAAAATGCTAAGTGCAGGATATCTTGATATTTTGTTAGTGCAGGGATATGTTTTGCAACAAGTTGAAAGTGCAAGGGTATGTTTTGCATTTTACCCTTATTTTTATTTTATAATGTAGAATGATAAATCTCATTATTATAATTTTTCATGTTCGGTTAGTGTTTACTATTTTCATAAATTTATTAATTAAACAATGTTAAACCAATTAATTTTGAATCTTTTGTACTTTTTAATTTTACAGTTAAAATGGTTTTTTTAAATACTCGTAAATATTAGCACCGGAGGCGGATGTAGAGGTGGGCAAGGTTGGCCATGAAAAACTTCTTTTTATATATTTGAATAAATAATTACTTTATTGTTTTAAATATATATTTAAATATTTTTAATACAAATATTTATTATGATTTTTTAAATATAAATTTATTATTAAAATTATATTTATAGCTTGAATATTTTAATATTCAATAATAAATTCCAATTTTTTTTCTGTTTAAATATAATAATATTTTTAAATTTTGATTGTCTATATTATTATATTGCGAAAAAAATAAACTTAAAAATTTTAATTGAATTGTTTAATTTTTTATCAGCATAATTCAATAATAATATTTGTTAAATTTTTTTTTAATGTTATTTGAAAATGTTTGTACTTTTTTATTTAAATATTTTTATATCTCATACAATTTTTAATAGTTAATTAGTGTAGGTATAAAATAATATTAATATCAAAAACAATATTGACTATTATAGTCAAATATAATTTTTAAATTAAGATGCTGAAAGCTTAAATTAATAAAATTAATGGTTAAATTATACAAAATACCCCTAACCTATAATGTTAGTTTTAATTTTGGCCCCAACGTTTTAAAAGTTTCAATTCTACCCTCAACCTTTTATTTTGTTTCAAAAATATCCCTTATTGAGGAAATCAATCTTTAAAAAATATAATATGCATGCAATTCGACTAAGTTTAACGAAAATTAAAAGATTGAGAGTATTTTTGAAAGATTTTTGTTGTAATGAAAGATAATTTCCCAAAAAATGAATATTTTGAAAGAGTATTTTTTCTAACAAAGGATATTTTGGAAACAAAATAAAAAAAGTTAGGGGTAGAATTTAAACTTTTAAAACGTTAAGGGTAAAATTAAAACCAACCCCATAATATAGGTGTATTTTGTATAAATTAACCTAAAATTAATATATATATATATATATATATATTTATTAGTTCGGCTCCCGCAAACAAAATATCCTGGATCTCCTCCTGATTAGCACTGCTTGATGTTTTGAATTTAAATCTTAAGAGTGGCAATTTGAATGTCTGAAGAATTTAAATCTTAAGAGTGGAAATTTGACTGTCTGAAGACCCATTTTTTCTTCTTTAAGATCTTCTTTGGTTATAAATTTAGTTTTAAAAAAAAAAGGTTGATAAAATTACTTTATGCGCCGCCCTCTCTTTCTCTGCCTTAGGGTGAAAAGAAAAAAAATAATGGCTTTAAAAGTTTGTTTCTGTTCAATTACCGTTCTGTCAATGGATAGAGGTCAACATATAAAGGACCAACCTCATTATGTCGGGATCATGGAATAATTTCTCTGTTTCACCACTCCCAGACTGAAACCGAACCAATTCTAATCGGTCTAGAAAAATCTCGGACCGAACAGAACCAAAATTGGCGGTTTCAGTTCGGTTAGCTCAATCGGGTTTGTGGTTTCGATTATCACCCCTAATTAAAAGCATCACATCTATAGAAGTAGACACCTGGAAATGAGAAATTGACGTTACAAAACAAAAAATCGAAAGGAAACATAAAATTGGAAAGTTCAAATACGTGACGGGGAAATCAATCACCATTTGATAATTGCATCGTAATAGCAGCTTCAAGTTATGACCCCATAAAAGTTTCTACAGGGAAACTTAAGAGTCATCATGGATGCAGGCAGAGCTATGACAAAAGAAGAAGGAAAAGAGAGAAAGAGAGAAAGTTGCAGAGAGAGAATCTGAATTGATTGTAATTGCATGACAAATGAGAGAGAGAGTACTACATATTAATAGCCTACAACTTTGCACATGTCACGTAGATATTGGAGAAAGGAATAACAACCAAAAGGAATAAAGTAAAGTGTAAAACAAAAACCATTTCCATGAGCCAAGGCCAACGGCTAGTCATCATCAACAATTGTCATCTCTTTCTTTCCATTATGTTTATCATCCCCCCGCAAGCGAACTAGGGAGTTAACAACAGTGAGCTTGATTCGTAAATTCGAGAAGCGCTGAGAAGATAACGGCTTAGTGAGAATGTCAGCAAGCTGATCATCCGAAGGAACAAAACGAACTAATAACTGCTTGTTGGATACCTTCTCTCGCACAAAGTGAAGATCAATTTCTATGTGTTTACTACGATTGTGCATTATTGGATTTTCAGCTAAGTAAATGGCACTCATGTTGTCACAAAGCAACAATGGAGTGATAGGATGAAGAAAGCCAATTTCATTAAGCAAAGATTGCAACCAAATTATTTCTGCTGATGCATTTGACAACCCACAATATTCTGATTCCGTGCTTGAGCGAGATACAACCCTCTGTTTAGTGGATGACCAAGAAACCAAATTATTACCTAAGAATGCACAGAACCCAGAAGTGCTCCTTCTATCATCAGGACATGATGCCCAGTCTACATCCGTATAGCATGTAATTGACTGGGAAATTGAAGGTGACAGAGATAGACCATGGTAAAGGGTGTGTTTAAGATACCTCAAGATGCGTTTGACTGCAAGCCAATGTGTGGAAGTTGGCTTGTGCAAAAACTGACACACTTTGTTAACAACAAAACTAAGGTCAGGTCTAGTGATTGTGCAGTATTGCAAGGCACCTACCACACTTCTATACATAGTTGGATCATCAAGAGGGTCACCGTCCATTATGGACAAAGATGAATTAATTGCCATGGGTGTTGGGGATGGCTTGCAGTCATTCATGGCTATCCTATGAAGGAGATCAGTAATATATCTAGACTAGGAAAGGTGAAGACCAGTGGTTGTAATTGAAACTTGAATTCCCAAAAAATAGTGCAAATGGCCAAGATCTTTGAGCTTGAATAGGGAATTTAGTGACTGAATAAAATGGTCAATTAGAGAGGTGTTTGATCCTGTGACTATTATATCATGAACATAAATTAAGAAGGCAACAACGAAATTATGATGTTTGTAAAAGAAAAGAAAAGAGTCAGACTTGGATGGGGTGAATTTCCATGAAATTAAACAGGAGCTAAGTTTGGTATACCAGGCACGTGGACTTTGTTTTAGCCCATATAAAGATTTAGACAACTAGCAGACATGAGTAGGATGTAAAGAATCTGTAAAACCTAGAGGCTGACTCATATAGACATCTTCTTGAATTTCCCGATTTAGGAAAGCATTATAGACATCAAGCTGTTTGATAGTCCATTTGTTAGAAACAGCTAAGCTCAGCATTATCCGGATGGTGGTACTGGACTGAAGGTCTCAAAGAAGTCAATTCCATATGATTACTTATATCCCTGAGCCACTAGACGAGCTTTGCATATTTCTATATCTCCAGAAGGCTTGAATTTATTTTTGTAAACCCATTTACACCCAATAAGTTTGCAATTCATAGGAGGGGGCACCAGAACCCATGTTTTGTTGATTTGTAAAGCTTGAAATTCCTCTTGCATTGCTTTCTGCCATTCAGGGTGTTTTGCAGCTATAGAATAAGATGTTGGATTAGAAGAGTGCTTGATGGAAGGTGTGGAAGATTTGTAGAGTCACACTTTGGGTTTAAAAATGCCAGACTTGGACCTTGTGACCATTGGATGTGAGGGTGGTGGTGGAGGAGGCATGTGGGAAGTATTTAAAGAGGGAGAAGATGGCTGATTTTGTAAAGAGCAGGTAGAGGAAGAAGAGGGAGATGTGGTGTTTGGTTAAACAGTAGGTGAAGGCATTGGAGATGAAAGAGTTGAGGCAGATGTGGTGTTTGGTTGAATAGTAGGTGAAGGCATTGGAGATGAAAGAGTTGAGGGGGAAGATAAAGAAGATTGAGAGGCAGTGGAGGGTAAAAAAGGACTTGGAATGAATGATATAGGGGAAGGAATTGGCTGTGGCAGAACAAAAGAGTGAGGAAAAGTGGAGATATCATAGTGATAGCTTTGGATATTTGGTAGGGGTTTTGTGATCATCTGAGAAAAGGGGAAGGTATTTTCATTGAATATCACATGTCTAGATATATATAAATCCTGCCAGTGGATGGATCAAGACACAGGTATCCCTTGTGATTTGTACTATATCTAATAAAAACACACTGAGTTGATCGAAATTGGATCTTGGAGGTTGTGTAAGGTCTGAGATATGGAAAGCAGGCACAACCAAAGGATTTGAAGAGTTTGTAATCTGGTTGAACAGACTAGAGGAGATCATATGGGGATTTGTCATCAAGAATAGGAGAAGGTAATCTGTTGATGATATGAACTGTTGTTGGAAAAGCATAGGACTAAAAAGTCTGAGGCATGGCTGAATGAGCTAACAGAGATAGTTCAACCTCTACAATATGCCTGTTCTTTCTTTCCACTTTGCCATTCTGTTGGGGTGTGTAAGGGTAAGAAATTCGGTGATGAATACCCTTATTGGCAAGGAGAGCAGACAGAGATCGAAATTCTCCTCCCCAATCAGATTGTAAACACTTAAGTTTGCTGTCAAATTGAGTCTCAATTACTTTAAGGAAGTGTTCAAAATAATGTAGAGTTTGACCCTTGGAATGTAGCAAATAAAACCAAGTAAAGCCAGTAAAATCATCAATAAACAAAAGAAAATATCTTGCACCATTGATTGAATTTAGAGGAGAAGGTCCCCATAAGTCTGAATGTACAAGCTGAAAAGGAGAGGTACTGACTCTTGTTGAAATTGAAAAGGGCAATCTATGACTCTTAGTTAGTTGACAGTAATTACAAAACTCAGAAGTAAAAGACTTAAAACAAGATAAACCACTAGACTGTAAGGCTTTATTGACAATAGGAAAAGCAGAATGCTCAAGTCTGTTGTGCCATATTGTCTAGGGTGTCAAGACAGCAGAGAAAGATGAGATAGATGTTGGAGATGGAGTTGTGGAGGAACCAGGTTTGGAAGAGCAAAGTTTATTTAATAATGTAGGTTAGTGAATTATGGAGCGTCATGAAGTAAGTTATTATTTGTACGCATTGTTCTTTTGGCCTAGAAATTCGTGCTAAATCATATACGGGATGTTGTGTCAATGAGATGCGTTTCCACACTATGGATAGATCTTCTAGTCGTACTACTACGAGCTGTGGGGTTTCCGTTCAGGATGATCATGATAAAGGATCAACAACGTTTTATGGACTCTTAAATAAAGTTCTAGAACTTAGTTACTTAAGATTAAATTGAGTCGTTATATTCTGATGTAAATGGTTTGACACATCTCCATCTAAAATGATGAAAGAGTCAGAAAATATATCGATTAACATATCTCGAAACTGTTTTGAAGAATAACATTTTATCTTATTTAGTCAAACTCAACAAGTTCTATACTTGGATGATATTAAATATGGGAAAGACACTGGAGGGTAATTCAAACTTTAAGATAAAAAATGTAAGGAATGTCCTTGAGTTGGAGGAAGATGACGAGAATGACAAGATTTTTACACGTGATTTCACCCATGGATATGTACGTGAGTGATATTCTAGATGCTCAAAGGCTCGATAGAGATGACATTCCTGGAGGTGTTGTCGATAAAACAGTTATGGAACGAGTTCTACATAAATCAAAATCCAGAAAAGAGGATGATAAGTTGAGCGATGATGACATAGAAGAGTTTATAAACAATAATGAAGAAGAGCCAAAATATGAGAGTGATGAGTCAGAAAACGATGAGTCTGAATAGTAAGTCAGGTTTGCGTAGTTTTCTTAATTTCTATAAATAGATTATACTTTATTTTTCATTTTAACATTTTTGTTTGCGTGTTTTCAACTGGAATGATAGGGGGGATGGTAAGATTTACAAGTCATCAGCCATCGCACCAAGCAACTAGAGGACTCATCGCTGTCATATAGGCGGGGTAGAGATTAGGGAGCCATCATTGGATACATTGATGTGTTCTTAGTCTCCTTCACCTTCACTGGGTCATGTATTGAGCCCAACATCAGATCATTCGACGGATGCATCGATGCCATCATATACTTCTGATCATGGTAAGAATACCTATTTTTTGTGAATGTCATTTATGCTTAATTTTGTACTTATTAAATAATTTATTTATAATTCCGTCTCAATCATCGGTTTCTAAACGCGAATATGCGAAGAACCTTAAAACGAGTGGTTGGCGAGAATGCTAGACCATTTATCATTGAGGCGGACATATTGGTGCATGCCCTCATACCACCAAGCCACATGAGATATGATTTGGTGCCAACATATATTATTAATGATATCAGACAACGAATTACGGTGAGTCTTGTATTTAGATGCGTTATTTCCAATTACTGTATAATTTGCACTAACACATTTTTTTAATGTGTTAAGGATAAATTCAATCTTGATATGACCAATAATGTACACTGGAAAACTATCGATACACAAATGATGTTCTGTGTGAATGAGTATCTATATGAGCTGGAGAAATATTATTGCAACAACGTAGCAGAGGTTGGTGTAGAGCAAGCAGACCGCATGAGGCATCTAAGAGTGCATAGTGATGATGATTGGGGCAATTACTCGTGAAGTTGAAATCACCTAAATTTAAGGTAAAACTGTATTATTTAATGCTTAGTATATTTAGTTCTGAATGACAAGTTACTTATGATATTCATGTTGTGCAGAAACTATCAGACCAAAATAGTCAGTTTCGAGCAACGATATCATATTCGCACAAGGGTGGCTCAAAATCCAATGCTAATAAGCATTATGAGATGGTAATATTACTATTCCACACACTTACTAATCTTTTTCATTTTTGTAGTAGTATAAACATTTTATATGAGCATTTTTAGAGACAAAAGAAACCAGATACTACATGGGTCGGCGTGTGGGAGAAACAACACTCTTATAATCCAGAAATGTGTGGGTGAGCGAACAAGCCAAAGAACACCACATGAGATTATTCATTTAAAGTGTTATTTTCTTAAAATATATTTTGTATTCATTTCGTTGTTTTTTTTTATTGTTTTAGAAAAAAATGTTGGCTTACATGAAGCCACACGAGTCTCTGAGAATGAGGATGAGTCAGACACAGTGGATTCAAGCCCACCTCTTACTGATATCAATGACATGGAGAAGACTTTGCGTCACAGAACAGGCTATATAAGAGGTATGGGCAAAGAGCCCTCAACCTCCTCTAAAGTCAAGTAATTGATCGAGATCATTTTGTACCTTCACAGTCGAACCAGCTTGTCCAAACTTAGCAACAACTTGTTGATGCCCTCAATATTATTGAATACTCCAAGCTCATGATTTGTAATGTGATGCAGAGTCTAGGAAACTTCGAGCAGACTGGGAGGAGTTCTAGAGAAACTATTCTTCTCAGGGAGGATGGGTGCTCTAGGTGCGGGGTATGCTTAGGCTTTATGTGTATTTTCAACACAGTACCTCGTTATCGTAGTATTTTAAGACTTTTTAAGACATATATTACGATGTTTAAGACATTATTTTAGAATCTCTAAAAACTTTTATTATTTATCTTTTTTTTTTAAAAAAATTGTGGTTCTGTATATATATGATTTTGAAACAGGTGGCATTTAGGAAGCTAGAAAAAAAAGAGGCAATAGCAACGCTATAACTTCGGTAATGCAATGCCCAGAAAGTAATTGGTAACCCCATTGTCGACGCGCACACGCGTCGGGCAATCCCCTTAGTCAATCCTGATTCAAGGTTTTACGCCGACAATGGGTACGTTCTTGACCGCGTCTGCGATGCGGGATCGAGGCTTTCCCAAAATGCCTTTACCGACGTGAATACCGGTATGGTGGTGTTCGTCGACAAAGGTCTTTTCCAACGTACGAGGTAGGCATCGCCCATTCGTTTTGTAGTGAAGAAGCTGTTTTTTGTCATATTCACAGTTTTGTGGACTAAGTTGTAATAATATCGTGTAAATATTTTTTGGGCTTAAAATAGATATTGTTTTGTCATTAAGAAGCTGTTTTTAGTCATTTTCAAAGTTGTGTTGTTGTTTCTTATCATTTTTACACTGATTTTTTTTTTTTTGGCTCAAAATAGATGTTTCCCCTTAGGTAGATTCTAGGACATTGAGGTGGTTGCTTAAGTTGATGAATGAAAACTTTTTTTTTGCTTTCATTTTGTCAATAGATAAAAAGCCACTGAATCAACCCATTATAAAGAGATTGTGTTTCATTAGGTATTGGTCAATAGAGTTTCATTTGCTAATATATCCATCCACAAGAAATGTAACTATATTTGGTTTAAACTTTCAACTAATAGGCTCTTTGGATTTTACTCTTGCACTTGAACAAGATAAATTGATCTTTCTTTAATATAAATTTCTCACATATTGTTCTTTTTAAAAAAATATAAAAATATTTTTCATCTGTTATTGAGTACATGTTTGCTTTTTTTAACGGTATTTCCCTCTAAGAAATGTGTTTACTTCTATGGTTCAAACTTTCTAACTCATAGACTTTGCTTTTTTTAGGTTTTTTCATTTTTTTTCCTATGAATGGAACTTGTACTTGGTCACTCACCTCCCTCCTTCCTTGTATGTGTTTTGCCATTATTTTTTATGCATTATTGTTCTTTAAGTAAACACAAATACCGTTGCCTTATTATAATGCTCATTGACCAAATTATTTTTTCATTCGTATACTATTACTTTCAGATGATATGGAAAATTAGTCGAGCCCTGTGAAGGCCACCATTTTAGTTTGGAATATCAATTTTGGCTTCAAGAACTTTAAACTTGTTCATTTTTTATGAACTATTATTTTTTAAAATTATAAATGTATCAACTTTGTATGGAGTGAGAATATACATTGCCCTTTTTTTCTATATATTATAGAGAATGACAACTTTTTGTTTCAATTTTTGCAATGTACCTTTATTCAAATCAACTATTGTATTTCTTATGACGTCTAGATTGATAATCTTATCTTAATGTATATCCATTGGATCTTGATTGATATTTTTTAAAATTACTTTGGGAAAAAAAAAGAATATAGATGGATACTAAGATCTAGATGTTGAACCAAATATGTATCCTGATTTATAATCTTATTTTTAAATTTCTGAATACCAAAACAAACACATATTTCAAATTTCTAGATCTCAATTCTGAATGTTATCAAAATCTATCTATATCTTTTTTTTACGAGATCATATCCGGAAAAATATTGCGTTCCCACTTTTTTTTTTTCCTTTCAACATATTCAGATTAAGATTATTTCTCCAAACCATGCTTCTGCATGGGTTTGACATTGACATTAAACCCGAGTTGAACGCCGACATGGACTAGTTTGGGCTTCTCTACTAGCATTCATGATCGGTATCCCCTTCCCTTCCCCTCTACACTTTATTTTTTAAGTAAACTCTTCCATTCTTTTCAAATTCTGATACCAAATTAGGAGACTACAGTATTCAATGGGTCTGAAGAATGAACAGAGTATTTTGGTTTATATATTTAAAATGGGTCTAACCAACTTGATAAGATTGAATGAACACACTATTTCTACTTTTAATAGATAACTCATTGTCTCTATTTTCAGAGAGACTTTTGGGTTTCTTTATATCCATATAAAAAGTATTGCCGTGTGTTATTTTTGGTTGGTTTTTGAAAACATGAGAATCGAACAGAACACTCTTTAAAACCAATAAAACAAAATGGTTATTTCAGTTTGGTTTTTTATAACACTTATAATTCACATCATTTTAAACACCCAAGTCTTCAATGTTGCCTCGAGTTGAGACACAGATATAAGTTTCAGTCTCTAAGCTGCACTGACTTGACCAAGTGCATTGTATGTGTATGATTACATAGTTTATCCAAATGACAACATGAAATACTTCGATTGCACTGAAATTTGGCAAAAAATCATTAGTGAAATCGAACTCCTAGCAAGACTGGAAATGAATCAATGAATGACTAGTTGGCATAAAAAAAACCAATTGAAACATAGACCAACAGGTTATTAGGTTTATCTGTAGCTAGTTTTCCAACCGTCTCTGTCAGATACGCTATTTCAGATGAACGACAGAAGGAATACACAAATATCAATTCATAAGATCACTTCTCAAATTTTAGTAAACAACCATTGTAATTGGCAATTCATTTGTAGCACAAACATGCAGAATCATTCACAATAATTTTCCAGAACAATCTTGATTAAGCATCAAATATACAGAGCTATATTTCTAGCAACCAACAAGGGTATCAAACAATCTAACAGTATTATCGCTAAAACCCTGCCGGCACTATCAGGGCCTATTGAAATTCGGGTCATGAATAGGGCAATTTAAAATACAATGCATGCTGCAAAAAATGGCAGGTTTAGAATGTGCTGTAATTGGTAACGGTGTGCACGGTTCGGTTCGGTTGATTTTTTCATAGTTATTGAACCGAACCGAGCATATCGGTTTTGTAAAAAATGGAACCAAACCATCCAATGAAATATATCAAACCGGTTCTTGAACCGAACCATTGGTTAAGTTTTAATCGGTTTGGTTTGTCGGTTTAAGGCAACAAAATTTAAACATAAATATTGAGAGGGAATAGATGAAAATATTAAATTTTTTGAACTTGTGTCCACCAAAATTAAGGGTAAAGATCAAACATAAGCGAATAAAGCTTTTTTCAATAATTTTCAAAGAAGACCTAAAAATGGAATTGAAGGTTTAACAACAATTTTACAACAAATAAAGAAGTGTACAACAAAAAAATAAAAATTTAAAACATAATGATAGAGAGAGATTAAAGAGGGGATTCAAATGATGTTGAAAATCATTACTTACATAGACGGTTTGGCAAAGGTTGCACAATAATCAAGTGATACGCGGTAAAAAAGCTAATATACTTGAGAGTTTTTAACCATTAATTACATATACGGTTCGGTTCGGTTTTGTACGGTTTTTCAATATAAAAACCGGACCAAAACCGATTCCCACGGTTTTTGACTATTACAAACCAAAAGAACCGTTGGTTTAAATATTTAGACAATAAACCGGTCAGGTCGGTTTTTCGGTTTCTTTGAACACCCCTAGTAATTGGGTTGTCAAAGAACCATGACACTACGTCATCAAGGAATAGAACATTATCCTATCTGCCTTTGATGTTGGTAAAACACATTCCGTAGGCAGCTCAGACCTTTTCAAAAAGGCTTTACATGTAGCTCATTTCTGTAATGAGAAATTACAAGCATTAGAGATGTCAACCCCACGATATATAAGAAGTCATCAAGTGCAGAAAGCAGGCTTACCTAAGTAACTAGCAAATCACTCACCCTACATGGTAGGAACTAGCAACAAGATCATTTTTTTTTTTTTTGATAATAAACGAAGCTTTTCATTGATGTATGAAAGAGCCACAAAAAAGGCCAAAAGAACTTACAAAAAAGCCAACCAATTAGAAGCTATAGTAGAGGGGGAATAGTTACAAAAAAAGTTACAATTTGCACTCCAAAGAGAGGCATTGAGAACACTATAATCCCAAATCACGTCCCAAGATTTACAAGAATCCACAAAAATTCTCCTATTCCTCTCAAGCCATATATTCCATAAGATTGATCTCACCGCGTTTTTCCATAAAACTTTACTTTTATCCGGGAGATTGCAACCTCCCAAAAGGGCTAGGACATTAGTCCTAATGTCAATGTGACTGACCCAACACATATTGAAAGTGCTAAACAGGGAGGACCAAATGTGTTGAGAAAAGCTGCAGTCAAAGAGCAGATGATAAGTAGTTTCCGAATTCTTCATACATAAGCAACACCAATTAGGTTGTAGACTAATCCACGGCTTTCTAGCTTGAAATTTTTGGTTTGAATTGAGACCACCATTAACAACAATCCAAAGAAAAACTTTAATTTTCTTAGGATATTTACCATTCCAAATCAGTGAGTAATCAAAATCTAACTCTGTTCCAGTATTGTTCCATAGAAGCTTCAAAACAGATTTGCAAGAAAATCCCTCACTTACGTTAACCTTCCAAACCCTTGTATCCTCCCTATCATTAACACAAAGATGCCCCAATAAATTAATCAAGTTAATCCACTCTATCACCTCCTGATCCTTGAAGTTTCTTCTGAAATCAAGAACCCAGTCATTCACCTCCTCCTTCCAAACTTGATTAACAGTTCTATTCTTGTTTTTGGCAAGAAGGAACAAGTTAGGGAAACTAGATTTGAGGGGTTCCTCGCCCAGCCAAATGTGATCCCAAAAGAGAATGCTTCTGCCATTTCCCAACAAAAAATTACAATTATTACAATTATTAGCAACAAGATCATTTAAAAGAAAGGAATCTAAGAAGAGCAAAGTTTGCATCAGAACACAAAATAATAGACTAAAATGTATTTTCAAACAAGAAAAAAATAATCTCAACACCATAAATTTTTAGAAATAATTCCATAAACTGCATCAAAAATAAAATGCAAGAAAAGGGAAGGTGTGTGTTAGGACTAGCTCCCTAATCAAAATAAGAACTTGCCCGCTTCTCATTGCTTTTTTAGACACTTCCCATTATGCTGGATCTGTATGCATATAACAACATTCATAATAAAGCAAAAGTGAAACTAGTAATTATTCAAACATCCATGCAGGAAAGATCTTCATGTGACTACATAAGTCTGAATATTACTATAAGGTCCAAACATAAACCTCAATCCATCTGCCATAGGAGTCTGTTCATCTTTTTCTACCACCACGTTCCCTTAAAGAGAGAGAAAGAGCGTCCCCTGCTCCAACATTGTAATATGCAAGAGACACATTGTCCTTTAGAAAGCCTGGTTTTCCCCTCAACTTCTGTTTGTTTGCCGGAAGCTGGATCTCACCAGCAAATTTCTCTTTTAAACTTCCCACAGTTTCAGTTAAGGACTGAACTGTAATCTCCAGCACTTGGCCCTTAAGGTTTCCATCATCAAGATTCGGAACAGAAACAATGATGCGGACAGGTCCCTGCATCAAAAAGGAGGAATACAGTTTCAGTAGAGTCCTTTTTTATTATCTAACTATATATATATATATATATATATATATATATATATATATATATTATATTAGAGGGGGTATCAAGCACTAATATGATAGCAGAAAGGAAAACAAAAAATAAACATACAGGGTGTTGAGCTAAAAATTGGTCCTCAGGTATAAGCAGAGAATCATCAAGCTTCTGTCTCTTTGGCTCTGGTTCCTCTGGAAGTGGTGGAGGAGCTTCATCAGGTGGTGGGGGAGGCATCATTCCTTGAGACATAGGCGGAGGAGGCATTCCTTGGGGCATAGGTGGAGGAGGCGGCATCATATGATTCATAGGTGGAGGGATAGGGTGAGAAACAAAAGGCCGTGGAACTGGCATGGGAGTAAAGTGAGATCCAGGAGGTGGTGGTACATTCATATTTTGTGTATGCATAGACGGCGGCTGGTTTAGGTAAAAAGATTGTTGTCCAGGGTTCATAGACATTGCAGGAGGTGGTGGCTGAACAGATGGAATCATTGACATAGAAGGTGGCCGAGGTGGGAGTACAGGAAGGCCACCACTAGCTGGGATAGAATAATGCGTGTTTGGAGGTACCATAGGAAGATTCAAGGCTAATCCAGGTGGTGGGGGAAGAGGGCGAATGAATGGCACTCCGGTTTTCGGTGGCAGAGCTGCAGGGCCTGGAAGGTTCCTTGCATCATTGTTAGCATCATTTTGATCCCCTCCAACAAGATTTTGTGACATAGCTTGGTTTGCCGTACGTCCGATGCTTCCAGTATGACCATCCCATATAACCTGCTTTGGCTGCTCTTCTTTCTTCTTTTCAATTTCAGCTTTAACTGCGTTAGATACTTCCTCTTCTGTGGTACCAAAAATATCAGGACGTGTTCGTGCAAGTCCAACTATATTTCGTGAGATCTCATCATCCTGAGCAAGAGTAGTTTCCCGAATCTTGGCAAACATCCTCTCCTTTTGCTCTTTGTACTTAGGGTCGATAAGAGAAATCCTCATGTGTTCTGAGATTTCATTAATAGGAATAAACTCCCCAGTGATTGGAGAGACAACAAATTTTGTATGATCTTTTTCTGCAGGGATCCTTTCTTCAGGCCACTTCCAGTTCTTAACAATTCTCACTGGTAGCTCGGGTTCCTCAACTACCTTCATCTCATTCTTGTCACTGCCATTTTCTCCGATCCTAGCAACTCTCATTCCCTCTTCCACAAGTTGCATCTCTTCTTCGTCCATTTCCATTTCCACATCCTTTCCAGGCTCAACAATCTCTTCATCAGCAATTGAAGTCGTCTTGCTTCTTCTAATGACCTCTTCAAGGGTCATTGGTGTAGGTAAATCTTCGTCCTCATCATCTGCAAAGTCTAAAGCCTCAACAACAACAAAATCATGCCAATCGATCATGGCCATCAATACCCTTTCCTGCTCAATCTCATCTTCAGCTTTCTGCCTTGCCTGCTCTTGTGAACGTTCCCACTCAAGCCAATGCATACACCTCTCAAGCACTGTCGTCATGTGAACAAGAGTCTTTTTAAGTTTCTCAGTTAACCCCTTAGGAGGCATCAACACTTTCGAATACGCATCAGCAAGTGAGGTAAAAAACATAAACATACTATGAGTAGGTTTCAAAAAATGAAATTGGGGATTATTAATCTCTCTACTAGTCAAACCAGTCAAGAAAGATTTTCCATTTCTGGCCACAAATTGAGCTGTTAGTTTAATGATATCCAATTCCTCCCCTGTAATCCCCGCGGGGAGCCGAACAATATATTGCTCAGCTTCAGGAGGCTCAAGAACCTTGTGTATTGGTTTGAACAAGGAAGAAACAACATCAGGCTTAGCTGCAGCAACAATTGTTTCATCGCTATCGATAGCAGTGGAAGCTGATGTAGGTGCAGCAGCAGAGGACTGATTTTGGGCACGAAATTCAGATAACCTATGCTGATAATAAGCATGATAGGGATCAGAAGGGTTTAAGAAATTGAATTTGACATTACCAGCATTATTAGCAATGATTCTCTTTTCGAATTCGGGATCATTCTTAGCGACAAATTGTGACGTTATATCGACAATGCTTCTGATATTGGGAGGAGGATGTATAATACCAATCGTTTTAGTATGAGTAGCAATTGAAGCTACAGGAGGAGTAGGAGCAGAATTCTCTTTATCAACATCATTATTGCTATCAAACGGAACATTAGGGTTTGGATAGTCTGAAGGAGCTGGAAGAGTCAAGATTGGTCCAAATGAGCTAAGCATTATTTTCGACACCAATAAAAACAACAGAGCAAACTTCTTCAATAATTCAAATGAAAACACTAGCTGTTTGTTTATCTGCAACAATAGAGAATCGGTGATGAATTCTGGGTTTCGGAAACAGAAAATCAGATGAAGAAGAGTTTGAATGCTATAACGTGAAGGCTTCGACGAGGAGGAAGGAGCTGTCGGCGTGTGGGGTGACGATGGAAGTAAATCCAAGAGATGAAAACCCTAATTGATTTCCATTGATGGAAGAGTTGTTAGTTTGGTTAGGGTCGGGACTGGGAGATGAAACCCTAATATCGGCAAGCTTTTTATTTGACTAGTTTTCACTACGTGCGATGCACGTATGTAATACATATAATTTGATTTAATTTTGTAATGAAATATATTTTAATAAATTTTATTAAATATCAATTGATTAATTTGATTTTAAAAATGGTATACACTCTAAATTTAGATATATCATAGTATTTTTATTATCTAAAACTATCTAAACAATAATATTTAATGCATTTAAACTATTAAAATATATATATTATATATATATATCTTTTAATTTTAATTAGTTACTTATAATTAAAATAAGCAATTTAATAATCTTTTCTAATTACTATAGAAAACTAACACGTGCCTTTGCACGTGATATAAAGTAAACCATTCTTTATATTTTTTTAATTTAAACTATTAATTATATCTAATTAATTACTCTATGTACCAATATCATGAGATCTCAATGAACAATTTCATGAATCGTCCTTCATTTATTATTATTATAAAAATAACAAATCATGAATAATATATAATTAACGATTTTATTACCATCTACTTATTCCTGATTTTTAATTGATCTCCACAAAATTGAAAGTCTTAAAACCTAGCAAGATACAAATTGCAATACTGATCTCACCTTTCAATTGATCAAATTTATATATTATGCAAGAAGTTTATTTGATGAATTTTGAGTCCTATAATTTTTTTGATTAATATTCTATAGTAATAATCTGATCGAGGTATGTGAAGAGACTAATACCATTTTTTTAAAATAGATTTTTGAAGGATTTCACTTTTTTTTACCATTCATTTAATCAACGACATGTATTTAAATAAAGTCACTCGACTTTAAAAAATAATAATTTGACAAAATAATTACCCTAATCATGAGGTATGTGAAGTGAAGGGGCCTTTCTTATCTAATAAATATGAAACTAAAACCCTCTCATTTGTGTGACTGTACATTCTATCATTAACATGTGTATAAATGAAATTAAATGACTTTAAATTTAAAAAATGACAAAATAAATGACAGATTTAAGATAATTTTAGAGTTTTTGAAAATGTAGGAGGGATAATGAAAGAAAAAATTGATTCCACGATCCCCTCTTTAAAATATTAAAGATAATGGTATTTTATGGTATTTTATTTTATTCTAAAATACCTAAAATTGAGTATCCAACACACCCACTATATTAAGAAAGAGACAAATCTTCTTCTTTCTTTTTTTTTTTAGAATTCTCCTCGCATTTTTAGTTTAATTTCAATCTTAAAAAAAAAAAAAAAACTTCAGCATAGTAAGGTTTGTTTATATTTTTTTTTATTCCAATTTAAGGATAAATTAATTATTAATTAATAATAATTCGTATTATTATATTATTACTATACCAAAAGACATTTTATTATCAATATTATTATAAATGTATTCTTGAATTATTATTTAAACTACAAATTGGTTTGTTTAAAGTATTCTAGAATCATTACTTAAACTATAATTTGGTTTGTTTATATATTTTTTATTCCAATTTAAATACAAATTAATTTGTAAATAATTAGAATATCGATCTTATACCAAAAGATAAAAATGTAACATTTTTTTCCCTCAAAATACCACTTCATTTGTTATATTTTTAAATTATTTATCAATTGATAATGTTAAATTAATGGGTAATGGCAAACTTTGTAAATTTGAGAATTAATATAGGGACATGGTAGTCCAAAAATGATTATCAAAGATCCCCACTTTTAATATATTAAAGATTAAAGATGAAACTTGGGTAAATTAACCTCCAAAATTAACAATTAATGGTTATTGACCTCCATATTTATTTTAACCTTTTTTTTTTTACCCTTTGATGTTGTCACTTTGGTTTGAAATGTCCACAATATCCTTCGCATCTCTTCTCTATTGATCTCAACTTATTCCTTCTCACTTGTCTTCCTCCCATCTCTCACGGCGGCGGCAACGATGGATACTCGACGAATGGTACGGCTTAAAAATTTTCCCATATCGATCCACCTATCCAGTTGTGCAACGGAAGACCCCGTCAAAGCATACATCTTCTCCAAATACATATGAACTGAATTGAAATGGTAAAGTGTTCTTTAGCATGAGAGATGGAATTTTTCATCTCTCCACTCCCCTACCCATTCTCAAACTCTCAGCCGTCTTCTTGAGTTCCTCACAGTCACGCACGAAAGCTTCATCTGATGACGTTGATGCCCTTCTTGATGTATATTCAATCTTCCATCTCTTCCTAAAAATTCCCAGCCATCAATCTTAAAATATTGGACTTGAAATTGCTTCACTATATAATGATTCAACTCAACACTTATCACAACTACAGTATCCATTTGAAATCCTTAAAAAAAAAAAAAAGAACACCGGATTCCGGTCCGGAATCAAAATCCCGTCCGAATTCTGGTGCCCTTTTTTTTAAATGCCACCTGCTCTTTTTCGTCAGGATTCCGGACCGGATTTCATACCGAAATCTGGTGTTTTTTTTTTTCCAAACGTCGCCTGCTCTTTTTTGTCAGCTCCACCCTTACCTTACCCTTCTCTTTGATTTCCAACCTTTTGCTCAATATTCATCTTTATTCTATTTGGGTAAAGTTTTATTTTTTACTTTTATTTTTGTTTGTTTTGTGATTTTGAACTTCTCTTTCTCTGTATTCGAACCACAAACCCAATTCTTTTTTTCTTTTGGTATTTCGATTTTTGGGTTGAAATTTTTATTCATTGTTATTCTCTTTAATTTTGATACAGAGTTTTGCGTAATCTTTCGTTGAATTTGAACCGTAATCTTTCGTCGAGTATATACAAGTGTATTATGTCGAGTATCAGAGCTCTTCTCCGTAATCCGTCATTGCCGCCACTGTGAGAGATGCGAGGAAGACAAGTGAGAAGGAATAAGTTGAGTTCAATGGAGAAGAGAGGTGAAGGATATTTTGGACATTTCAAACCAAAGTGACATCATCAAAGGGTAAAAAAAGGTTAAAATAAATATGGAGGTCAATAACAATTAATTGTTAATTTTGGAGGTCAATTTTCCCAAATTTCCATACTTCAGCTGATTTTGCAAAATGTGTTTTTAGTTTGCTTCTTTCTTTATAGGGTTTTTGGGATTCTTTACCTTCAAAATAGGTATTTGAATGGTTTTTTTTTTCTTAATTCACCTTTAAAATTGATAAATAACGTTATCTATTTATTGTCATTTTCATTCTTTTTGATCCTCTGATGATGTCAATTTGCTTTGAAATGTCTAAAAACCCATTTTCTTCTCTTTTTCATGAAACCGTTTTTTTCTTTCTTCCATGAAACTTTTTTCCTCTCTTCTTCCATGAAACTCTTTTCTTATCTTCTCAATAATATTTCTTCTATCTTTCTCACTCACGGCGATTGGTGGTGGATTGAAAAAACTCTATCCTCTCGATTTGGGTATGTATAACTTTGAGTTTTTGGGATTTTTCATTTTTATTTTTTAATACCTTCTCCACTCTCTAACTCAACACTCTCTTCACATAGCCAAGTAATCTTCAAGATTTTTTTCTTAATATTTTAGGGGGAAAAAAAATCTTGGTTGCCCCGAATTTTGCCTCGAAATTGAGTTTTATCCCCGAAATTTGAGTTTTGCCCCCAAAATTTGAGTTTCTTCCTCGAAATATGAGTTCCTTCCCCGAACTGAGTTTTGCCTCGAATTTTACCTCGAAATTTGAAATTTTCCTCGAAATTTAAATTTTACACCGGAATTTAAAAATTATAATGCCTAAAATTAAAATGTTCAAGAAGAAAAAGAAAGAAATAAAGAAAAAATAAAAATAAAAATTAGTGTTAATTTCATATGTATCCAAAAAAAATAAGGGTTTTTTTCGATAAAACCGTGTAGAGATAGAAAATAGCAAGAATGCCCACTATGGTTCCACGCGCCGACCACGATTAGATGGAAAAGACTATTACTGCCCTCCACCGCAAACAAGCGTCAATTTCCCAAGAAAATAACAAATAATTATGTTCAAATGTCAGATAAGGGAAACGTAATCAATAACCCTAATATTTTGTATAATTTGATATTAATGATACAAAACTAAAAATCAAACTTGTGTACTGATGAAATAGATAAAAAAAAAAAAGTAATGACCAGAAGGAAAGATGCAAAGGGAAGAAGTTTTGTAAAGTCAGGAAAAAAGAAAGAGAAATCAGAAATTAAAAGGAAGGTAAAATAAGAAATAATGTAACTAGTATAAATTCATTAGTTCAGTATTATAATATTTGAATGTAATCTAGTGTTAATCATTGCAGATAGAAAAAAAGAAGATAAAGAGGAGAATCAAGGACTACTTTCAAATGAAGAATGGTGAAGAAGCGGGACAAAAGGTAAGAAATTATTCAATATGAAAAAAAAAAACAAATGAAATGTATTGTAAAATAACAGAGGTATTATATGACAAAATGCAGGAAAGTTGTTACTTGATTAAGTCTCTGAGTTAGTATAAGGATAAAAAGACATTTGCTTATGCAAAGTATGATATAATTGAGGGTGTAAGGAAAATATGCACTGAAAGAGTGCTTAACTTACTGGATGAGGGTTGTCTGAATCACATTTTAAAAATATCAGTGCGAAAATTCCCACCAAAACTAATGCAGCAACTAATTGCTGGGGTTTCTGCCCTAAATCTAATGTAATCCAATTAAACTATAAATTAATAAAGGAATTATTAATTAGTAATATTTACATTGTCATTTATTATTAGTTTAATAAATGTAATCCATCATAAGATCCAGAGTTACATATGATAACTTAAAGTGAGCCTGTGATGCGGGAAGATTCACTTAAGTCGTAACTCAAACAATCTGTGGTATATGAATAAAAGTTGGGTGCCTTATTTTTGGTAACACCACTAACAAGGTATCTCATCTGGATTGTTCATGTAGAGACATGTGAGTGGGGGTGTTACTGCAATAGAGATTGTAGTAGACTAGACTAAGATAAATTTACTGTCTTCTGGGAAAGCCGTTACAGAAAGACACTTCGTTTATCAATCAGTTGATCATGTACAATTGATCTTAATCTTGAATGGATTACGAACTCCTGTTCGCAAGTGACAAGCCTTTGATTTGCATAGGTGAGAATGACTCGTATAGTTCGCTCAATATGCCTCCCACTTTGGGGATTCTATCTTGCTTACAGCTGGGAACGTAATTACACAAGAATGGAATTCACTCTTTTCCATATAGGAAAATAGATAAGTAGTTCCCTTATGGACTGATTCGGTCTTGAACAGTGGGGCCCCATATTTCTCTGATTAAGGAAAAGATAAAGACGCATAATGGAGATTATGTAAGGTTGTTCATGGGAGAATCAGTTGGGCTTAAGGAACAAGATGTATCATGGAGGTTAATACGGTGCAAATACCTATCCATGGATATGAACTAACTTGTGAAGGATCAAAGTGTAGTTAATGATATTAGCCAATGGACATAACTATGTCTATAGTACTAAGAGTGTAACTCTAAATATTTAGTGGAGTTATCTAAGAGTTAATGAATAAGAATTAATTGATTGAAGGAGTTCAATCAATGTAATTCTAGATCATTGGAGCTTAGTCCTATAGGTCCATTAAGTCCTCCGAGCTAACGCATGTAATTGAGAAAATAAATTAATGATGATTAATTTCTTTGGAAAAATGGTTTCAAGCATTTGATTTGAAGTTGTCAAATCAATTAAGGCAAATACAAATAGAAGAGTCTATTTGATTAATTAAATGAAATTAAATAGAAGAGTCTTTTTGATTATTTAATTAATGGTGGAATTAAATAGAAGAGTCTATTTAATTATTTAATTAAATAGAGGAGTCTATTTAATTATAAAATAGAGAGATTAAATAGAGGAGTCTATTTAATTAAATTAATTTTGAAGTTGTCAAAAATTAATGGGGATTTAAATAGAGGAGTCTATTTAAATTTTTAATTTGAAGAAGTCAAATTAAAGAGGAATAAATAAAAGGAGTTTTATTTATTTATTTATTTAATGGAATTGTTCTATTAAATAAAAAGAAAAATAAAATGCCCAATATTGTCATAGAGATGACATGGTGGGCGTGTGACCCACGGGTAGGGTCACACGCCCCATTGGTTAAATGGTAACCAATTATTTGCATTTTATTTTAATTAAAATATATGAATATCTTAATGGTTAAGATATGGAATAATTATTTTAAATTAATAAAGATTAATTTAAATAAAAGATATGGGATTATCTTATTATGGAATAAGATATTATATCTTAATTATTTAAAAGATATTTTAGAATATCTTTATTAATTATTTGATAATTAAAAAAATATTCAAAGATTTTCTGAGGTCTTGGTTTTCCTATAAATAGGATCTTTGGGGTGATCCCAAAACACACACGGTTAAGCAACCAAGAGAAGGCTCAGAAAATTTCTCTTTTTCTCTCTCTCTCTCATTGCCGCCGCCGCCCATAGGGTATAGAGAAGAAGTTTTTCTTCCCTCTTCCTTTTTCCAAAGTGGATAGTGCCCACACACTGATTCTCTTTTGTGCTTAGTGAGGAAGATCTTTTTGGTGGTCCCAGGATCGTAACCATCGAAGAATGAGGAAGAGCCAAACACTTCTCGACAAGGGTTAGTATTCATTTTTATGCATTTAGAATTTTGTTAATATTATACTGCAAGAAAAGATCCTTGGGACTTCCGTTTGAAAACTCTTTTAAAGGCCTCAATCCCAACACTAATGAGTTGGAGGAGTGTTAAGAATGAAAATCCAGATGAGCTTAGTTTTAAGCTTGGCATATATATACATATATTCACCTTGCGAGATTTCTGTATGATCACAGGGCTGAATTGTTATCCCGTTAAAAACGTAGACCTAGATAAATTACAGGAAAGCGAGTTGTTGGAAACCATATTTGCATAATCACCTAAGCTGGATTGGTACGTTTTGGATAGGGGATTTAGAGGATGTGATTTTTCAGATGAGGAATTATCATTGAAGATGGTGAAACTGTATGTGGTAGAGTCTCTTGTAATACCAAAACAGTATGGTACCACTATTGAAAAACTTCATTTCAGGTTAGTCGAGGATGATGAGGTATTTAATGGTTACTCATGAGGGAGGCTGTCTTACAATCTTACTGTTGCAAGCATAAAAAGGATAATAGAATTTCCAAATGTGAAATTTAAAAGACTTTCTGGATTTCCACAAGCTCTTCCTTCCAGCCTTGTCTGTTAATTCAGTTTATGCAAAAAGGATAGGGAATGCATATCCAAGGATGCTGAACTGGGATTATCATAAGCAGGGGACGTGGCGCTCTTATGAAAGAGATGTTTCATAGCACTAGTAAGAATATGTTTATAAATAAAAACAGTTTCATTTATTAAATGTTTATAAAATGTAAACAGTTTAATGGACAACTGATATAGGTGACAGCTCAACCAATGAAGCCTACAGAAGAAGAGCTGGAGACGGAATACCTGAAGATTTTTAAAAGAGAGTTCAAATTAAAGGAAAGAATGGAAAACAAAAAAGGAGGACCAAGTAATTACAGAGACGATGAATGTTATGATGAAGAAATAGGAAACAATGACCAAATGGCTGAAGATATAAAGCTTATACTTCAGCAAAATTACACAATGAAGCTGATCAAAATGAACTTAGAGCATAAAGTGGATGCTCTACATGAACTGATTAAAAAAGGAAGAACAATTGAATCACGGGAGTACGAGGGATATGGATATGAGGTACGAAAAAAAATGATATAAACAATATAAATTGATAACTACAATAAAAAAAACTGACGTTAAATTGCAGGGATTCGAATATGCTGATATTAGCCGAAATGAAGAACAAAGAGCAGAAGAAAGGAATGAAGGGGGATGTGATAGGGTTGACTTGCAAAATGATTATGATGAAAATATATTTATAAATGGAACAGCAGCCGAAAAGTTATTACATAGTACACATTTATAATGATAGGTTTTAGGAAATAAAACAAATAAATAAATGAAACTTAAGTGGTTAACAAAGAAATGTTGAAACATGTGTAGGAAATAAGAAAAGAAAATGTATGTGAAATATCCCCCATGAAGATGTCTGCTGATTTAATGGAGTGGTTGAAAAATAAAGAACAATCTATAGACATATATAGGGTAAATTTTCAATTAATGTCTTAAAAATAAAAAGTTAAGTGTTTATAACATAATCATATTTAAATTTATAAAAAAACATATAGGGAGGGACAGAAGCTGATGCTGAAAACAGGGACAATGCCACTCAACACTAATTCTCACAAACCAACCGGCCTCAAACCATAACCTTCCCTTCATAAAAAATACATAACATTATAATATCAATTATAAAGTCAGAAACACAACAGCCCAAGTTTCACATCAATCAGAAACAAATCGATCTAAAAAAAAAATCACTTTTACTGAAAATTGTCTATTTTGGCTCTAATCGAAAATCCAATTTCTCCCAAATTAAAATCGATATCTCCCAAGGTCTAAATTCAACCAAACGTTCCATAACTATATTAAATAATATATTGAATCGAAATATCTACGGTTTGAGTTTTAGATTTCTCCAAAACCCCACTGTTAGTTAAACCGTTAACTCACCTCGATTATGCTAATAAACCAAGGTAATTTCCGCCACGAACCAGACCTGAAAAGATGATCTAAAATAATTAAAAACTATACTAAAACAGTACCTAACGATATCACAAAGATCGGGGTTCAATGGCTTGATGAACTGGACAACCAAATGACAAAAACGGTTCTTCGTTTGAAGGGGGAGCAGCGCCGAGGCTGCTGCCTCTTGCCGCGGCTGAAATGGGGCCTTCGAGTCTCAGTTTGGTCATGGTTCAAGGCTCGGGGTGATCGATTTTGATGGGTTTTTAGTTTAGGGCAAGATGGATAAAAATCGATTGGATAAAGTGTAAAGTTTTGGAAGAAAACGGCAATACCAAGATCGAATCCTTGATTGGTTTTCAAGAAAACTCAAGAACTCATCAAGAACTCAATTTCCAGAATTTAAAATAATAATAAATCGGTTTGAAACTTACCAAAATGACGGAATAAAGAAGCTACGGCCTCTGATTTTCACCTAGTTTCGACCACGCTTCGAATCGACAACCTAACAAGCAAATGACGAACAATCCACATAAAAAACCCAACCCTAGGGGTGGCGGAAAGGGGGTCCAAGAAGGGAGAAGGGGAAAATTTACCTTTTGATTAAACAAGGATCTTCCAAGCACTCCAAATACAAGATCACACCTTGAATTGACTAAGAACGACGAAGGAAACGAAATCAGAACCCTGGTCTCCTCTTGAGGGGAGGCGGCGGTGTGGAAGAGGAAGAGAAAAAAGAAAACTCTTTTCTGACACAAAACATAACCCTTGTCTCTTCCACCTAATTTCCTTAATTGATCAAACCTCCTTCAACTTAACGAAATTGGTCAAAGCCCCTTCTCTTGCAAAAACGTCTTCTTTTAAGCCTATGAATGCAAATATAATAATCTTAAATGATTTTCAATATTTAATATTATCTACCAATAATAATATTTAATCTAAAATTTTAATTTACTTTGTGTCGGGGTGTTATATAACTACCAACTTTAAAAGGCTTTTCGTCCCCGAAAAGCTTCACTGCTTAAGGAAAAGATGAGGGTAAGAAGTAGGGGTGAAAGCAAATCCCCTCGCCCCAACCTCGGCAAACCCACTTTGTAAATGGGGCGGGGTACGGGGCGGGGCAGGGGAAAAAAACTCCCCCATTTATCATACGGGGCGGGGTCAGGGCAATGAGAGTGGCCCCGTCGGGGGCCCTATTTAGTATTTATTAAATTTAAAAAAAAAATAGTAACACAACACAAGACAATAGACACAGACCCCAACCCACTAGCCTAGCCCACCGTCCCTTTTTTCCCTTTTTTTCTTTTTTTCTTTTTCTTTTCTTTTCTTTTCTTTTTTCCTTTCATTTTTCCTTCTAATCTGTACTGTATTGTCTCTCTCGTTCGTCTCATCTCACTCTGTCTCTTGCTCACCGCCATGACCTAAAAAAATTACGATTGCCTACCACCACCGCCTATTCACGCCGCCGCTTCTTCACATAAACCTTAATTTTCCCGTCTCCACATAAACGGGGCGGGGACAGGGGCGGGGGCGGGTGGAGATTTTTCCCTTAAAAGAGGCAGGGGATAAACGGGGGACCCCACCCCATTTACACCCTTAGTAAGAAGCTCGCATGACATCCTCCCACTCCTACGTGGCTTTTTCCGAAGTATGATTCCTCCACAAAACTTTGACCAATTCTATGGTCTTGTTTCTCAGTGTCCTTTGTTCCCTTGCCAAGATCTTAACTGGCTTTTTTCGTATGATAGGTCTGCTTCTAACTCAATCGGTTCATACTCTATCACATGCGTAGGATCGACAACGTACTTACGAAGCATTAACACATGAAACACATTATGAACTCCAGACAACGCATGTGGCAAAGCCAACCTATAAGCAAGTAGTCCAATCCTCTCTAGAATCTCAAAAGAACCAATGAATCGAGGGCTCAACTTCCCTTTCTTTCCAAATCTCATCACACCCTTCATAGGTGTTATTTTTAAAAACACGTGATCGCCCACTGAGAACTCAAGATCAGTGCGTCGTTTATTTGCATAGCTTTTTTGTCTACTCTGCATAATCTTTATTTGCTCCCTAATCACATCAATTGACTGCCTCATCAACTCGACCAACTCAGGCCCCAACAATTTTCTCTCCCCAACTTCATCCCAATGAACTGGAGATCGACACTTCTTTCCATACAAGGCTTCAAAAGGAGTCATCTCGATCGTCGACTGATAACTATTATTATAAGCGAACTCTACCAAATAAAGCTAATCATCCCAACTTCCTTTAAAATCTAAGGCACAAGCTCGAAGCATGTCCTCAAGAATTTGATTAACTCGCTCAGTTTGGCCATCCGTTTGAGGGTGAAAAGCAGTACTAAAGTCTAAACGAGTACCCATAGTTTGCTGAACACTTTGCCAAAATTTAGAGACAAATCGAGTGTCTCTATCAGAAACAATACAAACTGGTACTCCATGCAAATGCACTATCTCCCTCAAATACATCTGAGTCCAATTCTCCACTGGATAAGTCAGTTTATGTAACGACCCGAACCCGTTAAATTCTTTAAATTCAAATGCACAGCGGAAGACTCAATTTTTAAAGAAAAACGGCATGGGTTCGTTTAAAAATTGAATAACCAAAACCTGTTTACAACCCAAATTTTCAGAGAAAGCTATAAATCGGGAATGCGCATTCCAAAAGAGAGTTTAATCATAAAACATTAAAATACTTTATACAAACACCCTTCGCGGGCTTAAAAGACACAAATATGTAAAAAGTATATGATTTGCAAGCATTTTTACGAATGCTTAACCAAAAGAGTTTTAACATTGCCCTTGCACCATCTAGTCAAATCACGCGGCTCCACCTCCTCTACCACGCTTCTTGCCACGGGGTTTACCTGAAAATATTGTGGTGTAGCACCATTAGCAAACAATGCTAGTGAGAGTAAAACGAAAGCAAGTAATCCTATGAACAAAATATCATAACCGAAATCGTGTCCAAAGGCCTATAATGCTCAATACTACCCACATCCACACTTCCAATTTCCATACAATCATTCGATAGTCATATATTACTAGTATTCATCATTCATTACCAAGAGATAGATATAAAGACTTAAAGTAAAGTAACATTCACTACTAAGTCTTACTACACAATTCTAAAGAATATGTAAAGGTAACATTAACTATCTTTATTACCAAACAAGTTTCATCGTATCGTGCTATTGTATGGATCGAAATCAACATACCACATACGGTCGTACCATGTCTCAAATCATCGTGACTCTCATCACATTGGATATCAGGAATTTCACCATATAGATATCAGGAATTTCACCATATAGGTATCAGGAATTTCACCATATAGGTATCAGGAATTTCACCATATAGGTATCAGGAATTTCACCATATAGATATCAGGAATTTCACCATATAGGTATCAGGAATTTCACCATATAGATATCAGGAATTTCACCATATAGGTATCAGTAATTTCACCATATAGATATCAGGAATTTCACCATATAGGTATCAGGAATTTCACCATATAGATATCAGGAATTTCACCATGATTACATATGGATCAAAATCACATACTATCATGTGCTAGTTACAAACCATAGTACCATGGTTACATATGGATCAAAATCACATACTACCATGTACTATCCCACTAATCATCTCACCATGATTACATATGGATCAAAATCACATACTATCACGTGCAGAATCAAAGTGCTCAAGGTACCCACAAATCATCACACCATGATACATATGGACCAAAATCAACATATTACCATGTGTAAATCAATGTGCCTAAGGTCACCACAAATCATCTCACCATGATTACATATGGATCAAAATCACATACTATCACGTGCAGAATCAATGTGCCGTAGGTCCCCAAAAAGTTAGCTAAACTCCAAAGAATTCTACTAAGTTAATTAGAAACCTAACTAACTAGATTACATGAGTTATCACTCAAGTGCATCTTCTAAATACTTAACTTCCAAATCCATCAAAGTAACTTTCAAATCCATCAAAGTAACTTTCAAAACAACTAAAGTAACTTCCATTTCCACTTTCATCTAACATCTCCAAATCACAATACCATACTTCCAAACCTCTCTGATGTTCTCTAATCCTCGAACTATCCATAAATCCAAACTTTCTCCACACACACTTCCGAATTAAAGTCTCCAACCAAACTTAATCCTAAGAAGTTATCTCCCTCTTTACATCGATAAACAATTACATAACGAAACTAAATTCATAAAACCACTAACTTTCACATTAAACTCACCTTAGCTTGAAGACAAGCTCCGAATAATCCGAGGTTGTAAATTCACGATCAATTCACAATCCTACAAACGAATTATTCCTAAATTACATTAATTAACCGAAAAGCAATCAAACAACATCTAAACACATAAAACCACGAAAATCCCGGATTCTACCCTTATGGAGCTCTTGGCCAAGCTAGGGAAAAAGGGGTTCGGGTTTGGTTTTCCAGCTTTTATGCATTTTAGAGGTGTTTTGGGTTGGTTTCGAATACTTTGGAGGTTTGCAAAATCAATGGGTAACCGAAAAATAGGGTTTTGCATATTAATCCATTTTCGAAAAATTAACTAAAAAGCAAAAACACAAAGAACCTAACATCCTAAACATAGCCCAAAGAGGGAAAATCATAAGGGACGGGTTTCCGGCTCAAACTCGGTTTTAGGGTTTAGGGAAAGTTTCTAAAATTGACTATAAAGACTTCCCCGAATGAAACCCTCAAGCTTCGGTGAACGAATTCGAAGATTACAACTCAAATCCACCATTAAAACACTATTCACATCAAAATTAAGAAACTTTAACATACCTTTTAGCCTCGAGAAAACGAGCGAAAACCTCGATTGTTAAGATGGGTAGAAAGGTCTCGGCGAGAGCTTTCCAACGCATCCGAAATCATGTAAAACGGAAGAGAAACGAAGCCGGGGCGACGATTTCTTTCTCTCCTCTTTTTTTCTCTCTAAGCTACGGGTTTGGGATGAAAAATGAGAAATTTCATATTTTGTCTAATTTTGGCTTATTTAAAGAGAAGGAGGAATAGTGTTTAGATATTTAACAATTTGGGAAATGACGCCTATGTCCCTCTTTTACTTTTGCTTTAAAAACGAAACCCGAAGCTCGTAAATAAACCTAAAGGTGATTAATAATTATTAATTGGTCCATTAATAATTATTAATGTCACCAAAACAAATTTTAATTATTAAAACGATTAAAAACAATTTCGGACATAGATAACTATTAAAATTGAAATTTCTAAAATTAAACTAATCTTAAAAGCTTTATTTTTAAAATAAATAAAATAAAGTAAAAATAAATAAATAAATAAATAAAAAATTTACCCCTAAAAGTCACGGGACGTTACAGTTTATCTGGAAGAAAATACGCTGACTTTGTCAACCTATCCACAATCACCCAAATCACTGAATTACCTCAAGTTGTCCTTGGCAATCCACTAATGAAATCCATGGAAATTTCTTCCCACTTCAACTCAGGATAGCTCAATGGTTTCACATAACCATGAGGACTCCTTCTCAATGTCTTCACCTGTTGACACACCAAACACTTACTCACAAACTTCGATATGTCTTTCTTTATTCCATGCCACCAATAATGCATGTTCAAATCTCTAAACATTTTGATACTACCGGGATGAACAGAAAACATAGAACCATGTGCCTCTTCCAACAACTCCTTTCTCATAGTTTCATCCTTGGGAACACACAATCGTCCCTTATAAACAAGAGCATTATCTGTAGCAAAAGAAAATACTCTAGGTAAATAGATTTCAGCATCAAGGAAACAACCAGCTAAACTTTCATCTGCTCTCTGCGCATAAATAATTCTCTGTCTCAAGGTCGGTCTCACTGTCAATCCAGCTATATTAACCGTCATCTCAAATATCAACTCAATGAGATCCGCCCTATCCATTTCTCAATGTAGCAGAGGGTGTCTTGCCAAAATTGCCTCTGAATGAACTGTTTTTCTGCTAAGTGCATCAACTACCACATTCGCTTTTCCAGGATGATACTGGATGTCACAACCGTAATCTTTCACTAACTCCAACCATCTCCTCTGTCTCATATTTAATTCCTTCTGAGTGAAGAAATATTTGAGACTTTTATGGTCAACGAAAATTAAGATCTTTTCACCATACAAGTAATGCCTCCAAATCTTTAAGACATGAACCACCGCTGCAAGTTCTAAATCATGAGTAGGATATTTCTGTTCATGCTCTTTCAGCTGTCTAGAGGCATAGGCTATCACTTTTCCATGTTGCATTAAGGCACAACCTAACCCCTTCTTCAACGCATCACTGTAAATGGTCATCCCACCAGAACCATCTGGAGTAACTAAAACTAGGGCGGTTATCAATCTCTTCTTCAACTCTTCAAAACTGGCTTCACACTCCTTACTCCACTCAAAAGCCACCCCTTTTCTAATTAACTTAGTCATTGGGGAAGCAATTCGTGTAAAGTCTTGCACAAATCTCTTATAGTATCTAGCTAAACCAAGAAAACTACGTATCTTCGCTACACTAGTAGGTCGTGCCCACCCACTAACTGCTTCGATCTTTGAAGGATCAATAGAAATATCCTGTGCTGACACTACATGTCCCAAGAAAGCTACTTTCTTCAACCAAAACTCACACTTGCTAAACTTAGCATAAAGCCCTTCATTTCTCAAAATAGTTAAAACCTTTCTCAAATGCATAACATATTCTTCCTCATTCTTAGAGTACACTAGTATATCATCTACAAATACTATCACAAATGTATCTAAGAACTTTTGGAAAACTATATGCATCAAATCCATAAAAGTTGCTGGGGCATTAGTCAACCCAAAGGATAAGACAATAAACTCGAAATGTCCATACCTCGTCTTAAAAGCTGTCTTAGGAATATCGGCCTCACGAATCCTCAACTGGTGATACCCCGATCTCAAATCTATCTTTGAAAATACGGTGGTCACTTTAACTGATCAAACAAGTCTTCTATCTTAGGCAAAGGATATTTGTTCTTGATAGTTACCTTGTTAAGCTCATGGTAATCTGTACATAACCTCATCGATCCATCTTTCTTTTTCACAAATAGAACAGGTGCACCCCATGGTGATACACTTGGACGTATGAAACCCAAATCTAAAAGCTCTTGTAACTGGGTCTTAAGCTCCTTTAGCTCAGCTGGAGCCATTCTATAAGGTGCTTTCGAAATAGGGGTGATTCTAGGTACAACTTCTATTTAGAAATCCATTTGCCTATATGGAGGTAATCCGGGTAACTCGTTAGGAAACGCATCAGTGAACTCATTCACAATGGGCACGGTTTATAAACTGACCTTCTTAACGGTAGTATCAACTACATTAGCTAGGTAAGCTAAAGCTCCCTCATCAATCAACCTCCTAGCTTGTAAGGCTGAGATCACTATTGGAGTTAGTTTGCTACTGGTTCCCTTAAACTTAAACTCTACCCCACATGGGCTCTTAAAGTTCACTTCACTTTTATGACAATAAATTATGGCATAATTAGCACGCAACCAGTTCAAGCAGAGTAGCAGGCATACATTTCTCAAGTAAACACAGTTCATCAGTTCTAAACATCCTATCAACACAAATTGTTCCATCAACCGGTGTCTTAACATTCAACTCGAAACTAAGAGGCTCAGTATCAAAATCAACATGCTTAGTGAATTCAGCAGAAATAAAAGAATGTGTAACACCTATGACAACATTCTGTGTCGCCTCAGCCTCGCCCTTAGTTGTAGCAAACAACTTTCCTTACTGAGGAGCTTGCTTTTACTACTCTAATTAGTAGGCCTGTTCTGTCCACCATCCACAGGTGCCTTCATAATCTTCCTACAGTTAGCTGATATATGCCCTTCCTGGTGACAAGTAAAGCACTTTCTAAGTTGGTTACAAACTCCAGTATGCCTCCTACCACAGTTTCGATACTCAGGTATAGTGAACTGTTGTCTACCACCCTAATTCTACCTATTCTGGTTAAAATGCCTATTCTGTGGAGCCTAATGTCCTCTATTACCACCGTGGTGCTGTTTTTTGTTGAGGCTCACTCTCAGCCTTTCTCTTCTGCTCAACTACTGCCTTAGTTGGCTCTTTCACCACAGTCTTTCCTCTACTCTTTGGATCGAAAGAGATATCAATCTTCAAAGATGAAGCCTAATCTCTAGGCTCTATAGCCTTAATCTGTCCCAGCAAATCCTCATCCAGTCCCATCAAGAACCTATGCAACCTCAGCTCAGGTGTAGAAACCTGATAATCAACAAACTTGAAAAGGCGATCAAACTCTTTCTCATACTCCAGCAAGACTTGTCCCCCAGCTAGAACATACTTCTTATACTCCCTCAACATCGTCGCCTCCTCAGTCACTCCCCCAACCCTAGCCAATCCTCTACGCATCTCATCTAACTGGGGAGCTAATGGGACATTCCCCTGTTTCTCTAATCCAGCTGGATTCACAAATCCATCATCGTTCTCCATAATAGGAGTAACATAAGAGTTAACTTCATTCGATGACTCGACGTCACTTTGGTACTCGGGGTTGATACCACGGCCGCGACCGCGCCCTCCCCTACCTCGGCCTCTACCAGGCATACCTACATGAGGCATCCTGTAACAACAAAGTACTATCAATAACGAGACTTGAACAGTTTAAGTGTCAACAAATAACTAACATGCTACTTGGATAAGAAATGACTCTTAGAGATTTAATACTTGAGATACCTGATGCCGATGAGTGTGGAGATGGGGTTCATGTTGAAAATGTATGTTTAACATACGGTCTTCAAAACCAAGAGGCTCTGATACCAACTGTTACGACCCGACTTTTCAGAGTTTAATTTCAAATAATTAAAACAGCAGAAGACTCAATAAGTATTCTTTATTGATATATAGAATTAACATCGACTCAAATAATCATTTAAAAATAAAATAGTAATTCCAGAATTACAAATTTTAAATAAAACTGTATGAAATCAAATGACATTGTCTCAATTAAGAAAAACAAAACAAATAAAGAATATCAAATCTTAATGTTTAAAATAACCCAAAGTATAAATTTAGTAAGACTCGACATATAATTCATAGATAAATATGAACGACAAGAATGGCCACCAATCGACATGAACCTCTCATCTTCGCCACTTCATCAACCGCCACCTCTCAGTCCATTATTATCTGAAAAAAAAAGATAGCACTGTGAGGCTAAAGGCAGTGAGAAAACAGTCGAACTAACAGGTAAGATTTTAAATAATCTCTAAACGAATCATATCGAGTCCCAGGCACTCAAATACTCTCCAATAACTTCTAAGGCACAAATACACTTAACTTCAAATCTCACTCGCTTACATGAATAGACAATCCTCACTAATTCCATATTCAAGACCTCTAATAATCTATCACACTTGGATAAAAAATCCTTCCGTTCTCAAAACCGGAAAAAATATCCATAACTCCTTATAATATTAATCTCATGCATCAAAACCATCCAGATCGCATACTTAACAATAATAACGTTAAACAAGAAAATACATGCAACACTAGAAATGCAATCTCTCGAGACTACTAACACTTTCTAGTATCTGGTTATAAACGCATCTATAACTGAAACTCTAATAATACATTCTTATGAGCAATGTATATTAGCACCTAGTTATGGACTCATCCATAACTGAACATATAATTAGTGTTAAGCTCGTAACCTCAATACTAATTCTCACAAACCAACGGGCCTCAAATCATAACCTTCCCTTCATCAAAAATACATAATAAAACATTATAATATCAATTATAAATTCATAAACACAGCAGCTCAATTTTACATCAATCGGATCACTAAAAACTGACTTTCTGAGTAATCGGGTAAAAACTGCCGAAACCCAAAAATTCACTTTTACGCTTTCTAAAACAATTCTCTTAACAAAGGATCATCTTACACTCCCAAAAATTCCATTATTAACATTCATATAAATCAGAAACAATCGATCTGAAGAAAATTCACTTTTACCGAAAATTGTCTATTTTGGCTCTAACCGAAAATCCAATTTCTCCCAAATTAAAATCAACATCTCCCAAGGTCTAGATTCAACCAAACGTTTCAGAACTATATTAAATAATATATTGAATCAAAATAGCTACGGTTTGAGCTTTAGATTTCTCCAAAACCCCTCCATTAGTTAAATCGTTAACTCACCTTAATTATGCTAATAAACCAAGATAATTTCCGCCACGAACCAGACCTGAAACGATGATCTAAAATAATTAAAAAATAAACTAAAACAGTATCTAACGATATCACAAGGATAAAAAGGTGATTATTGATTACCTTTGTGTGTCATTGTTTATTCATTAAAACGACTTCGTTTTGGTCTAGCGAAAAAAGGTATATATTGATTGTGGTTGCGTGTCAACTATTTTCAACATAGCTAGCGAAAAAAGGTATATGGTGATTGGTTTTGCGTGTCAATTATTACCTGATCAAAACTACGTCATTTTGAAAAACCTAAAAATATTTTTTACTTGACTAAAATTCCCCCCCCCCCTCGTTTTTACATCCCTTGCCGCCTGAAACCCTCTTCCTTTTTACTCCCTTGCTGCTTGAAACCCTATTCCTTTTTACTCCCTTGCGATTTACCCCAAGTGACATTGAAACCCTATTCCTTTTTACTCTTTTTCTGTTCATCAAAACGACGAGGATGAGTCGAAAACCAGGTTACAAAACTCCAACTGACATTCCAAAAAAGAGTCACAAAACTCCAACTGAAAATAAGGTTGAGGGAAAAAATCAATAATGGAATTCAAAGCAGAAAAGTCCATCATCGGAATCAGTAGACAGGTTTTTTTTTTCACTTCGTTTTATATAGAAAAGTCACACATGCGATTCTCTTTCAATTTGTTTTATATTCACAATCAATGATGCTGCTAATAACTATTGAAAAAGATTGATTTCTCTTAGGAAATGCATGGCATTCTATTTCAAATACGATTCTTTTTTGTCATCTTATACTTCAAAGCATGCCATTCTATTTGAATTCGTTTTTTGATTGAATTCGTTTCTGAAATTAACTAATTCTTGATTTGTTGATAATATGCTGTTAATTTGTTTTGTCTGTATTTTTCATATATGTATGACTTCTTGTTCTCAATGACTATTCTGTTTTAATATAGTTTCTTGGTTTACACTTCTTGGTTTGTGTTTCCGCTGGTGATAATTTTTAATTTTTTACAGTGTGATACTTGTAAAAAAATTCATTAGGAATGACATAATAGACAAAACATGGATGTCAAGAGATCAGTTATCGAAAGAATATGAAGTTGGTGTGGAAACCTTCATTGCTTATGCATTGAGACATGTAAAGGGAAAAATTTCCATACGATGTCCGTGCATTAAATGTGGTAATTGTAACATTCTTACTAGTAGCGAAGTAAGAAATCACTTATTCATAAAAGGCATGGACCAAAGATATGTCAATTGGATTTGGCATGGCGAGAAACTTAATGGATATTCTGAAGATAAAAAAGTGGATGAAGTTCATGAGTTTGAAGGATTTGAGAATGATGATGACATTGTTGAGATGGTAGAAGTAGCACATCAATCTTAAGAGAATAACCCAAAAAGATTTAAGGAATTGTTCTTGGATGCTGAAAAGCCTTTATACCCAGGGTGTATAAAATTCACCAAGTTAAGTTCACTGGTAAAATTGTATCACTTAAAAGTTAAGTCTGGATGGAGTGATTCTAGCTTTTCAGAGTTATTAAGATTGTTAAATGACATCCTTCCTGAAAGTAACGAATTACCAACTTCCATGTATGAGGCAAAGAAAACATAGGTTACTCTAGGAATGAGTTATGAGAAAATCCATGCATGTCCCAATGATTGTTGTGTGACGACCCGACACTTTTAAATAAATTTAATTTAGAAAACACAGCGGGAGTCTTTTATTTTAAGAAAAATTGACGTGGTTATGTTTGAAAGTTGGCTAGCCAAAACCTGTTTACATCCTAATTTTCAAATCTAATAAAATCACATGGAACTCTAAGTCCAATCAGGAGTTCAAAGATTTAATATCATAAAACAATAACCATAAGCTCTTATGAGCTAAATACAATGTACAATTCACAAAATCCTTTAAAGTTCACAAAAGTTAATATATAAGCTTTACAACAACTGAGTCCATCTCGAGGTCATCATCCCTCGATCATGCAGCACCACCTCCTCTCCCACGACCTCTAGCCAGGGCATTACCTGAAATTGGTTGTAATATCATGAGCTAACAACTTAAGCCCAGTGAGAATAATAAGAATAAAAAGTAAAGATAGACCTCAAACTCACATTTCGATTTGTGTCCAATTAATCTGACACAATTCACTCCTAAAGTTCTCCAAACTCTAGGTAATTTCATTCTAAACTTTCCAAATGATGATATTACTAACACTCGTAGTCAATCCTTATCCATTAACTTGTTACGGCATAAAATAAGAAAAGTAAATAACTTTGCATAAAATATAACATCTCGATTTTCTATTTCCATCAATCATATGCATGAAGGTAATGAGGACATCCCGTAGGATTAGCATTCGCCCTTTATGCATGAATGAAGAAAACGAGTACATCCCGTAGGCTACCCATTCAATCTTATGAATGAAGAAGTAACGAGTACATCCCGTAGGTTACCCATTCATCTTCTTTCTTAGTTTTACTTTCTTTTCTTTTTCTGAAGGTGATGCGGACACTACCCGTAGGCTCCAACATTCTCCCTTCTTTTCTTTCTCACTTTCTTTTCTTTTTCAATGATGCGAGGTGTTATGCATATGCTTGCAAAAGTAAATAAACGTAACTGTGGATATTAAAGTAGCCGAAACAAGCATAAAGTAAAGGGACATAAAGTAAAAGACATAAAGTAAAAGACATAAAGTAAATAGATAGGAAACTCCGGACGAATGATATGTCAGTCGAACTCAGCTAACAATAATAAAAGTAAAATCACAACTTAAACGATTAACCTATAGCTTCAAGGATTCTAAACTTCCAACATAATCCGAGGTTCTATTAACCGTTCTATCTAAAAGTTTGGATCTTTTAACTTCCAATGATCCAACCTAAGCTTTGAAACGAATCTAACTTAGAATCTTCTAAGATTCAATGATTTCCTCAAGAACTCCTAAATTCTCACTTAAAGGATTAACTTCTAATCCTAAGGGCACTAACTCACTTCCCTCTAATCTTAGATTCGAATTCTAATCTTAATTTCCAATTCTACAAACCATCATACTTATTCGCTTTCTATAATTACTTTAAATCCTAACTATTCTCACCTTAGAAAGAGATGACTTCGCTCCTAAATCCGGAAGAGCGATCAAATGAACGGTTCGAAAACACCTAAAATTAGAATTATATCTCAAAATCAATAAATTACCTACTAACGATCAAACAACAACTAAACGTAAAAAATGACGAAAAACTCAACAAACCCCCCCAAATGAGGCTCTCGGCCCTCTCATGAAAAATGGGCTTCGGGTTTGGTTTTCCTGCTTTTAGGCAATTTAAATGTGTTTCGAGTTGGTTTAAAGCAAATTCGACATTCCCGATTTCAATGGGTATCGATAAATAGGGTTTTTGAACGTTATGCCATTTCCCGAATTGAATTTAAATAAACATTATTTCACTAATTTATAACCCATAATCAAACCCCAAAAGGTAAAATTCAAACGAGAAGGGCTTCGACTGAAACTCGGTTTTAGGGTTAAGGGAAACTTTCCAAAATTAGTAAAAACAACTCCTGTAATTACAAACACCGAGTTTCCCAACAAGAAATCGAAGAATCAAAATGAAAACTCCATTAAAACACTATTTGGAGCTTAGGGTTTGAAGCTTTACTTACCGAGAACTCCGTAAATCACAGGTGGCAAGCACGATGGTTGGGTGGAAATGAATCGTAGGACCGATATCTTTCCAACAGAACGAGAATCGATGCGATCCGATGACAAAAGAATAAAAACCAAAAATTGAGAAAAGGGGAAGGAGGCCCACGGTTTTGGAGGAGAGAAAGGAAGAAGAAGATGATGAAATTTTGGTCAAATAAAGTCAAATGAGATATTTAATAAGAGATTAATAGTGTTTGGATAGTTTTTAAGAACTTGGAAATGACTGTTGCGTCCTTTTTATGACTTTTGACTTATAAATCGAAACCCGATGATCTTAAACTATCCCAATGGTGATTAATAATTATTAATTGGCCCGTTAATAATTATTAATACCATTAAAACGAAATTAAGCTAAAAAGGTAATTTAAAAAGAATTAACCCGAAATAAACTACTAAATTCTAATTTACCGATAAATAAATAAACTTTAATTACTTAAATTAAAATAAAATAAATAAATAAAAAATTTATCACAAAATAACGGGACGTTACATGTTGTCTATATAGGAATGAGTATATTAATGCATCTAATTGTCCCCAATGTGGAGTATCAAGGTGGAAAAAGTGTAGGAATTCAACGAAAGAAAAAATAGGAGTACCTGCAAAAGTTCTATGGTATTTTCCACCTATTCCACGATTTTAGAGGTTATTTAGTATTTCTAAACATGCGAAAGACCTGACATGGCATGCTAATGAAAGAGTTGTCGATGAAAACATGCGTCACCCTGCTGATTCACCATCTTGGAAATGGATAGATCACTTGTGGCCTGATTTTGGGTGTGAGACAAGAAACCTCTGTCTTGCTCTTTCATCAGATGAGATTAATCCACATAGTGATTTGAGCAGTAAGTATAGTTGTTGGCCAGTAATCTTGTCAATATATAATCTCCCCCCATGGTTATGCATGCGACGTAAGTTTTTGATGTTGACTATGATGATTTCTGGGCCTAGGCAACCTGGGTATAACATAGATGTGTACTTAGCTCCACTTATTGATGATTTAAAGTTATTATGGAATGAAGGTGTTGCATGTTATGATGCATATCGAGATGAAACGTTTACATTAAAAGCAGTGTTAATGTGGACTATTAATGACTTTCCGGCTTATGGTAATTTAGCTTGTTGCACTATTAAAGGATATTATGCATGTCCATTATGTGGTGAAAACACATCAGCTATGCACTTAAAGTTTAGTATGAAAATGACATACCTCGGCCATAGGAGATTTTTACCACATGATCATCCATTTAGAAAACAAATGAAGGCATTTGATAACAAGAGAGAATTTGGTAAAGCCCCAAAACCAATGAATGGAGAAGATATTTTACAAAAGTTAGAGGAACTACAATTCTCTAAACCCTCAAAGTGTTGTTTGAAGAAAAAATATGTGTTCTTTGAACTTGAATACTGGAAGAAGCTTCATGTTCATCATTGTTTAGATGTAATGCATATAGAGAAGAATGTATGTATGAATTTGGTTGGTACATTGCTTGATATACCAGGAAAAGCAAAAGATAGAGTGAAAAGTCGATATGATTTACAGCAAATGGGTATACGCACTGAATTGACACCAAAAGTTGTTGGAAAGAGAACATTCCTCCCCCCTTGCATGTTATACCCTATCAAAACAAAAAAAGCGAGAAGTTGGTAAGATATTTGTATCGGTTGACGATTTAAAAGTATCTGGATTAAAATCACATGATTGTCATGTTCTTATGCAACAACTACTCCCGGTTGCAATTCACTCAGTACTACCTAAGCATGTTAGATTAGTTGTCACACGATTATGTTTGTTTTTCAATTCGATATGCAGTAAGGTGATAGATGTTTCTCAACTTAATGTCTTGGATCAAGAAATTGTAGTCACATTGTGTATGTTGTTCACCATAATGATTCATTTAATAGTACACCTTGTTAGAGAAGTGAGACTATGTGGTCCGGTATACTTACGTTGGATGTATCCTTTTGAACATTATATGAAAGTTCTCAAAGGGTATGTTAGAAATAAAAACTGGCCTGAAGGTTGTATTGCAGAGGGATATATAGTCGAAGAAGCTCTATAATTTTTTTCTGAGTTTTTAAATGATTTAGATCCTATTGGTCTCGGAACTGCCAAAGATCGATATAATATTGATGAATTAGGACGACCTTTGTCTGCGGTTTCCCATGTTAGACCTGATCAAGAACAGCTACAACAGGCTCATCACTACGTGCTAGAAAACACCAATGATGTGCAACCATATATAGAGTATGTGCTTTCACTTTCTCTGATAGTTCTTTTGTTTAATCTTAAATGGGTAATTAGTATGATTAACGATATTTGTAGGCAACATATGGAGTATTTGAAAGTTAGTAACCCGTCAAGATCAAGAAATAAAAAATGGATACAAGATGAGCATCATCGTTCATTTATTTCTTGGTTACGTGAACAAGTAAGGCTTCAAGTAGAACTTTTTAGTTGCAATTAAACTAGCAATATTTAAATACCAAGTTATTGATTTTTTTAGGTGTTAATCGAGCTTGCGGCAGTAAATAATAAGATATCTGATACTTTACGATGGATAGCACTAGGACCCTCGCCCAGTGTGACCACATATTCTGGATATGAAATTCAAGGAATCCGGTTCCATACAAAGTCTCATGATGATGTTCGAAATGTGCAAAATAGTGGGGTTAGTTTGATAGCAAGAACAATGCCAACATCTAGTGCAAAGGATAAAAATCCCATAATCACCGACATGACTTTCTATGGCGTGATTCATAAAATATGGGAACTCGATTATATTAGTTTTAAAATTCCAATGTTCAAATGTAATTGGGTTGAGAGTAATAGTGGTGTTAAAAACGATAAACTTGGTTTTAAATTAGTTGATCTTAGTCGAATTGGATATAAATCAGATTCGTTTATATTAGCAACACAAGCAAAACAAGTTTTCTATGTTCAAGATCCTAGTGACTCTCGATGGTCAATTGTGTTGTATCCTCCTCATAAAGACATTCAATATCAAACAAATGAAGATGAGTTAGGTGACATAATCCTAGATTCTAGGCATAAGCCTCCTACTAATTTATTTGATGATGTTGATGTAAATAATTTAGCATATATTCGTACTGATTGTGAAGGCATATGGGTGGAAACTTGACGAAGATTGGGTAATTGTTTACTTTATTTGTTTTCAATATGTAGATTATGTTACCTATTTTATACTAAGCATATATTTGTACCTTTTTGTGAAGGCACAAGGCAGGAAAGGATGAAGATTCTAGTGACGAAGAATATTGAGTTCCTGTTGATGATGGTACAGAACATGAAGTCTCTAATAAGACTTTAAAAAAATGCAAGACACGAGGACTGACTGTAATGTTCGAGCTAGCGTCTATTAAGCATTAAGAAGATAGAAAAGTTGTTCGTTACAATAAGCTTGGCCAATGGATTGGGAAGAATGCTACGAAGATGGTGAGTTACATTGGGACATGTGTGCGTAACTACATCCCAATCATCTATGCGTCTTGGACTATTGTGCCAAAAGATTTGAAGCAAAAGATTTACTCTTGCGTTGAGGTAATGTAGCTAAGAGTTTATTACTTCATTTGGTTATTATTTAGTTTATTAATATCATTAGTTATACTTTTATGTAGCTTTCTTTCGTCACTCATCCCAAATCAAGGAAATATATTTTGAAAAAAGTCGGAGTCGCTTTTCGTCAATTCAAGGCAACATTGAGAAAGAAGTACATTGCGCCCTTCATTCATGATTTAGAAGAGTTGAAATACCCACCCCACATATATAAGCATTTTGAGCAAGAACATTGGGAAGCATTCTTAAAAGTTTTTATGTCTTCTGAATTCAAAGTAAATATAAGGCTTATATACTTAAGTAATTTTAGTGTTTTAAATTTGACATGTCATTTATGTGCTATAGAAGCAAAGTGATGCTCAAAGAAAAAGACGTGTCAAACATAAGTACAATCATCGACTTGCTCGTAAAGGCTATCCTAATTTACGTGAGAAGTTGGTAAGCTTTGCAAGTTTCATGTGTTTTTAGAATCAATTTCATGTTTAGGTTTTATAACTTTACTTGACTAATATTTAACTTTTAAAAAGATTAAGGAAGGAAAATATGACAAAGAAATTGATCGTCCAATATTATGGAAGATTGCACGTCAAGATTCAAATGGAGAGTACTTGAATGAAGATACAAAAATGATGGCTTACCAAATTGTAAGTTTAAATTTTCTTATTCTTATATGAATGTAATACTTCGTAAGATATTTTAATGCCCTATTTTTTGTGACTGTAGGAGGATGTAGCTAAGAGTTTTTTGGGTAACAACTCTAATCCTGAAGATGATATTTTGAGCCAAGCATTTGGAACTGAAGAACGTTCGGGACATGTTAGAGGAGTTGGAGCAGGTGTCACTCCTTCCATCTACTTTCATAAACCCTTACCTTTGACGGACGATGATGAGGAGTTTGCAACTTGAAAAATGGAAAGGAAGATGATAATATCACAATATGAGTCAATGGCTAAACGTTTCAAAGAAATGGAAGATCTATTGAAAGGGAAACCGCCAACCCCGAAATCTGAGTATGATAGTTGCTCAAAACCCGAGGTTAAAGTTGCTAAAAAAAACTTCAATACATGTGACTAGTCCATTGAAATTAAGAGAGATTGTTCTTTTTTTGCCTAAAAGTTAATTCACTATTTTATATATGTACATAGTTAAAAATTGTTGATTTAATGATATATATTTCTCATTGGTTCCTCTAAAAGGGAAAATCATGTGATTTGGCTGTTGGGACTGTTAAGAATATCGTTGCATAGGGAATGGTTTTTGAGAGAGAAGATTCAAATGAAGTTGTTCATGGGGTAGCTCTCACTAAGGATGATGTACGAGTAGCTATTGATATTGCTTTTGATAGTGGTATTGCATTTCCTATCCCTATTTTAGGCAATGTTGAAACTGTATTTGAAGCTACTAGTGCACATGTTCCATGGCCTAAAGATCTTGTTATTAAGCATAAAAAGATTAAGGTAAAATGCATTTTTGATTTCTCTTAGGAAGATTTATTTTAGACCTATATTGAATGGTTTTATTACGCATTCTTGTAGGAATGCAAAGGAGAAAATCGAGAAGTGGCTGCTTTGAAGGGTAAGATGACAAAAAATACACCAAAAATGCCAGCGACAGTCAAAGCTATTTTTAGATATGTGGAAAATACAATGCAAAATGACTACTTGAAGGTTCCCATTGAAGAAAATATATTTGGGTCAAAGATCACATATAGTATTTTGAAGGATGATATTAAGGAGTTTTGCATGATGGAAGACGTGGCTAATACAATTATTGCCGCGTACATTGCGTATGTTTCTTCTTTCTTATGCATATATTTTAGTTTTGATGATTCTTTTATGTTCAAGGTGCCCATTAAATATATGTTTTCTGCTTCTTTATTTTAGGTGCTTATGTGAGAATGATCCGAATATATTACATATATATGCCTTTGTGAATCCTTGCATCCTTTCACATAACTTTGGACCTGTGGAAAATCGTTCAAAGGATTTATGTGCTAGTTTGAATGCACTTGACCGCAATAAGCTAATCATCATTCCATGTAATTCGGGGTATGTTTTAAACCAAATAACATATATTATGATAATTATATTGTTGTCATAACTTTAACTTTTACTTATTTGTAGGAAACATTGGATGATAATCATTGTGTCTTTTGTGAGTGGTATGGTGTATTCAATAGATTCTGTTCAACATAGGATCCGAGATGATGTTCGAAACATTGTTGATATGTAAGTTAATATTCTATGTTTATATTAGCAATACACTTGACAGTGATTTCAAGTAAATGTCTCTTACTTCACTGTTAAAGTCATATTTTATGTTTTTTGTTAGGATGTGTAAGATTTTAGTTTAAATGTGTGTTTATGTATATCTTAAATTAGGTCTCTAAGAATGTGTGCTAATCAAGACAATACAAGAGTTCCAAAAAAGTTTACATGGACAGTTGTTAAGGTAAGTTTTATCACTAATATTTACCTTACAAATGGGTAATCAAATTTTGATTCAGCATGTCATCTTTTTTCTTTGTAGTGTGCTGAACAACCAGGCAATACTGAGTGTGGATATTACGTAATGAAGTTCTTAAAAGATATTGTTACTCAAAGGAGCGTGATAATTACCGATGTGGTAAATACTTATCTAATCTTATACAAATATTTATTTTTATTTATATAGTAATATTGTTATTCATTTATTTGTAGTTAACGAGGAAAGGACACTTTGCTCAATCAGAGATCGATGATATTAGAGTTGAGTTGACTGATGTTTTGGGTGAATACATATAGTGTGAAACGATGATATTAGTTCTCTTAAGAAATGGTTGATTGGTAGTCCCTTGAACTCATTTTGTAGGTGGTAGTGGATGAATATTTGTGTTTAAAGTTACTTTTGGAATGTGACTAGTTTTGTAACTATGACTAGTGTTCATAGTTAAACTCATTTTGTAGGTGGTAGTGGATGAATTTTTGTGTTCAAAGTTATTTTTGGAATGTAACTAGTTTTGTAACTATGCCTAGTGTTCAAAGTTATATTTTGCAAGGGTATTTTTTGTGGATGAATATTTGTAACTATGGATACTCAAATTTCTATATATAAATGAAATTTTGTTGGATGTGACTGCAAGTCTATAGAATTGTTTTCAGATTGAAAAATATTTACAGGTTTACAAAACTGCTTTCAGATTGAACAATATTTACAGGTTTACATGACACCTTTCCATGATGGTTTTTAAGTGTCAACTTATAAAAACTGGTTGTATAACTGAACTGATAACTTGACTATTATTTTGCGTCAAGTATAATACAATTGATGTCAAAAGATCGTCAACTATAGAGATAAATATTGATATAATATAAATGTCAAGATTACCAATGTACATTGACGCGTATTCAATGTCAACATTTCGTTAACTTGATACAAATTCTAGTCAAAATATGAGAATTTTTGACATATAATATATGTCAACAAAGATGTAAAGTTGACGCGTTTATGAAAGATGACACGCGATTAGACGACGCCAAAAATTTGTTGTGTATTCTCATTGTTGACGCGTACGGGATGTCAACTAACGTCAAATTTGTAGTAGTGGTCAAATTAAAATGCCAACTGTTTAAATCAATTAAGTAGGGAATTTGGCTTCATTGACCTCCAAATTTGCCAATTAAGGTTTATTGACTTCCATTTTTATTTTAAACTTTTTTGACCTTATGATGATGTCATTTTAGTGTGAAATTTCTTAAAAAACCCTTTTATTCTCTTCTTCCATGAAACCTTTCTCATCTCTCCTTCCATGAATTTTTTTTTCTTCTATTCTTCCATGAAACAATTTTCTTATCTTCTCAATACTATCTCTTCTATCTCCCTCACACACGGCGACGACAGATAGAGGTAGTTGGTGGTGAAAAACGTTTGAAAAATCTCTCTTCTCTCGATTTGTGTATGCATGACTTTCGGTTTTTGGGATTTTTCATCTTTATTTTTTATCAATCTCAAAACCTCAACACTCTTTTCACATTACCAAGTAATCTTCAAGCTTTCAATTCTTATTAAAAAAAAATCCGGGTTGCCCCGAATTTTACACCTAATTTTGAGTTTCTTCCCTGAATTTTGAGTTTTGCCCCAAATTTTGAGTTTTTTGCCCCGAATTTTGAGTTTTACCCCGAATTTTGCACCGAATTTTATCCCCCGAATTTTACACTGAATTATGAGTTTCTTCCCCGAATTTTGAGTTTTGCCCCGAATTTTGAACCAAATAATATTTTTTCTTAATTTAATCTATATAAAATAAAAGAGAGAAAAGTGATATTAAAAAAAAAAACTTTTAACCCCGAATTTTGCACCTCAATGAATGAAATCGGTGGACTGAAATCCGATTTTTGGTGGACCGAAATCCTTCCTTGAAACATAGAAAAAAAGTTTTTTTTTATTAATTTAATCTTATATAAAAGAGAAAATAAATTAATTAATTAATTAAAAATTAAAAAAAAAAACATTAGTAACTTACTGTTTCTTCATTCGGTGTACCGAATCGGTCCACCGAATTAAGAGACAGTGATAGGATTTTTATTTTTTTAAATTATAAATATATATATATATATAAATATATAAATATTCTCTTTTATTTTATTTATTTTATATAGATTAAATTAAGAAAAAATATCATTTGCTCCAAAATTCGGGGAAGAAGCTCATAATTCGGTGTAGAATTCGGGGTAAAACTCAAAATTCGGGGCAAAAAACTCAAAATTCGGGGCAACCCGGATTATTTTTTTTATTTTATTTTTTATAATAAGAATTGAAAGCTTGAAGATTACTTGGTAATGTGAAGAGAATGTTGAGGTAGAGAATGGAGAGGGTGTTGAGGTTTTGAGATTGATAAAAAATACAAATGAAAAATCCCAAAAACCCAAAGTCATGCATACACAAATCGAGAGAAGAGAGGTTTTTCACCACCAACCGCCGCTATCCGTCGTCGCCGTGTGTGAGGAAGATAGAAGAGATAGTATTGAGAAGATAAGAAAATGGTTTCATGAAAGAAGAGAAGAAAAAAAAATCATGGAAGGAGAGATGAGAAAGGTTTCATGGAAGAAGAGAATAAAAGGGTTATTTTAGACATTTCACACTAAAATGACATCATCATAAGGTCAAAAAAGTTTAAAATAAAAATGGAGGTTAATAAACTTTAATTGGCAAATTTGGAGGTCAATGAAGCCAAAAACCCAATTAAATAGGAAAAATTACATTTAAATTTTCTAACAGAAATTTAAAAAAATAAAATTGATGAGGTAGCCAAACATCATATAAAAATTAAAAAGTATTTTTAGTGGATGAAAAACCATCACAAACTCACCCCTAAGTTAATAACTAATGACAAATAACTTTAGAACTTTAGCGAACAATTTTTAACCTATAAGTTTTATAGCCTTGTCTCTTTTGTCATATTGTCAAACCACATGATGAACCATTCTTTCGTATAATTTTAAAAGAAAAATTTAATCAATTCTAAAATTTTAATAAAATCCAAACTAAACTAATCCATTATTCACCTTTAATTTGATGGTTTTACATGCTTCTAATATATTTTATAAAAATAATTTAAAATAATTTCAAAATCTAATATAAATTAATCTATTGTAGATTATTTTAATCTAAATTTCTATTTGACTTCTTGCACGTAAAATATCATATGCTCTAATTTTATTTCACTTAAAATCTAATAGAAGATTTTAAAAATAAAAACTAATAAAATCATATACAATGAACAACAAAAACCACCATAAAATTCGAAAAAACTACATCAATTTGGTTTTGGAAAAAAAAAAATAATTAACAATTTGTTTGACTTTGACCATTTTTCTTCCATTTAAACAATTCAATTCCGGGTATTCCCTTATCTCTAATTTAATTGTCTTCCACTTGAAGAAATCCTATTATGGGAAAGCTATAATTTTTTCCTCCTCCCTATTTTAAACCATTTTATTCTTCCATTCATTTTCAAAACACACCCTTATAAAATTATTAACCATTCAATTCATATAATCTTCATTCCTCCAATTCCATCACAATGTATTCAAATTCCATTTCCAAACTCCTCCTCTTCACGGCGGCGATACTCACGACAATAAATATCGCCGCCTCCAAAATCCACCGCTGCCCGGATTGCGCCGCCACACCTATACCTTATCCTCTAAGCACCGGCGCCGATTGCGGAGACCAATCGTACAAAATCCGGTGCGACGCAGGCTCATTGAAATTCGACACACTCAACAACACCTATACCATCATCTCCATCAATCCCGGGATCCAACGGCTCGTGATCCGTCCTTCCGATTTCATCCCCAATACATGCGTCACATCAGATATTACCCACGGTGGTATAAAACTCAATAGTTCCTTACCCTTTAACGTGACAAGCAGCAATACGATCCTCTACTTCAACTGTACGGATTCTCCCTCTTACGATCACCGTTGGATTGTTCATCAACGAGTTTATGCCACACGTACATCAACGCGACACGCGGTGTCGCGCCGTGTGCTGACGCACCATTGTGTTGTGCCTTCCGAACCGGTGGGTCGACTACGGCGTATATGATTAGGGTTCGGGAAGCAGGGTGTAGCGCATATACGAGTTTTGTAAATTTGAACCCGGTTTCGCCAATCGAACGGTGGCCTGAACCCGGGTTGGAATTGGAGTGGAAGTCGCCGCGTGAACCGAAGTGTAAGGTGTCATTAGACGACAGCGAGTGTGATGGAAATTCGATGTGCCGGGAAGATAAGGGTGAGGCGGGATCGTATAGGTGTTTTTGTGATGCTGGGTTTGTTTGGGATGGTTTAAATGGTGTTTGTTCTAAAGTAGTAGATAGCTTTACTCTCAAGGCTCTAGGGGAAGAAGTGGTAGGTTGATATAATACATATCGATGCTGCTTAAATATATGCTTCTTGTGCCATAGGTTTGATCCACAAATGCAATAAAAACTCGCACGTTTTTGTTTCAAATCTTCTCATCTAGGGTTTGTTTCCAGAAAATATTTTTGACTTCTCACTGAATTTCATCATTCATGTGTGTTTGATTTAATTTTTGGGTTCTATTGGGATGATATATTTTCCTAATCAGAAATTTTTGGTTGGGTTCGAGTTGGATTTTAAAATCAACAATCTATTCGATTCCAATACAACCTTGGTAATTACTATATTTAACGGCTAAAAACTAAAAATATTTGTTTGCGCTAAATATTATGAGTTATTTTGTTGTTTAATAGAAGTTTATTATATACTATTTTATAGTATAATTTTGAAGTTTATAAGTTTTTTACTATTTTATTTTGATTATTTTGAATTTATGAATTTCAAAATGAATATTTCTTATCGTAAAAACTACTATTTTATAGTACTATATATCAACTCAATGATCCAATCCAACCTAACCCAAATTTTGAGGGTTAGGTTAGAGTGTAAATTTGAATGGTTTAGGTTTGCATCATAATCAACCAAAACTTTTAGGTTGGGTTTGTTAAAACCCTCCAACCCAAGATTATAAAAACTATTACAATCCATATATTTATCAGATAGAATAAAATATAATATAAACAATCAATAAAATCAAAAGAAACGATGAGCTATTTCTTAGCCGTGAGGAGTAAAGTTTGTTTTTCTTGCATTCTGGCCTTATATTTTGAAGAATAAAAAACTAATAATTCATAAAATTAAAGACTACAAAAAAAAAAAAAAAAAAAAAAAAAAAAAGACTAATAACAAACCATTTTGATAGAATAGTTGTGGTTCCAGATAGTTTTTTTTTTTTTTTTAATAATTATTAGAGTGGCCGAACTTTTTTTTTTTTTTTTTTGATAAAGAGAGTTGCCGAGTTGGTTTTACTTAATTTAGAACATAATGGTGTGGTAATTAACAATTTATTTTTCTAAACTTATTTTAATATTTTTAAGGGTAAAATGCAAATAAGACCCCTGTGGTCTTTTCAAAATGCATGAACACCCCCTGTACTTTGAAAATGACAAATCGCACCCCTGTGGTTTCAATTTTGTTCAATCAGACCCCTCCCCTTCAATATCAATAATTTTCTTTTAGCCATAACTTCTTCGTTTGAACTCCGATTTGGACGATTCAAGATGTTTTGGAATCTTCATTTCTGGCTTTACATAATCGTCTCTTCAAAACTTTGAAATCATCAATAATCAAAAGAATTAACGATGTCAATCATACCTAGTGTTTCGATGTTAATAAAATCTTTTATTTGTTAATGATTTCAAAGTTTCGAAGTGACATTTATGTAGAGCCTAAAATGAGGATTCCAAAACATCTTGAATCATCAATATCGGAGTTCAAACGAAGAAGTTATGGCTAAAAGAAAATTATTGACATTGAAGGGGAGGGGTCTGATTGAAAAAGATTGGAACCACAGGGGTGCGATTTGCCATTTTCAAAGTACAGGGGGTGTTCATGCATTTTGAAAAGACCACAGGGGTCTTATTTGCATTTTACCCTATTTTTAAAAAGCTTAACCAAATCACATTTATGTTTGTTAAATTTGACTATTATTCCAAAAATAAATGTTAAATTTTTTAAAAAAATGATGAAAATTTTCTTATTTATAATATAAGAAAACAAAGCATCCATGAAAAATATTCATATCCCTACACTCATAATAACCCCCTCTACTCCCAAGTTCCATGATTATGAAAATGGAGGTTTTAGAGATAAAACTCTCTTATAGCTTCGGCTAACTAGAAACTAAAAACCAAATATAAAGAGAGATAGCAAACAAGCTTTACAGAATTTTTTTGGAGAGAAGAGAATCAGCATTTTTGAAGCTACTTGGAAGGGAAGGGTTTGGAGAATTATGAGAATTGTGGAAGTGATCAGCAGGCCAGAGGAAAGCGCCCATGGCGAACTTCCGTTTGTAGGGCAAGTCGCCACGAGCCGGAAGACCATATTCAGCGAGAAGTCGATCGAGCTTCCATTCGGGCATGTCCTCGTAGTCTTTCTTGGTGTATCTTGGATAATGAAGCGGCATTTGAAAGAAACTTCCTCCCCCTTTTTTCTTCTTTTCACTCTCCATGAATTATATTTGATTTGTTTTGTGTTCTAAGCAGATGATTAATAGTATTAATTAATACTCTTTGTTATTAGATTTTCTCGGCAGCGGCGATGAGTTGTTTTTATAGGCAGTGCAAAGAGGAGAGGATTGAGGGTGAAGAGAAGGAAGTGTACAATAGGCATGGGGAAGGAGGTTGTCACAAGGATTGCTTGATGTAACTTCTCATGATATGCTTTTGTTGTGTCTATATGGTATGTATGCTGATAAATTACTCGATATCATATTAGGTATCCGTTTAGAATAACTTTAAGAATTCCGTAGCTTTTTTTTAGAATAACACAATTTATAAAGTGAGATTGTATACTTCATTGATCACTAAAATCTAAGTAATTATATATCAATTCATATTTAATACGTGACATACAAATAAAACTAGTCATTATTTCCGTCGTTAAACCAAATAGGAATTCAACTAATAAAAGGTATTAAGTTTATAACTTATTCAAGTATAAACTTCAATTTGATTTACTTAAAAACTTAAATAAGTCTGTTCGGCATGATATAAAAGTTGTTTTCTATTTTAATTTTTAAGAATATTTTTTAATAGTTAGATATTTATATATTTAGACTTCACATTTCACAATTTTTTTGATTTTAGGATAATAGAAAATACACATTTTCTTTAAATAATAAACTCTAACGAAGAGAAATAACTATTAAACAGTTATCCTTATGATTTCATTATAAAGGGATGGAGTCCGAGTCAAGAAGAATTCATAGATGAGTAACGGTCATTTCAGTCGTCAGGTTTTTTTTTTTTTTTTTTTTGAGGCACTCATTTTTTAGCTCAGTCGTCAGGTTGAGTCAAACCGAGTCACTCATTTTTTTAACTATTTTCAAATCGTGCCTATTATCTGTTATCATTAATTCAATTAGATAATTAATGATATTCAGTTAATCTATTATCTGTTCCCTTCCCAACTTTAATTCAATTCCTTTTGAAGAGTACCCTAATATGGCAATGCTATTAATGTTTTAATCCTTTTCCTATTTTTTTTTCTTCATTTTCAAAACACCAATATAAAAACATCAACCATTTCATTCATATATCTCATTCCTCCAATTCCCATCTCTAAACAATGTATTCAAATTCCATTTCCAAGCTCCTCCTCTTCGCGGCAGCGATACTTACAACGGTAGAAATCGCCGTCTTCGCAACGCATCGTTGCCCGGATTGTGCTGCCAAACCTATACCTTTTATCCTCTAAGCACCGGCCTCGATTGCTACGACCAATCGTACAAAATCAGATGCGACGCAGGCTCACTGAAATTCGACACACTAAACAACACCTATTCCATAATCTCCATCAATCCCTCAATGCAACGGCTTGTGATCCGTCCCTCAAATCTCCTTCCCAATAATTGTGTGACATCAGATATAATCCACGGCGGTATTAAACTGAACGATTCTTTACCGTTTAACATCACGAGCAGCAATACAATCCTCTACTACAATTGTACAGAATCCCTGTTACGATCACCGTTGGATTGTTCATCGACGAGTTTGTGTCATCAATACATGATCTCGGTGCAGTGTGATAAAGCGCCATTGCAAGTTCCGGACCGGTGGGTCGACTACTTCCTATATGATTCGGGTTCGGGAAGCGGGGTGTAGCGCGTATACGAGTTTCGTTAATTTGAACCCGGTCTTGCCAATCGACCAGTGGCCGGAACCTGGGTTGGAATTGGAGTGGAAGTCGCCACGTGAACTAAAGGATTGATATATAGTAGCATAACGATGCAGCTCAATATATGCATCTCATGCCATAGGATTGATTCTTACATATGCAATAAAAACTCCAGCCCGTTTAGTAACGTTTATGTTTATGTTTATGTTTCTTGTTTCTTGTTTCTTGTTTTTTATTTTTCATTTTTCGTTTCTATTTCTCATTTCTTTCAAAAATAAAAGCAGCTACATAGTTTGATAATCATTTATTATTTCTTATTCTTGAAAAGAAAGACGAAAAAACATGCATTCGGTAATGATTTCTTGTTTTCTAAAATTTTTAATTTAATTAAAAGCATATTTTTCATATGAAAATTGAAATTTTAAATAAATTTATTTAAAAATATTATATTAATTTATTTATTTTACATAAGTAAATAAAAAAAAGAAACAATAAATAAAAACTAGAATGAACGGTAGTGATTTCAAATGAATTCTCTTATATGGTATAAAAAAATTTAAATCTCCAATATATGAAAGGTGGAACTTTTAGAAATATTTTTAGATATTTTTAGCCTCTATTTTAAAAACCACAAACATATCCCACCTCACCAAGTCTTAAATGCTATTTTATACTCATTAATATATAATAATCATTCATAATTACATTTAATATATATTAGACAGGTATCTTTTTTCTTTTTTGTAACCAACAGTTAAAATTTCATTTGAAACTTTTTAAATATTAAAAATACATTTGATTAATTTTGTTTGTGGTAACTGTAGTAAAAAACCTTTATTTTTAAGTTCGTATAATTTAATAAAAACGTTTTCTTTGTTTTAATAAAACCATTTCTTTAATTATATTAAAATAATAAAATAAATTTGAAAACATTATTTCTTATTTTATTTAAATAAAAAATAGATATAGAAATTAAAATTAAAATATTATATTTTTAAGGGAAATTGTTGAAAAAATTTAATATTTGGGACCACAAATGTAAATATTAAATGTATATACTTTTTTGGTTAGTCAAATAAAGTGATCTACTAAAGTTTTTATATTGGCTTAAAGAGTAATTGTGAAATTCCATGGATTTTAATAAGCATAGATACCTTTTAGAATTTCTAAATTGACGAGGGGTCAAATTGGAAATACATTAACTTTTCTAAATTGTCCAAGAAGTCGTAGATGTTTATTTATTGGCTATCCTTTTGGGTCGAAAAAGGGGTGGCGTTTATATGATTTGGAAACCAATGAATTCTTTGTTTCCTGTGATGTTCAATGAGGACAAATTCCCTTATAGACTTATAGTGAAGATACGACCACCGACAAATTAGTCACATCTTCTAATAGCCATCCGTTTTTTGAGTCTATCTCACAAATTGTGAGTGAAGATAATGGTGTTGTTTTTTAGGGTGTCTCTTCGATAGATAATGTTGTACTTGAGCATGTTGATGTTTCTAAAACTATTCAAGTTGATGTTCATAAGTCATCTGATCAAAATATTGAGGCAGTGGTTGATAATGTGGAATAACAACCGACAGGACGAGGACATCGCATAAAGAAGTCCTCAGCGGACTTGCGGACACATCACCACACACAAGACGAATAGTAAATCCGACTACATCAACTACTTCGCTCAACCACACGGTCCTCGGTACTCCTTTTCCCCTTGCTTCTTATATCAAATTATGATAGATTTTCTGCAAACCATACGTGTTTCTTGGCATCCATTACTTCAGGAAAGGAACCTGTTTCTTTTAACGAAGTTGTTAAAGATCCAGGTTAGCATGAGGCAATGAAAGAAGAAATCGATGCTCTAGAATGTAATGGTACATGGACATTGGAACATCTTCCTCTAGAACGTAATGGTATATGGGGACATTGGAACATCTTCCTCCTGGAAAGATAGCAATTAGATGTAAATGTGTGTAAAAGATCAAGTACAAGTCTGATAGTACTATCGAAAGATTGAAGGGTCATCTTGTTGTGCATGGAAATCAGCAGATTGAGAGAATTGATTACAATGAAACTTTTGCTCATGTTGCTAAAATGGTCACAAGTCGTACTTTCTTATTAGTTGTCGTAGCTAGAAAATGGGAACTTCATCAAATAGATGTGCACAATGTCTTTCTCCATGGAGATCTTGATGAGGAAGTATATATGCGATTACCCCTGGTTTTACTCCATCTTCTTCCTGGAAAAGTGTGTCGTCTAAGAAAGTCCTTATATGGACTTCGTCAGCTCCTCAAAACTGGTTTGCAAAGTTGTCCTCTTGCACTAAAGGACATTGGTTTTGCTCGATCCTATCCTGACTATTCTCCTGCTCACTATCGAAAGGTTCGGTTTCTTTGCATGTGCTTGTCTATGTTGATGACTTAATTATCACAGGTTCTTCTTCTAAGGTTATATCTTCCTTTAAGAAGCAACTCAGTGAAAAATTTCATATGAAAGATCTTGGTATCTTAAAATACTTTCTCAGTCTTGAGGTGTCCGATGGGAAAGATGGCTTATATTTATCTCAAAGAAAGTATGCATTAGATATTATTAGTGAATCGGGTCTTCTTGGAGCTAAACCTATCTATACTCCAATGGAACAAAATCATCATCTTGCAACTATTAATGGTAAAGTTCTTGATGATCCTGAGAAATATCGTCGGTTGTTGGTCGTTTGATCTATTTGACTATCACAAGGCCCGAACTCTGCTACTCACTTCACATTTTAGAACAATTTATGGGTAATCCCCGAATTGAACATTGGGAAGCTACTTTACGTGTTATACGATACTTGAAAGGATGTTAAGGGCAAGGCATTCTCCTTAAGGGGGAGAATGATTTTCGACTTACAGCTTATTGTGACAGTGATTGGGCTAGTTGTCCTCTCATTAGACGTTCTATCACGGGATATTATATCCTCTTGGACTCATCTTCGATCTCATGGAAAATAACGAAGTAAATTATAGTCTCTCGCTTTTCTGCGGAGGCTGAGTATTGCTCTATGGCCAGTACCACTCGTGAGTTGAAATGGTTGAAGTCTCTTTTGGCTTGTTTTGGATTGATCATCATCAGTCAATCCAATTATTTTGCGATAGTCAGGCTGCTCTTCACATCGCAAAGAAATCCTATTTTTCATGAACGCACAAAGCATATAGAGATGGATTGTCATTTTGCTCGGGATGCTCTTTCCCGACCAGGTATCATCTCTCCCTAACATATTTGAACCGATGATCAACTTGCCGATAATTTAACCAAGGCACTTGGGAAATCCCAGTTTTCTCTTCTTTTTTACAAGTTGGGCATTTGTGATCTCCATGCTCCAACTTGAGGGGAAGTGTTAAGCTTTAGGAGGAAAATAGGCCAAAAGGAAGATTTTCCTCCCTGTCGCGGCCTGCGGCGATTTTGAAGATCTTGGGCCAAAAACCCGAGAGTTGGGGCCGCGGCCCCCACAACACAGAAGGATTATTTTTCCGCTCTCGTTGTCGCGGCCACAGTTCGATTTTCTAGATATTTTCTTTATCTTTTTCCTTTTCTAGTTAATCTTTTGTATATTTGTTTGACCTCTTTTAACCTAAATATACTTGTATAAATATAGACAATGTGCCATCAGAATCAATAAGAAAAATATCATTCTTCAAAGTTTTACAGAAATTTTTGAAATTTACAATTTAAAAAAATATCAATTTAAAAAATACCTTTATCTTTTAATTCAAATGCTATTAATTTTTGGAAACTCTATGAAATATACAGCATTAAACAAATAGATAAATTTATCTAAAGGATAAATGAATCAAAATTGATTAAGAAACATCTCTATTTTAAAAATACCCTTATCTTTGAATTAAGATGTTCTTCTTGAAAATTTTGAAATTTACAATTTGAAAAAACATCATATTTGAAAATACCTTTATCTTTGAATTAAAATGCTATTCATTTTTAAAAACTGTATGAAATTTACAGCTTTAAGAAAATAGTTAAGTTTATCTTAAAGGATAAATGAATAAAAAAATTATAAAGAAACATCTCGATTCAACATGGCTTTTAATCCAAGCAAACCAAACCCTTACCTAGAAATATCAGAAGCAAACATCAAAAATCAATCAGCAAAATAGAAAGCATAATGAAAGAAAGAAACATCAAATCAAGAAAATTACTTCGTAGCGTCAACGATCATAAGTTACAAATTTAAACCCTCTGATATTCATATTTTTACTTGCCATCTCTTGAACAAGGTTCGAGGTCTTCCTTATGTTCACAACGATGCCGTTTTCGAATTCAATCTTTACAGAAACATGGAACCTTGGGAGATTTGGGAGAATTTTCACGGCATTGATGGTGAAGACCTTTATTTCTTCACCAAACTTAAGAGGTCTATTAATGCTTCTAGAGTTGTTTCTTCTCATATCCGTCGTAAAGTTGGTAGGAGTGGTGGTACTTGGAGTGGGGAACATTCTAGTCCCTTTATGTATGCCAATGATAGACTCGGTTATGTTAAGCGATTTTGATACGATAACCCTAAATAGAGAGAGTGATTATGTTTTGTTTAGGATTAGGAAGAACGAAAGGCTGAAAAGAAAATGATGAAGTGGGCACGTTGTGAAGACTCACATGTTCAATTTGCGGAACATGATCTTGTAAGGCAAAGAAGAGTGGAGCATTTTGAATCGTCATTTGTTTTAGACGTTACACCAATTGTTACAGATGATGCAAGTCATATTTTTTGCAATGAAGAGACATCGATCGTTCAAATTCAACAGCAAGAAAATCTTGATTAGGATTTCAGGGATTGGAAATTCAGTGATTCAGATGATTTTTTTTTTTTGGATGTTGATGAATTTTTATGAGAAGAGGGAGGGAAAGAGTATATTTACAACAAATATTTTGAAAAACTATACTTGTAACATCATTCTTTTCTTGAATTATTAATAATATTTTGGTGGTGGGATCGATGATGAAGGTGCTAAGGTTGTGCCAACCTAGTTGGGATGTCCCGGTGCACCTACTGAATCCTTTCGCTAATAACTTTTCTTTTTAAAAATTGCGAAATATATTTCCTGTTTGTTGTATGGTTTGATAAACATATCATTTCTTGCACCTATATATATTACATATTTTTTTCATATTTGAAAATATTTTAAATATCATTAAATACTTCAATTAATGGTTTTCATCTTTTTTTTACTTTCTTCCTCAAATTAATATTATCTTTGTATTAGCTAATACTATATATGTGTGTGATTTTTTCTGTTCTATTTTCACCTTTTACTTAGAATTAAATTATCATATCGACCATATAATTCATATATAAGAATCTTATTTTTCTGAGAAATGTCAACATATATTCTAAATATTTGATCTCTGCAGTAGCAATCTTTAAGGTAACATGACGTGATATTGTTTAGAAGTTATGCATTTTTTGTAGTCCTTATTTATGAATACTTATTGTTAGGAATGATTTCCTAGAACTTGTAATTATTTAATTATAATAATTTATTTCGAATAAATTAAATAAATAAACATAAGTTCTTTATATTATCTAGATTGATTCAATTGACGATATTAGGAATATATGGAAATATATTAATATCAAACATTCAAATAGTAAACCCTAAGTTACTCTTATGAAATCACGACTTAGTATATGAGTCATACGAGAGGATTAAAGTTGAGATGAGTAACTTAAAAGTGTCTACAGTAAATGGATAACGTTTGGGAACCTTATCCTGGTAACACTGTTGATAGCTTCCCATTTTATTTATAGACAAATGATCTAATCCTGATCATTCATGTGGGAGACATGAAATGGAAGTATCATATACAATGTTGATTGTATAAGACAGGACCACGATGTTTGTGTTGGGGATTGAGGCCTCTAAAAGAGTTCTTAAGCGGAAGTCCCACGGATCTTTCCTTGCAGTATAATATTAACAAAATCTAAATGCATAAACAGAATACTAACCCTTGTCGAGAAGTGTCTGACTATTCCTCGTTCTTCGATGGTTACGATCTTGGGACCAACAAAAAGATCTTCCTCACTAAGCACAAAAGAGAATCGGTGCGTGGGCACTATCTCCTTTGGAAAAAGGAAAATTGGGAAGAAAAATTTTTCTTCCCAATACCCTATGGGCGGCGGCTAAGAGAGAGGGATGAGAGGAATTTCCTGAGCCTTTACTTTAACTCTCTTAGTTGTGTGTTTTGGGGTCAACCCAAAGGTTCTATTTATAGGAAAACTAAGGCCTGGAAAATCTTCCAATATCTTTTAATTAATAAATAATTAATTAAGATATTCTAAAATATATTTGAATAATAAAGATATTATATTTTATTCCATAATAAAATATTCCATATCTTTTATTTAAATTAATCAATATTAATTTAAATATATTATTCCATATCTTCCATTTAAATTAATCATATTAATTTAAATAAGATATTCTAAATATATTTCAAATAATAAAATGCAAACTCTTGGTCAACTGTTGACCAAAGTGGCGTGTGACCCCACCATGGGTCACACCCCCATGTCATCCACCAATGACAATATTGGGCATTTTATTTTTCCTTTTATTTAATGGAACAATTCCTTTAAATAAATAAATAAATAAAACTCCTTTTATTTATTCCAATAAATAAAACTCCTTTTATTTATTTCCTCATTTAATTTGATAATTTCAAATTAAATATTTAAATAGACTCTTCTATTTAAATCCCCATTAATTTTGGACAACACAAAATTAATTTAATTAAATAGACTCCTCTATTTAATCTCTCATAATTAAATAGACTTTTCTATTTAATAATTAAATAGACTTCTCTATTTAATTCCACCATTAACTAAATAATTAAATAGACTCCTCTATTTAATTTCTTTTAATTAATTGAATAGACTCATCTATTCATTTCAAATTTTCCAAAGAGAAATTAATCATATTAATTTATGTTCTCGATTACATGCGTTAGCTCGAAGAACTTAATGGACCTATAGGGCTAAGCTCCAATGATCCAGAATTACCTTTGATTAAAACTCATTTTAATCAATTAATTCTCATTCATTAACTCATAGATAACTCCACTAAATATCTAGAGTTGCACTCTTAGTACTATAGACATAGTTATGTCCATTGGCTATAATCATTAACTACACTTTGATCCTTCACAAGTTAGTTCGTATCCATGGCTAGGTATTTACACCGTATTAACCTCCATGATACATCTTGTTCCTTAAGCCCAACTAATTCTCCAATGAACACCCTTACATAATCTCCATTATGCGTCTTTAACTTTTTTCTTGATCAGAGGAATATGGGGCCCCGCTGTTCAAGACCGAATCAGTCCATAAGGGAACTACTTATCTATTTTCCTATATAGAAAAGAGTGAATTCCAATTCTTGTGCAAGTACGTTCCCAACTATAAGCAAGATGCAATCCCCAAAGTGGGAGGCTTATTGAGCGAACTATTCGAGTCACTCTCACCTATGCAAATCAAAGGCTTGTCTCTTGCGAACAGGAGTTCGTAATCCACTCAGGATTAAGATCAATTGTACATGATCAACCGGTTGATAAATGAAGTGTCTTTCTGTAACGGCTTTCCCAGAAGACAGTAAGTTTATCTTAGTCCAGTCTACTACAATCTCTATTGCAGCAACACCCTCACTCACATGTCTCTACATGAGCGATCCAGATGAGATCACTTGTGCCAATTCACAAGTGGGCCGTATTAGTGGTGTTACCAGAAATAAGGCACCCAACATTTATTCATGTACCAAAGACTATTTGAGTTACACTTAAGTGAATCTTCCCGCATCATATGCTCACTTTAAGTTATCATACATAACTCTGGATCTTATGATGGATTACATTTATTAAACTAATAATAAATGACAATGTAAATATTACTAATTAATAATTTCTTTATTTGTTTATAGTTTAAATGGATTACATAAGATTTAGGGCAGAAATCCGAGCAGTTCGATCAAATGTCTCATTAGTACCGTTTACGAGAAACGATCGAATATCAAACTAAGTTTATCAACTGTGATAGATCTCAATCCTGAGTGAAATGTGGACTCCTATTTATGGAGTTATGTTCTTTGATTCACATGGTTGAGAGCAATCAGTAAAGAACGCTCAATACACTCCTGTTTTGGGGAATATAGCTAGATAAGTAGTCTGGGAACGCATCTTCACGAGATAGAATTCATAACTTTCCTATAAATTAACCTGATATCGGTGCGATACCTAAATATTTTAGGAACTTTAGGAAACTCCATTGATGTACTAATTCGAGACATGAACAAGTGTCGCCACGACTTCTATTGATCACAGAAGTATATTATCTCTAGCTCGACTAAAGATAATGTTCATTGGAGAATCAGCGGGAACACAAGGATAAAGCGGTAATTACAGGGGCAAAACGGTAAATTTATCCGCCTGTAATTATGGGGTTCCACGTTAAGGATATATCACAGATCATATAAATAAAGATAAACTAAATGGACATAACTCATCTATAGTGAAGGGAATTCAGCTATGAATCTATAGTGGAATTATTCATAGTTAGATAATAAGTAATTAACTGATTATGAGTTAATCACTTAATTGACTAATTATTAAGCTCATGATCTATAGGTCCATCGGTCCCTATGCTAGCCCAAATATCGTAGTCGCAAAATCAAGTAGAAGAAGTGGAAAGTTTAAGTAAAGTGAATTACTTAAATAGGAAATATTAATTGTTTAAATATTGAGTATATTTAAACAGTAATTAATATAAACATTATTAATTGTTTAAGTAATGAGTTTATTTAAACAAAAAATTAATAATGAAATATTATTAATTAGACATTATTAATTATTTAAATATTGAGTATATTTAAATGGTAATTAATAATTTGAAATTAATTGACAATTATTAATTGTTTAAATAATTAATTTTATTTGAACGGAAATTAATAATTAAAATTAATTAATTAATAATAAAATATTATCAATTAAGTTATTAATTAAATAATGAGTTTATTTAATGGAAATTAATAATTAAAATATTTATTATTAATTATTTAAATAATGAAAATTATTTAAATGGAAATTAATAATTAAATATAATTTGATAATATTTAGTCGGGAGAAAATATTAATATTATTAATTGTTTAAATAAAATATTTTATTTAAATGGTAATTAATAAATTAAGTTGGACTTATTAATTTAAGAGAGACTTTCAAGCCCAATTGGATTAATGAACACAATTAAAATTGGCCCAAAATCATTAATTAAATAAATTTGATTTATTAATTATTTATTATTAATTTTGGCCATCATAGATAATTTGTAGGAGATAATTATTTGAATTATATCCTATAATAATTATATAGATTTATTTATCCAAGATAAATAAAATAAGAAAAGAAAATATTCTCTTATTTATCTATGGCATTTTAGAAATACCAAGATAAAGAAAAGAGATAATTCTTTTTTCTTTTTGTATTTATCTCCATGGATTAATCCTAATGTGATTAGGATTCCTATTTTCCTATAAATAGGAGGCTTGGGTCATTCATAAATCACACAATTAAATTCTTAAGAAATTCAAAATTCTCTCTTCCTTCTCCCTCCCCCCTTGGCCGATTTTCCCTATAGTAATTGGGAAGAAAAATATTGTTTTCTTCTTCCCAATTTCTTCTTAAGTTCGATCCCACAATCGGGTTTCGTTTGATCGATCGGGATATAGCATAGAAGATCCGGTGTTGCTGAGGATTTTCCCTTCACTTATAAGTTCGTATAAGGATTAATCCATGTATAATTTTCCTTTAAATATTTTGTAAAATAAAGAATCGTATTTAACACCATTTTCAAATAATAAATTATTTCTACAAAATAGTTAAGTATCCAAATCACGCAATTATGAATCAACTTTTTCATTTTCTTTTTTCTTCTTTCCAGCTTTATCCTCTTCCTCATTTTCTTCTTTTGTCCGATACTTGAAGTTTTAATAATTGTTTTTTGGAACTCCTTGTAAACGTTATATGACACTGTTTTATTTAGTTCAAGGGGTTTTGCTCTTTTGTTTTCGTTTTTATTTCCTTACGTATTCTATTTTTCTTCTCAAGTTTGATGAAAGTCATGATCGAAAAAATAAACTTCATTTTCATATCATCATGAAAATCAAGTCATCTTTCATCATTCATCGTTTTCGAATCTATTATGTGCTTAATGATTTCCGTTCGCATCTTTTTCGCATAAAAAAACTGAATTAAATACCGAGTTTTACCTCTTTCGTCACAAAAAATCACTATTGTTGTGGCTCTAAAGGTTTCGAGATCCTATATTGTATATAACATTAACGATGATGTATACATATATTACCAAATGTACGAGTAATATTACCTAATGTAATAAGATTGAGCTTAATATCATTGGCATAAGGATGAATTGGATGCCTCAATCAAGAAGAAGAGAAAGTTGGATCAAAGCAAATGAAGTAATTAGAAGAAGAAGTTGATGTGGGTGTCTTGACAGCTAGTTTTCTGTTATTTTCAGTTACTTGTAAAGCTTGTATACCAAAGCCTATTTTCGATTGTTCTTGGCTTTTGATCTTAAAGCAATTAATTGTTAACTTCTTGGAGATTAATAAAGTCCCAGATGTTCTATGAATTCCAAGTTTCCTTTTTCATTCAATTTTTATGTTTTCTTTAGTTCATAATATCTTATGTTTGGCGTTCTTCATTTTCAAATTGACAACAAATTGGTATTAGAGCTATCACAAGGGAGAGATGTCAACAAGATATGAGATTGAAAAATTCAATGGCATTGGTGACTTTAGTCTCTGGATTAAAAAGATTAAAGACATCTTGAATCGAGCGAAAGGCCATTGAAGACTTCAGAAGCTTCTTAGGGCAATTATGAAAGGCGAAAATGATAATGGAAGAAGGAACAATAGCAAGAACTTCATAGGGCAATCAAATTCGAAGAACAAAAGTATATATACTTGCCATAAAGAAGGGTATTTAAAAGGGATTGTCCTGACAAATTCAAGAATGACAATCCCAGATGAAAAAAAAAAATAAAGCCAATGCTCCTGTTGGAGAAGATGGATACGATTACCAATGAGGTTCTTGATATGATTGAGGGCAATGAACAACCTGTAAAAACAGAGGGGAAATAAAACTAGGTCTTGGACTCAGAGTGTACTTTCCACATGACTCCAAGCAAGCATTGGTTTGTGACTTTCACACCATATGATGGAGGATCTATTACGATGGGCAATGGATAAGTCTATGGTGTAACAGGCATTGGCAATATCAGAATAAGGCTAAATAGGGATAACCTAATCTTACGGCAAGATGTAAGGTATGTACCTGATTTGGGAAGGAACCTCCTGTCTCTTGGAGCGTTTGATTCCCTGGGATGTTCTTATGAGGGAAGGAATGATCTACTTCATGTGTTGAAAGGGGAAAAGACCATCATGACAGGAAAGAAAGAAGGAGGCTTATTCATAGTAAAGGGAGTTGAGACTCCAAGTTGTTCAGGTTGTGACAGAAGACACCAAAGTGGATTATCTTGAACTTTGGCGTAAAAGAATGGCTCATATTAGTGAGGTGGGGTTGCAAGAACTATCCAAGTAAGGCTTAATCTCAAGACACAAGTTCACAAATGAAAAACTCACAACAAAGCAACCTCTTGATTATGTGCATGCTGACTTTTGGAAACCAAGCCAGACTGTTTCAATGTGTGGATGTAAATATTTTCTATCCATCATTAATGACTATTCAAGAAAGACTTGGATATTCTTTCTCATATCAAAGGATGAGGCCTATAACAATTTCAAGACATAGAAGGCTGCTATGGAAAACCAGAGAGACAAGAGACGTCAATTTCACAGTACAAGTAATACACAATGTATGCACAATAACAAATGTACGAGTAATGTTATTGTTTGCTTATTAAGATAAAGAAACGGTCCAGTACATAATAAGAAATTGTACGGTTTCATAGTACAAGATATGACTATAAATAAGAAATGGAAGCTTCACCCAAAAAAATGTGGTGGGAAGCTTCAAGAAGAAAAAGTTTTTCAGTTTTTTTTTATTTGTGAGATATCTTTTAATATTTTGTTTCTTGTGTTTTTATTGTTAATTATTATATGTGATTTTCATGATTTGTTTATATTTATTTTATTTATTTTTCTTAATAGATGGTCTTTTTAATAATTTTATCATAAATTTCTCTTTTCTAAAGGCTTGAAATTTTTTATTTAAGTGGCTAAAAACTAGGGGTGAACAAATCCAAACCAAACCAAACTGGTTTGGTTCAATTTTAAACCTTTATTTACCCAAACCTATTAATAACGGTTTGGTTCGGTTTCATAGATTTTTGTAGCAATCCAAACCAAAGCAAACCAATACATAATATATGATATATTTGAATTTTAAATATCAATAAAACTTAATATAATGAAAAAATAGGAAAATCTTTAATATGTGTTATAGTTAATTTATAAACTTGTCATGTTTGTATTTGTAATTTGTGTTTTATTGAAGTTTTAGATTAACTGAAATTAGTCATACAATTTTTTAAAGTAATTTTTTGAGATTTTGTTACACTTATCATGATGTAAATTAAGTATTTATGAATAATTGTGAAAAAACAAAAATGTAAAAACCAAACCATTTTAGTTTGGTTTGGTTCCTTTTTTTTATATTGAACACTATAGTTCGATTCGTATAATTTAAAAAAAGAAAATCAATCGGATGTAAAATTTTAGCAAAATCTAAATCAAACCAATCCAATATTCACCCCTACTAAAAACTAAAAAATTAATTCACTTCCCTTTTTTTTCTTCCATTCTAGATTCGGTTTATCATTACTTCACTTCCAGCTTATTATTATTTATATTTTTTAGAAATTAATTCACTTCCTTGTGAAGAGTACTCTATTTGGTAATGCTATAATTTTTTACCCTTTTCCTATTTTCAATAAAAATAATTTCCTTCCATTATTTTCAAAACACCATTATAAAAATACTAATGATTCATTCATATCTTCATTACTCCAATTCCCTCACATTCCATTTCCAAGCTCCTCCTCTTTGAGGCAGGGATACTTACAATGTAAGATATCGCCTCGTCCGCAATCCGTTGTTGCCCCGATTACGCTGCGACACCTATACCTTATCCTCTAAGCACCGGCCCTGATTGCGGCGACCAATTGTACAAAATCATATGCGACGCAGGCTCACTAAAATTCAACACACTCAACAACACCTATTCCATAATCTCCATCAACTCCTCAACCCAACGGCTCGTGATCTGTCCCAATAATTGCGTGATCAACGGAGGTATTAAACTGAACGATTTTTCACCCTTTAACACGATCACAAACAACAGCAATATAATCCTCAACTTGAATTGTACAGAACCTCAAACAACGTTGGAATTGGAGTGGAAGGCGGCGGCGACGCGTAAACCAACAAAGTGTCGAATGTTGTTTGGCGGCAAGTGAGTGTCATGATTATGAAAATAATTTGTTAGAATAAAATATGATGTATTATAGTATTTTTCCATTGCCTCTTTGCTTTTTGGTCTCCTATTATTGAGCTCCACGTGTAAGCCTTTTGGTTAATTATTTTCTTGTTTTCTTCCTTTCCTTAAGACAATATACTGTACCAACTTTGTCTTGCCTTCCTTTTTTCTCTCTACCATTCTTTATGGTATCAGAGCTTTAGGCTTTTTTTTTTCAATTTTTTTTAATGGTGTCAGGTAGTGCATTAGCAGGGGTAGAAAACCCTAATCGCTCACCTCTACCTTTTACTCCATCGACGCCTTTCTTTCTTCCTCGCCATCTCTCCCAAAACCAGCGTCAGGTACCTCCAACTCAACCTCTAAATCAGCCACAAAATGCTACCCATCATCCTTCTCAAGATCCTGGGGTCAAGCTCCTTCTGGTTCTTTTTATCCCTCATTTTCTCCATCTCCTTTTCTTCAACTGTCTTCTGGTTCTCATCTTCCACCAGGATATCAATTTCCTTTTCCTCAATCTCCATTTCCAGGTTCTATACCCCAGACAGTCGTCATTCCTAATTTTCCCCAACTTTCTCCTAGTTCGCTCTCTTAAAACTCAATGACTCGAACTATCCGTTATGGAAGAGCTAGTTTCTTAATGTCATTATTGCAAATGGGTTGGATAATTTCATTGAGGGTACCGTACCTTGTCCTCCACATTTTCTTGACAACATTCAATTTCAGGTGAATCCTGAATTTATTATTTGGCGAAATTTAATCATCTTGTTATGAGTTGGTTGTATTCTTCTCTTCTAAGAGAAGATGGGAGAAATTGTTTCGTTTACTCATCGCTTTTGAGATTTGGGAATCTCTGTGACGGGTTTACGAGTCCGCATCTACAGCGAGAATCATGAGACTTCGTTCTCAGTTACAGGATATTAAAAAGGATGGAGTTCCTGCCTCTCAATATTTATCTCAAATTAAGGTTGTAGCTGACAAGTTAGCCGTTATTAGTGAACCCATTTTGTATCGTGACCATCTAGCTTATCTATTGGAAGGATTGAGGGCAGAATATAATACTTTTATTACCTCTATACAAAATCGTATGGATAATCCATCGTTGAAGGATGTTCGAAGTTTGCTTTTGAGCTATGAGTATCGACTGGAAAAACAGACCTCTGTGAGCCAACTGAATTTTGTTCAGGCAAATCTTGCCAATTTGTCTCTTCAGACAAATTCCAAAAATACTCCACGTTCCTTTTCTACCGGTAACACTATTACCCCTGTTCCACACAATTCCTCTGCTGTTCACAATGCTCCAAGTATTCTAGGAAAACCGCAGGATACCAACTCGAATAAAAAGTGGTCACCTCAAAATAACTCTAGAAAGCCCTAATGTCAACTTTGTTCCAAGTTTGGTCACATTGCTCCTAACAGTTACAAACGCAATGATCCCACTTTTAATCCTCCCCGGCATAACCCTCCTCAAGCTCATTTTACCAATTTCCAACCATCTCAGAACCCACCTCACCCCCTCATTTTCCTAGCTTGCCTCCCCTATCGTCTACACCCCACCCCGATGCTGATTAGTTCATGAATTCCAGGGCTACTCATCATCTTACCCCTGATTTTAACACTCTCAGCAATCCACATCTCTACTTTGAAAATGAGCAAGTACAACTTGGTAATGGTAAGTTTATACCTATTTCTCATATCGGTCATTCCACTCTTCCTCCTTCTATTCAACTTCACCATGTCTTGTATTCTCTTTCTATTTCTAAGAAACTTATCAGTATATCCAAACTTTGTCATGAAAATTATGCTTTTGTTGAATTATATTCTACTTGTTTTTTTTCCAAAGATATCCACACCAGGAAGGTTCTTCTTCGGGGCACACTTGACAAAGGATTATACAAACTTCGTCCACCGTTGTCACCATCTTCTAATCCATCTCCACCTACTGTCTTTCTTTCCAAAGTTTCAGATTCAACTCTCTGGCATCACCGTTTAGGATACCCAGCTTAACAAGTTCTTAAGCAAGTTTTGAGTCTTTGTAATTTTTCTTCTTCATTTCAGTCATTTACTCATGTCTGTTCTTCATGTCAAATGGCCAAGAGCCATCAATTGCTGTTTTATTTGTCAAACAATAGGAGTTCTGCTCCCTTTCAATTAGTACATTCGGATTTATGAGGTCCTTCTCCTCAATTGTCTGTCACTGGTGCACGCTATTTTCTTTTGTTCATAGATGATTTTAGTCGCTTTACTTGGATCTATTTGTTGGAAAGTAAAGATCAAACCTATCAATTCTTCCTCCACTTTCAACAACTTGTTAAAAATCAAATTAACACTTCTATTAAAGCTTTCCAAACTGATTGGGGAGGGGAGTATCACTCCTTGTCCAAGTTTCTTGCTGCCAATGGAATTCACCATCGTGTTTCTTGTCCATACACGCCTGAACAAAATGGCACCGTTGAACGCAAAAACAGACATGTCGTTGAGATGGGTCTTTCGCTCTTAGCTCATTCAAAATGGAACATGGTCTCTTGTTCCTCCACCAGCAAATTGCAAAGTAATTAGTTGCAAATGGGTGTACAAGTTGAAACTCCAACCTAACGGTGATATTGAACACTACAAAACTCGGTTAGTAGCTTGTGGATCTGATCAAGCATTTGGCATTGACTATTTTGAGACGTTTAGTCCAGTCATCAAACCTGCCACTATCCGGATTGTCATTGCACTTGCGTCTCATTTAATTGGCTTATCAAACAGCTCGATGTACACAACGCTTTTCTCAATGGTGAGCTTCAGGAGGCTGTATACATGAAGCAACCTCAAGGGTTCATTGATTCCTTTCATCCTTCATTTGTCTGCAATCTACATAAAGCAATTTATGGCCAGAAACAGAGTCCTGGAGCCTGGTTCTTGAAACTAAGTGCTTGTTTTCTTCAATGGGGTTTTCATGGCTCTAAAGCCGATACATCCATGTTCATCTTGTTGGGATTTATGCCCTAGAATTCGTAATTTGTAATAGAATATTTTATGAATAAATAAAAGTATTATTTTAGTGAATTTTGTGCAATTTATTATATGTTGATATTCGTTAAATATTCAAACATTAATAGAAAATTCCAGAGTTACTAATTCTGTAATCTTGACTACTATGAGATATAAAGTGGATCTAGTCCAAGATAGTAACTCAAATAGTCTACAAGAACGAATACGGTTAGGAAACCTTATTCTGGTAACACTGTTGATGTTGTTCACCGATTTGATCCAAATCATTAGCATGATGTAGATGCAAGTGGAAACATCATATATAATGAGTTTATATAAGACTGGACCAGGATAATAAATCAATTCCTAAATAACACCGTTGATAGGAAATGATTTATAATATCAAATTTACGTTATTAAGATTGATACGTCTCAATCCCCGAGTATGTTGTGAACTCACATTAATGAAGTCTTTTCCTTTGATTCACATAGTTGAGGGTGATCTGTTGATACACTCGATAAACTCCCGTTTTGGGGAAATGACTAAATTGGTGCTTGGGAACATTTCTATACAAGATGGCATTCATAACTTTCCTAAAACAAATGAAAGTGTTAGTGCAACACTATTCTAACTTAGGAACTTTAGGTATCTCCCTTGTTGTAATGATTCAGATTTGAACATGAGGCCTCACCTTCTCACTGCCCGAGAAGGATCGTTCTATACTTGAAAACTATAGAAAAATGTTCATTAGAGAATCATCGGGTACACAAGGATAAAAGAGATAATTACAAGGGTAAAACGGTAATTTTGACCCAGGTTGTAATTATGAGATTACCACGTGAAGGATATGTCAAAACAAACTTAATAACAAATGGACATAACCCATCTATAGTGAGGGGAGTTCAACTTAGGGTTTATAGTGGAATTACCCTAAGTTAATAATTATGATTAATTAATTAATGAGTTTAATTAATAAATCAATAATTATTGGAGCCCATGATCTATAGGTCCATCAGGTCCCTATGCTAGCCCATATATCATTGTAACTAACCAAGTTATTAATTTAACTAGGAAGAAATATTTACATTTAAGTAATTAAATTACTTAAATAAGGGATATATTAATTGTTTAAATAAAGAGTTTATTTAAATGGAAATTAATATTAAAATTGTTAATTATTTAAATAATGAGTTTATTTAAATATAAATTGATAATTAATATTATTAATTAAATAATGAGTTTATTTAATTTAATAATAAAAAGGAGAGATTTAAATATATTTGTTTTATGAAAACAAATTATTATTTTGCCCAAAATAATTAATTAAATTGACTTAGTTCAATATTAATCAATATATAAATTTGTGGCATTTATGTATTTAATTAGAATTGATTATCTAAATTTTTTCTAATTTTAAATATATAAAAGAATTGAAAAAAAAAAAAAAAAAAAAGATAAATGGAGATAAATCTCCATGCCATTTTATGATAAATGTGGTGACGCCACTTTATCATAAAATGTGGTCAGCGCCACTTTATCTCATATTTTATTTTTTTTATTTTTTTATTTTTAAATAATTATGATTATTTAAATTAAATGAAATAAGAGTTCTAATTTGATTAGGAAACAAACTCTTATTTTTCTTATAAATATGACCATTGGGTGCTCATATTTTACACTTGAAATTTATCAAAAGGCTCTCTCCTTTGCCTTCCCATTGCCGATTTTGGCATAGAAAAATAAGAAGAATTTTTCTTCTTATTCTTTTGTTCTTCCGGTTCGATTCCCACAAGTCGGGTTGGTTTGTGATCGGGATATAGAATAGAAGGCTTGGTGAAGTGGATTGATGCTGTAAAGGAAACCCCAACCGATTCTCCATAAATCTACAATGTAAGTTTTCGAAAAACCTTATATTTATATTACGGTTTGATCACAATTGCATGTTATTAACGGATCCGTAATTAATCGTTAATTAATTTACTAAAGAAAATTCCGCAAATTTAGTAAATAGTTCCTTCACATCTTTCGGAATGGTTCTAACATTGTAATTTTCCTTGTTTATGTGGATGATATATTGGCTACAGGTAACAATCTATCTTTACTTCAACAATTCACTGCATCTCTTAATAATCTATTTGCTCTCCAGGATCTTGGAGATTTGTCCTATTTTCTTGGCATCCAGGTTCAACGAGCTTATGGTATTCTTCATATGAGTCAATCCAAGTATTTCTGACTTATTGGCTAAAGTTGACATGTTTGATTGTAAAAATATTAGCACACCTATGGCTCGGGGCAATCTCTCTCCCTTCATGTTGGTGACAAGTTTTGGATATTACTCAATATTGGAGCATCGTTGAGGCTCTTCAATATTGCACGTTGACTCGTCCTGGATTTATCTTTTGTCATCAACAAGGTGTGCCAATTTCTTCACTCTCCAACTACACTTCATTGGCGGTCATCAAGCGAATTATTCGATATTTGAATAGCACAAAACATCTTGGCATCTCTTTCTCTGCCTCTTCGTACCAATCTATTACTTCTTACACGGATCTCGATTGGGCGAGTTGCCTTGGATGATCGTCGTAGTACAAGTGGTTTTTTCACATTTGTTGGTTCAAATATTATCTCTTGGTCTTCCTCTAAGCAGAGAGTTGTCTTACGCTCCAGTGCCAAATCCGAATATCGGGGCCTTTCTAATGCCGCTGCTGAAATTATTTGGATACAATCCATTTTGCGTGAACTTGGGTATGGTTCTTCTGCTTCGCCTCTACTACTATGTGACAACATCAGTGCCACATATCTAGTGGCTCACCCGGTTCTCCACGCTAGCTCTAAACACATTGAGATAGATCACCATTTTACTCATGAACAGGTAATGGCTAAGCAACTTTCAGTTCGGTTTGTGCCTTCTGAAGATCAACTTGCTGATATTTTTACCAAGCCTCTAGCTTCTTCTCGATTTGTAAATCTTCGTACCAAGTTAACGGTTGTTCCTATGCCCGTTAACTTGCGGGGGAATGTTAGAATAAAATATGATGTATTATAGTATTTTTCCATTGCCTCTCTGCTTTTTGGTCTCCTATTATTGAGCTCCATGTGTAAGCCTTTTGGCTATTTATTTTCTTGTTTTCTTCCTTTCCTTAAGACAATATACTGTAGCAACTTTGTCTTGCCTTCCTTTTTTCTCTCTGCCATTCTTTAACATTCAATGTGTTAGGAAGACATGACTGAGCCGGGATCGTATAGGTGTTTTTGTTTTGCTGGGTATTTTTGGGATGGTGTTAAGGGTGTTTGTGTTCCTTTTTCTAAATATCCTCCAAGCTCTACGGAAAAAAGTGGTAGGTTGATATAGATATAACATAAGGATGCAGCTAAATATATGCATCTAATGTCATAGGATCCATCTACACATTAATAATTCTAAAGGAGCATTTTAAAGTCGTCTTGTTCCTTGATTAAACATAGTTCGATAATCATTCCTTATTTCTTGTTCTTAAAATAAAAACGTAAATATGTTGGATAACCATAGAATAAAACTTCTCTTCTCACTAGTTAGGAGGAGTTCTAACTTGCTTACGAAGTTTGAAAATATTTTCATTAAAAAAATATTTTTTTTATTAGAAAAAATAAAAAATTTAAATAAAATTATTTTAAAATATTATATCAGTTAAAATGGGATAAAATAATAATTTATTTAATGTTGTTGAAAAAATTAAAAATGAAAAACCTGAAATTTATTATTTTTAATTATTTTTATATCCTTTTAGGAATATTTTTAAAATATAATTCAAACGGTAGTGATTTCAAATCACTCAAAATGGTAGGCTTTTCAAGATTTTGCACCATTTATCTATTTAAATCAAATGAAATTATAATTCAAACGATGATGATGCATTTCACACGACAAAACAGAATTATGAATTTCAAATAATATTTAACTTTTAAAATCTTATAATTTGTAAATCATTTCTTATAATTTCTTTAGTCTAGTATGGTCTACGCATGTGTGAGAAATTATTGGATACGATGCTAAAAACACATGTCGTTAATAAAATGATTATACCAAACTTCATTTATATTTAGATGGTCCTCACTCCTCTTAACTTTTATATTTTTTTAGATATAAATTTAAAATATATATATATATATATATATTATAAATGAAAGTACAAAAACTAAAACATTACAAGAACTCCTTGACATGTACTTTTTTTTTTAAAAATAAAACATAAATTTTTAATTTTTAATATTTTATTATAAATATTGGTCAACGGATATCTAGCGGAAATTAGGTTCCCGATCATTAGAGACAAGATTGAGACTAGATCGATATAGAAGAGGAGACTGAGATGATATATTATACACATGTGATTGTTTTATCTCTACATATATAATTAAAAAACTAAACCCGAATCCAATATCCAAAATTATTGATCGTCTTTAGTTTGTCATAAATTTTAAATTTTATTTTAATTTTTATAACTAATATTTATATATTTAGATATATTATTAATAAATTTATGTTTTTAAGACAAAAATAAATGAAAGGTAGAAAGGTGTTTCCTTTCACAAAAAGAAGGGACAGATCAGCATTTCTGGAAGCCCATAGTTTTAGTGAGAGGACATATGGGCGTGTGGAATTTTTGGTTTCCGTTTGGTTTTGACTTTGACAAATATTTCTTTTTCAAACAAAACTTTATTTTTGTTATTATCCAATCCTTTTAGATAAGTTCAATAATTAAAAATTTGATAACAAAAATTTGAAATTTTTTAACACTGAGATCGATAAAATCTAAAGGGATATTATTTCTAAATTTTTTCAAAACGTTTATTATTTGTAAAACTACTCATAAAAAAAATGGTCCATGAGTTTAAGTTTATCTTCAATAGTCTCCCGTCTCATTTTCTGCTAATCTTGGGAAGTGCGAAGTGATATAGAAAGCCACTAAAGATGATCAATAATTTAATCTTTTAACTATAAATACCATTTTTCTTCTTATTTTGAAAGTCAATATTTACTTAAATTCTTTTGTACGCATTCACATTCCTTGACTATGGCACTGCATGAGTATTTATTTATTTTTATATATTTATTATAGAGAAAAAAATCATACTAACCACTTTTTATGACTTATTTTTATAGATAACCATATCTTAAAAAGTTGAATATATAGTCACTTTTTACTATTCATTTTTTAAATATATTAAAATTATCCTTTCCGTATATTGAGTATAGTCTGACATCTCTGACAATTTCGTATATTACATATGTTTGATATTTCTGATATTTTTTTTTCCAATGATTTCTTTCCCAATACATTTTTCTGTCTCAATTTTTAGTATATTTAGTATATTGTTCATGGTTGTTTATTGCATTCAATATATTTTATACATTTTCAATATTTTGTGTAAATGTTTTATACTAAATAATTCGATTTTAAGGTCTTGAAAAAAATCGATTTTAATCTAATTTTGTAGATTCGTTTTAGTATCAATGTTTTTCAATATATTTATGTTAAATGTTTTGTCTCCTGATATATTGGGTAACATCACACTACAAAAAAGTCAAAATGAGACCAAAAATTTGCGACCAAAAAAAAGAGGTAGTTTTAAAGTGACCACTTGGTCACTTTCTTTGAAGGTTGACTTTAAGTGACCATCCTGGTCACTTTTTTGCGACAGTTGCGACCAAAAGTAGATGTAGTCATAAAAAATGGCGCGAAATTATGGCGCAAAAGAAGCGACCACTTGGTCACCTATAAAAACGACCATTTGGTCGCATTTTTGTGACTAAAATATGCTTTGGTAGCAAAAAATGGCGCGTAATTTTGGAGGGGAAAAAAGCTACCAAGTGGTCACAATTAAAAGTGACCACCTGGTCGCAATTTTGTGACCTTTTTTGGGGAGTGGTAGCTTAAAATTGGAGGGAAAATAGCTACCAAGTGGTCACAATTAAAAGTGACCACCTGGTCGCAATTTTTGGACTAAAATATGTCTTGGTAGCAAAAAATGGCGCGTAATTTTGGAGGGAAAAAAGCTACCAAGTGGTCACAATTGAAAGTGACCACCTGGTCGCAATTTTGTGACCTTTATTGGGCAATGGTAGCTTAAAATTTTGGCAGGAATTAAGCTACCATATGGTCACATTAGAAAGTGACCTGGATGGTCGCAAATTATGTGATTTTATATGACCAATAATTTATAAATAACTATTTTTTAACACGTGGGATGCACGTGGAATTTTTTGTCTTATTTTACAATTCAATAATTGTATACTTAAGAGTTTTATGTGTATTAGTTAAAATGTTTGTTAATCAATTTTTAAATTATATTTATTTTATGAACAAATAAAATATTTAATATTTTTGATTTTTTCCCACCTGTATTTATGGGGTAATTTCCTTTTACTTTATCTATTTTACCCCATAAATACAATGGAAAAAATCAACAAATATTAAATATTTTATTTGTTCATAAAATAAAATTACATTATAAGCTTAGAAAGAAAAATAAAAATAAGAATAGATGATTGAAAAAATTACCAATAATTCCAAAATTTCAAGATGTGGTTAATTTTATTGATTGCATTTCTTAACAATAATAATAATGTCAAACCTCTAGTTGAATCTAGTCGTTTGACTCTTTTTTGTTCAAGAAAAGCATTTACAATTATGAATAAAGCAATAGACCAAACTTAAAATCAAAAGATGATGAAATACGATGAAAATGAAATTAACTTTTTTTTTTAATTATAAGAAAGATTCCTCTTGATTTCAACTTTGACATGTTTATATCGAATTCTGCAGTTGGAATTGCTTCAAATGAATATGTGCATGCAAATTAATTATAAATAAATATGTACATCTTCAATAGTCTATTTGGTTCCCTTCTAGCACTTTCTATCTTGAAAAACAAGAATAAAATTATCTATATCTATTAAAAAAAACCCTTAAATAGAATCAAATAGTTTCAAATCAAGAATTACAAAAATTTATCTCGAAAATCATGAAGAAACATATCAATGAATATAACAACATGGAAACAAGAGTTCCTGGTCATATGTAAATATCGAAGGGAACCCAAGATACAAAAAAAAAAGTATATACATATTAATATTTGCACCAGGTGGTCGAATTTCACAAAAAATGTGACCACATGGTAGTAATTTAGAAGGGAAAGGCGACCAAATGGTCGCATTTTAGGATTTAGGGTTTAGGATTTAGGGTTTAGGGTTTATTTAGGGTTTAGGGTTTTGGAGAGAAATGCGACCAAATGGTCGCATTTTTGCAAAAGTATAATAATATTTTTAAAAAAATACAAGTATAATTGCGACCATTTGGTCGCAATTATAAGCTGATAACTTTAAATTTTCATGAAATTAATGGCGGTGAATTTAAGTAATGCGACCATATGGTCGCAATATTTGGCGGTGAATCTCATAATTGCGACCAGATGGTCGCAATAGTTGATAGGACTCGTGAAATGACAGCTATTCTTGGTAATGGTAATTGGGCGACCATCTGGTCGCTTTTTCAATAAATGCGACCATATGGTCGCATATGTATCTGAAAATGCGACCATATGGTCGCATTTTCCCCAGCTAGCGTGACTGTTCATTTCCTGTCATAATTACATATTTGCGACCAATTGGTCGCAAATTATGATTTAAATTCTTTTCCTTTTCCTTTCCCCCGTTTCTTTTCTTTTCTCCGTTTTTCTTTCTCTTCTTTTCTGCTTTTCTCTTCTTTGCTGCCCTTCTCTTTTTCTTCCTCTCTTTTTGTTCTTTTCTCTCTTTCCCCTATCCCGTTCCCCGTTATTTCTTCCCGTTCCCGTTCCCATTCTTACTCTAAACCGAAAACCCTCAACCCCCATACCCGGTTTCGATTACACGAGGTTAGTTTTCGTAACAAATTGAAGTTTAGTTTAAGAATTTAGTTTACTTAGTTTTAGTTTTTAGTTTTGTTAATTTAATTAGTTTTAGTTTAATTTAGTTTTGTTAATTTAATTAGTTTTAGTTTAATTTAGTTTTGTTAATTTAATTAGTTTTAGTTTTAGTTTAAGTAGTTTAATTTAATTAGTTTAGTTTACATTAACTAATTAATTAGTTTACTTTAATTTTATTACTTTAAGTAATTTTAGTTTAATTAATCTATAGTTTAATTAATCTAACTTAGTTTACTTTAATTCAATTTAAGTAGTAATTAATTTAATTACTTAATCTAATTTAGTTTAATTACTTATTTAGTTTATTTAAGATAGTTTACTTTAATTTAATAAAATTAAACTAAATTAATTTATAATTACACTAGTTTAACTTTTAATTTTAGTTTAATTGATGTAATTTAGATTACTTTAATTAAATCAATTAATTTAAAGTAGGGTAATTAATTCAAATAGTTTAACTTCAATTATACTTAAGTAGTTTAAATTAATGAGTTACACTAATTTAATTAATTAATTTTAGTTTAATTATTAAATAAAAATTGTTTAATTACTTAATTTTAGTTACATTTGATTAAAGTAAAGTACAATTAGGTTAATTTAACTAAAATTAATTCAATTAAACTTAAGATTAATTAAATAAAACTAAAATTAACTAATCAATTACTTGGAATTAAAGTAAATATAAATTAGCTTAATTGAACTAAAATTAATTCAATTAAACTTAAGATTAATTAATTAAAACTAAAAGTAACTAATCAATTAATTTGAATTAAAGTATATTAAAATTAAATTAATTGAAACTAAAATTAATTGAATTTCAGTTTAATTCAATTAATTTTAGTTCAATTAATCTAATTTTACTTTACTTTATTTCGAACTAAATGATTAGTTTATTTTAGTTTTACTTAATTTTAGTTTAATTAATGTAATTTAGATTACTTTAATTAAATCAATTAATTTAAAGTAGGGTAATTAATTCAAATAGTTTAACTTCAATTATACTTAAGTAGTTTAAATTAATGAGTTACACTAATTTAATTAATTAATTTTAGTTTAATTATTAAATAAAAATTATTTAATTACTTAATTTTAGTTACATTTGATTAAAGTAAAGTACAATTAGGTTAATTTAACTAAAATTAATTCAATTAAACTTAAGATTAAATTAATTAAAACTAAAATTAACTAACTTGGAATTAAAGTAAATATAAATTAGCTTAATTGAACTAAAATTAATTCAATTAAACTTACGATTAATTAATTAAAACTAAAATTAACTAATCAATTACTTGGAATTAAAGTAAATATAAATTAGCTTAATTGAACTAAAATTAATTCAATTAAACTTAAGATTAATTAATTAAAACTAAAATTAACTAATCAATTAATTTGAATTAAAGTAAATTAAAATTAGATTAATTGAAACTAAAATTAATTGAATTTCAGTTTAATTCAATTAATTTTAGTTCAATTAATCTAATTTTACTTTACTTTATTTCGAACTAAATGATTAGTTTATTTTAGTTTTACTTAATTTTAGTTTAATTAATGTAATTTAGATTACTTTAATTAAATCAATTAATTTAAAGTAGGGTAATTAATTCAAATAGTTTAACTTCAATTATACTTAAGTAGTTTAAATTAATGAGTTACACTAATTTAATTAATTAATTTTAGTTTAATTATTAAATAAAAATTGTTTAATTACTTAATTTTAGTTACATTTGATTAAATTAAAGTACAATTAGGTTAATTGAACTAAAATTAATTCAATTAAACTTAAGATTAATTAATTAAAACTAAAATTAACTAATCAATTAATTTTAGTTTTAATTAATTAATCTTAAGTTTAATTGAATTAATTTTAGTTTAATTGAATTGATTAGTTATAACTAATCAATTAATTTGAATTAAAGTAAATATAAATTAGATTAATTGAACTAAAATTAATTCAATTAAACATAAGATTAATTAATTAAAACTAAAATTAACTAATCAATTAATTTGAATTAAAGTAAATTAAAATTAGATTAATTGAAACTAAAATTAATTGAATTTTAGTTTAATTCAATTAATTTTAGTTCAATTAATCTAATTTTACTTTACTTTATTTCAAATTAAATGATTAGTTTATTTTAGTTTTACTTAATTAATCTTAAGTTTAATTGAATTACTTTTAGTTCAATTAATCTAATTTTAATTTACTTTTATTCAAATTAATTTGATTATTTTATTTTAAATTATTTACTTAATTTATGTTAGTTTAATTTACATTATTTCATTAATTAATTAAATAAACTAATCAATATTTTACTTACGTAATTAGTATTAAATTAGTTTATTTTGGTTGTAGGATTATGACGGGCAGACGACGTCCTCCCCAGTCAGACGAGCCTGACGACGCGGGTGACGAGGGGTCTCCGCAGACGCCATCGGGCGTTGCCCTGCTGTGCGACCGACTACGGAGGAGTTGGACATCCTCTTCGATTCACGAGACGCGACTTGCTGCCACGCTCGATGATGGAGTCCCTGAGACCGAGTCTGCGACACCACGGCCGCCGCAGGGACTCCCTTGCCACGCCTCCGGCTTAGCATCAGGGTATGCGTCCGGTCAAGATCGTGGCCGGATCCACCTGGCCCTCGACTTCATGCACGCAGCTGCCTCGTCAGGAGACTCTACCCTTCCGGATTGAAGGGGATACGTAAGTAATTTTGTTTACTATTTTTCAAAAAGTTTTTTATTCTTTTTAACTAATAGTTTCTAATATATAGCACAATAATTTTTTGTGATTTTGCAGAAATCTGTGATACCGACCGTTTCAAAACGGTTTCACGAGGTCCTCCGAGCATGCCTCTACACGGACCTTCGCTAAGACGAAGATTCGGACGACGGAGAAACGCTCGGATGTACGGCGATTGGAAGGTAAAAACATAATTTATTTTCATAATTAATTAATTTTGAAATTTATAGAAATAAATTTATTACTTTAACAATTTTTTATTTCAATTTTTTCAGGGCAAGTTTCCTGTTATCGATCCCGATATCACCGACGGTAGATTGTTCCCCCATGGGGACGATCCACGTCCTGGGATCGATTCAAGGACCTCATGTTCCGGCGCGCGAAGGCAAGCGAAAAACCGCCCCGTGTGGATGAGCCCAGGAGGACCACGCGCGGCTCGCGAGCTTGAGCACTCCTCAGGGCAAGGCGGTGTCAAGCGGAATAAGGCCAACCGCGCGAAGAATCCAGGAAAACACACAATGGGGCGCGGACCCACGACGAGCACCATCGTCGATTGGTATGTTTTTTTTCCTCGTTTTCTTTCCGTTTTCTTTTTTCTCGTTTTCTTTTTTCAATTACTTATTAATTTATTATGTTTTATTCTTCACTCTTTGATTTTTTAGGAAGCGAAGCACGGGCGCCCCGTCCTGCCCGATGAGTTGCACCGAGTTCTTCACACGAAGAAGGATGGGACGTTAATCGGCGATAAGGCGAAAAGAAGTTCAAGTATTTAATATTTTTTCAATTATTATTTTTTCTTTAAAATTTTTCATACATTATATATTAACCATTTTATTTTCCGAATTTTAAATGTTTAGGAACGTTTCACTGAGTCCTTGACTCGGCGGTTTGCCCACACCGGACTCTGGCAACCGACTCAGGAGGACCATATAGAGGCGTTCTTGGAGGCTAGAGGGGTTCGGCCTGATGGGTCGGGTTCCTGGGCTCGCTCGGCTCTGACGAGCGACGCCTTTATGCAGATGTGCCCGGCCTCGGGGCGGAGCGAGCACTTAGCTCCTGCCCTTTCTCCTGGGTGAGCAAAGCATGCAGCCGGACATGGAGGCTATGCGTGAGGACTTCATTACTCGAGTCGCTACTATTGAGGCCGACATACGAGCACGAGTCGACGCCTGTGTCGCATCCGCTTTGGCCGCGTACTTGAGATCTCTAGGAGGCGGCCCTTCTACATCGACGCCTCCCCCCCACCCCGCCTCCGCAGGTAGTTCTAGGATTCTTTCGATTGTATAAAACGTTTTTTTAATATTTGATATATATATTTTTTATTTGAATTCCAATTTTTTTTTTATGAAATTTTAATATTAATTAAATAAATAATTAATAATTAATAATTAATTAACTAATTATTGAAATTTAAATTAAAAAAAAAATTCTTAAATGCGACCAGATGGTCACTTTTAAGCGACCATCTGGTCGCATTTTAACTGAGACTAAAAGTGACCATTTGGTCACATAAAATGCGACCATTTGGTCACTTTTTTATGTGACCAATTGGTCACTTATCTTTCACATAAATTACGACCAGATGGTCGCTTTTTAGCGACCATCCGGTCAGTATTTTTACTCGAAGCTAATAAGTGACCATTTGGTCACAAAAATTACGACCATTTGGTCACTTTTTATGTGACCAAATGGTCACTTCTATTGAAGATAAAATGCGACCATATGGTCCCTTTTAATGCGACCATATGGTCGCATTTTAAAAAGTTTGACTTTTTTTCGACCAAAATTTTTTGCGACCATATGGTCGAATTTTTATGACCATGCAGTCGCACAAATTCAAAACCGACCAGCTTTTTAGCAACCACTCAGTTGGTCGCAATTTCCTGGTCGCAAATTGGCAGTTTTTTTGTAGTGTCATCCCCCGTTTTGTAAATGCATTTGATAAAAAAAAATAACGCATATGTAATGTACGTAATACATGTCATTTAATCTGCAAATGAAAAATAAAAAAGTGTTAATTACATAATACTTAATATGCAAATAGACAAAAAGAAATGTATATTATATATATTACATAATGTACATATAGTAAAAAAAACATAAAAGAAGGGGAAGTACATCAACCCCTCGTCATTTTTGTATATTGCGTATATTACAGAATGTACATTTAGTAAACAATTGAGCAGACTGAAAAAACACACAGTTATGTATATTGAGTATATAAAAGGACTATACATTTAGAAAAATAGCCATGATGAAATAGGGTGTCTGTTGATCATTTCGTCACTTATGTACATTATGTATATTACAGAATATATATTTAGACAAACAAACAAAACGTATTATTACGAATATTATAAAATATACATTTAGCAAATCCAAGACAGAATGTATATTACATATAATACAAAAATACATTACAGACAAACGTGACATAATGTATATTACAGAATTCACGTTTAGCAAATCTGAAGACATAAAAAAAACAAGAAATATTTTTCAAAACATATGAAAAAGTTCATAAAAACTCAAGAAACGTGGAGGAAAAGAAATTAAAAAAACAAAAAACATACTTTCTACTAGCTCTATATTTTTCCTATTTTAGATCTTTAAGATTCAGTGAGATATAAGATTTCTATGAAGAAAAAAGTTAGAACAATTTTTTTTTAAAACTACGCTTTTCTTGCTCTACATCTTCAAGAAACGCGTAAATTTGGAACTTATTGGATAAAAATGGAGAAAAACAAAGAAAAAATATCGAACTTTTTTATATGATTTTTGTCCAATCTTGCGCTTTACTCTTTAAATCTTCTATATTTATGTGTTTTTGAAAGCTTTGTGGAGTAAAAATAGAAGAAAATGGGTTGAGTACGATGTGAATATAGAGAAAAGAAAAAGAGGAGAGAGAGAGAATGAGAGAGAAAAAAAGAGAATAAAGAAGAGAAAGATAGATGACATTAGAAGAAGAAGAAGAAAAAAAAAGTGGAAAAAGTTGGTTCACGTGAAAAGAGGAGAGGATAACCTAAAGGTATTTTTCTATTTTTACATTTTCATGTGACTACTGTTTAACAAAATAAAAATTGCGGCTATTGCTTTAAAAAGTTGGAAAATGTGCATAATTTTCTTGTTTGTAATTTTTCTTAAAAGTTTATTACAATACATATTAAAATTAATAAAAATAGATTTTTATGATTAAAAATTATAAAATTAGAATCATACTCCATAGTTTGAATTAAAAAAGAATAATACAATACAATCAATTTTAATCTGTTTTAACTTTTAATACACACTATTACTGATGGTTTATAAATAGATATGATTTAATTGATTTACGATGGTCACTTACAACATAATCTAGTTATAAAATATAATTATCATCACTATAATGAGTAATTTGTTCCCCACCCTTATGAGGTTTCAAAATAAAAAAGAGATTTTTAAGTTGAATTTTTTTCTTCTTCTGAAATTCTATAAAAACATAACAAGATTATTAATTACATTACCACAAACCAAACTAATTTCTTTTTTTAAACATTACATCACAATTAGTGAGAGAGTTGACTAAAAAATCATTTTTCAATGCAAGTTGTACACAGTCAAAGATTTGGAAAAATACCAATTTTGACAAAAATTTCTCATATAAAAAATTGCAACATGTTTGACTTTGACCAATCTTCCTTTCAAAAATACCAAAATATAAGGTTCATTTCCCTCCCAATTTCTCCCAATATGCATCAATCAATGGCAACAAATTCCATTTCCAAGCTCCTCCTCATCACGGCGGCGATTCTCACGACGGCAGAAATCGCCACCTCCACAATCCGCCGCTGCCCGGATTGCTCCGCCACACCTATACCCTACCCGCTAAGCACCGGCCCCGATTGCGGCGATCAATCGTACAAAATCAGGTGCGACGCAGGCTCACTGAAATTCGATACACTCAACAACACATATTCCATCATCTCCATCAATCCTTCAATCCAACGGCTCGTGATCCGCCCGTCTAATTTCATCCCCAATACATGCGTCACAGAAGATATCACCCACGATGGTATAAAACTCAATAGTTCTTTACCCTTTAACGTCACAAGCAGCAATACGATCCTCTACTTCAATTGTACGGATTCTCTTTTACGATCACCGTTGAATTGTTCATCAACGAGTTTGTGTCACACCTATATCAACGCCACGCGCGGTGTGGCGCCGTGTGATGACGCGCCTTTGTGTTGTACGTTTCGGGCGGGTGGGTCGTCGAATTCGTACATGATTAGGGTTCGGGATTCGGGTTGTAGTGCGTATACGAGTTTTGTGAATTTGGACCCGGTTTTGTCTGTGGACCGGTGGTCGGAACCCGGGTTGGAATTGCAGTGGTTGACGCCGAGGGAACCGGTGTGTGAGACGGTGGGTGATTGTGATGGAAACGCCGTGTGCGGCGGAGATCCGGCTGAGGTGGGAGTGAAGAGGTGCTTTTGTAATTCTGGGTTTTTTTGGAACCCGGTTGCTGGAGTCTGCTCTGAAAGTGAGTAATTATCGGGTTTTAATTTTCTTTTTTTCTTTTTCTTTTTCTTTTTTTATGAATTTTGTGTGATTTGTTTTTGCGCAGATACGTGTCGAGATCCTAGTGGTTGTAAAACGCACAGAACTGCTTTAATAGCTGGTAATTTCTTTTTCTTCTTTGTTCTTTTTTTCGCTTATTAAAGCATCATTTTTAAGACATAATAATAGTATTATGTTAAATGTTATGGTAATATTTATTATTTACAATATGAATTTTAATGTATTCATAGTGATTTGGCCTTTATCTTACTGGATTTATGAAAACTTAAGTCTATTTGATAACCATTTTCTATTTTTAATTTTTTTTTTAAAGTAATACTTGCTTTTAAAAAAAAAAAAAACTGATAATCAAATTTGTTTGATTATATATATATATATATATATATATATATATATATTTTTTTTTTTTAATAATAAAACTATAAAAATGATTACAAAATAAAATAGAACATTATTTCAAAAACAATTTTTTTTGTTTTCTAAATTTAAAAACGTTTTTTAAAATCTAAAAATGAAAATATATTTGGTTATCAAACAGTATTAAAAAATAAATTAGGACTTATAATTCTTGTACATGTGTGAAAATTGAATTTTTTTTTTCTTTTGTTGTTAAATGAGTTATTGAAAATCATGTTTATCTGTCTGATGCATTTCGTATACTTAATAAACCATATAATATAAATTAATTGACTGATGAAATAAAAATCATTCTAACAGTTAAATTATGAATGATGATTAATCAATTAAATCTTCCGTGAGATGCTCAAACTCTCATAGTCAAAGTCAATAATATGTGCTTATACTATAATAAATTTATAATATTAATCATTATGTAAAGTTGTCTTCAGCTAAAACGTTTTGAAAGACTAATAGAAATATATATATATATATATATATATATATATATATATATATATATTCTATCACGAGGGATTAAATATGTTTTTGGGTTAAAAAATAAAGGATTTTTTGCTCAAATCTTAAAATTATTCCAAACGGTTACTAAATATCAAGATAAATTTGTATGTAGGCCTAGTAACCGGGATTGGCGCCTCGCTCATCTTAGCAACCATTGCCTTTATACTATACAAACGCCATAAGAAAATCAAAGAAGCTCGAGAACGTTTAACAAGAGAACGTGAAGAAATTCTGAATTCTAATGGAGGAGCTGGAAGGGCTGCAAAGCTCTTCACTGGCAAAGAGATAAAGAAGGCAACCAGCAACTTCTCTACCGACCGCCTTCTCGGTGTCGGAGGCTATGGAGAGGTTTATAAAGGCGTTCTCGGAGACGGCACCGTTGTTGCTGTCAAATGCGCCAAACTTGGAAATACCAAAGGCACAGACCAAGTCCTCAATGAAGTTAGAATTCTTTGTCAAGTTAATCACCGGAGCCTTGTCCGGCTCCTTGGTTGCTGTGTCGAGTTGGAGCAGCCAATTCTTGTGTATGAGTATATTCCTAATGGGACTCTTCTCGACCGTTTACAAGGTACTATCAATCTATAGGCCCGTTTAAAATAACTTTTAAGAGAGTCTAAGACAAAAATATTTTAGGCTCCTAAAAGTTATTCTAGACAGATATTACTAATATATGATTGAATTTGCTCAAATGTCATTCTTTACTTTCCACAAATTATGATTTCTTTGTTTAATTCTTAATATATGTATATAGGTAATGATCACCGCGGTGAATTATCATGGGATGAGCGGCTCCGAATCGCACACGGTACAGCGGAGGGTCTGTCATACCTACATTTCTCAGCAATTCCACCGATCTATCACCGAGACGTGAAATCGAGCAACATCTTGCTCAATGAGAAATTGAGTCCGAAAGTTTCCGATTTCGGATTATCGAGATTGGCCGAGACCGATTTAAGCCACATCTCAACATGTGCTCAAGGAACTCTAGGTTACCTCGACCCAGAATACTACAGGAACTACCAACTAACCGATAAGAGTGACGTATATAGCTTCGGAGTAGTATTGCTAGAGTTGTTAACGTCTGAGAAAGCAATAGACTTCAAAAGGGATCCAGACGACGTAAACTTGGCGGTTTACGTGCAGAGAATGGTGGAAGAAGAGAAGCTTGTGGATGTGATTGATCCAAAGATGAAAAAGGGAGCTAGTGATATGGAAGTGGAGACGATGAAGGCATTGGGATTTCTTGCAGTGGGATGCTTGGAAGAAAGAAGACAGAATAGACCTTCCATGAAAGAAGTTGTCGAGGAAATTGAGTATATTATCAGCATTGTGACGGCCAAGGCTGAGGAGAAGTAAAAATAGGGCCATTTGGTTAGTAAAAATGTGGTTTTTTAATAGCTTTGGTCCTTGGATGTTTAGTAAAGGGTTTTAAGTTCTACTTTTTAGTAAGTTTCACATATGGTTTTGTACTCTGTTATGTTTTGGTTCTAATTTTTGTATGGCATAGCATGTAACAAAAGAATTTAAATGTTAGTGTGCAGAAGGACTGGATTTAATCAATTACAAATCGTCGCATATAATTTAATCCAATGTCAAATTACACGTTATTAAAATTGATATTGATCCAAATTTAACACGTGTCTCAAAAATTAAATTAAAAAAATATAAAATTGGTAAACAAAACCATATCACATGTCTTGCTTACATTCATCTGATGATATAAACGAGTCCAATTGTAATCTGTCATTAAGGGGGTTGGAAAATATTCTGATCATCTTAAATACAACTTTTTTAAAACTAAAATTTCGCAAGTTTTGAAAACTTAAAAGGGTTCTTCACCAGCTAAGAAACAAAATTAAAATTATATTGTTTGGCTGTTGAATGAAGTTTAATTGTTTCTATGGAGACCGTGTGGCTCTCTATTCACATCATATATTCCAAAAAAAAAAATTAATAAGAGTAGTTAGTGCGAGGTTCAATATAAATACTTCAATTAAATCAACGGCTCTATATCATTTTTGTTCTTTTTATTCCTATCAATCCAAAGTCTATTGATTAAGATATGTAATTTTGCGCTTTCAATCATTTTTTTTCCTATCAATCCAAAGTCTATTGATTAAGATAATAGTTTTGCGGTTTTAAAAGAGTGGTCTAATCCTCACCCCCAATATTTTGTATCAAAAAAGAAAAGAAAAAAAATCTAAAATATTGAATTAATTTTATATCACTTGTACATTATAAGCTTACTCAATGAATGAAATTATTTAGTGTATTTTTTTTAGATCTTTAAATAATATTCATATTCTTTCTTCAATTTTCAAATTCAGGTAATTTTTATTCCGAGAATGTAATTTATACACAAACAAATACCTGGTATTTTAATGTTAATAAACTCTTTTATTTATTAATTATTTTAAAATATCGAAGTGACTACTATGTAGAGCTTGAAATGATAATTCCAAAACATCTTGAACCATCCAAATCGGAGTTCAAACGAAGAAGATATGACTAAAAGAAAATTATTTGCATTGACGGGTAGAAAAAAATTTAGAACTATATAGGTGTGATTTTTCATTTTAATTTCAATCACAAGTGTTATTCATACATTTAGAAAAAATCACATGGGTCTCATTTACATTTTATTTATTTAATTTTTTTTTTAATGCGAAGAAATGGGAATAAAGGAAATATTATTTTACCGAACTTCATAACACAACCCGGTCTAGTTTTCCAGCAATGCGACAGACATTTTTTCGGTTGCCTTTTGAAACAAAAGCGGTTCACCTAAAAATGACAGCTAATAACCGGATCCTTCGGTTAACCTTGTCTAAATCGAGTAAACTTAACCGGGTATTGTGGAGTTACCCAAACCGGCCCATCCGGTTACGAACACCAGCGATTTTTATGCCCTAAAAGAAAACTCAAACCCAATCCCTAAATCGGTTTCTTTCGTTTTTCCCCAAAAGCCGAACCCGTCTTTTCTCATTCAAATTATTCAACTCCCAGTAAGTTTCTATCTCTTCTCTTTTGTTTTATTCCATGATTAAATGTTCTGTTTCATTCTGTGATAGAAAGTTTTCATTTTTTATTAGATTTTAATATCAAGTTTTTTTTTTTTTTTTTTTGGGGTTAAAAAGTGGGTTCTGGTTTTGAACTCATTCCAATTACACCTCAAAAACATGACCCAGCATGGAAGCATTGTCAAATGTTTAAGAATGGAGATAGAGTTCAGCTTAAATGTTTATACTGTTTCAAGCTTTTTAAAGGTGGTGGAATTCATAGAATTAAAGAACATCTTGCTTGTCAAAAGGGTAATGCCTCTACTTGCCATAGTGTTCCTCCTGATGTTCAAGCTTCAATGCAAGAAAGTTTAGATGGTGTTATGATGAAGAAGAAGAAAAGACAGAAACTTGATGAAGATGTGACTCATATTAATGAAACTTCTGGTGTGGTTGAGACAATTTCCAATCATGATGATATGGATTCTGGGCTTCATTTGATTGATGCTCAGCCAGTCTTTGTTGAAAACATTTCAGGTTTGCTTGTAAAACATGATGAAGGAACTAGTAACAAAGTGGGAAGGAAGAGAGGTAAAGGTAAGAGTTCTTGCGTGGAACGAGATACGAATGTTATTGCAAATGGTTCTGCTGTATTAGATTCTAAGAAGGTAAATAATCAAGTACATTTGGCTGTTGGGAGGTTTCTGTATGACATTGGGGCATCTCTAGACGCGGTGAACTCGGCCTATTTCCTGCCAATGATTGAATCAATTGTTTCAGCAGGTTCAGGGAGTATGCCGCCCTCATATAATGATCTTCGTGGTTGGATACTGAAGAATTCAGTGGAAGAGGTAAAGAATAATTTTGAGAAGTGCAAAGCAACATGGTCAAGGACTGGTTGTTCTATCATGGTTGATCAGTGGCGTACAGAAACGGGGCGAGTCATACTGATTTTTACGGTGTACTGTCCTGAAGGAGTAGTGTTTTTAGAATCTGTGGATGCAACTGAAATTATGGATACCCCAGATTTGCTTTATGAATTACTCAAGAAAGAGGTGGAAGAAGTAGAGGTTAAACATGTTCTGCAGGTGATTACTAGTTCTGAAGAGTATTTTGCTATTGCAGGTAGAAGGCTAACTGATACATTTCCGACCATCTATTGGACCCCAAGTGCAGCTAGTTTTGTGGATTTGATACTTGGGGATTTTGAAAATGTTGAGGGTGTAGATATTGTGATTGAACAGGCCAGATCAATTACGAGATTTGTCTATAATAATAGCGTAGTTCTGAACATGCTCAGAAGGTATACCTATGGCAACGATATCTTACAACCTTGTACCACAAAATCTGCCACAAACTTTGCCACATTGAATCAAATGGTTGATCTTAAACGATATCTGCAGACCATGGTTACTTCTCAAGAGTGGATGGATTGCTCATATTCAAAGAGGCCAGGGGGACTGAAAATGTTGGATTTGATCAGTGATGAGTCATTTTGGTCCTCATGCAACTTAATTGTTCGTTTGACAAAACCTCTCTTGAGAGTTCTGAGAATTGTGGGTAGTGGGAAAAGGCCAGCAATGGGATATGTTTATGCAGCAATATATAATGCGAAGCTAGCAATCAAGATAGAACTTGTTGAGAGAGAGCGTTACATGGTCTACTGGAACATAATAGATCGGAGATGGGAACAACAATGGCAGCATCCTCTTCATGCTGCTGGATTCTACCTGAACCCCAAGTTCTTTTATAGCATTGAAGGAGACATGCATGGTGAAATCCGATCAGGGATGTTAGATTGCATAGAAAGACTGGTTTCTGATATTCATATTCAAGATGAAATTATAAAAGAATTAAACTTGTACAAGGAAGTTACTGGAGATTTGGGAAGAAAGATGGCTATTAGAGCAAGAGAGACACTGCTTCCGGGTGAGAATTTTTTCTATCGCTATTTCTCAGTTCCTATTATGATGCATCATGTTACCTCAACTTGCATATGGAATGACTTGCGTTTCTGAAAAATGCTTGAACCCGAAACAAGGAACCAATTATACATACTAAGATTGTTCATATAAATGGTATGCTTATTTAGAATTTGGAAGCATCTGTATTTAGCTCAAGATCATGACATGAAGAATGATTTTTCAGCAAAGTTTTTGAGAATTCTAACAATCGGGCATGACTCACATGTCCTATCTTTACAGGAATTTGAAACTGTAGGAAATTAAATTTAAATTTGGAGCATATATATTCCTTTGCCACCTCCCACACATATAAAAAACAACCTTCATCTTTATGTTCATCTTCTTACCGTATTCTTGTTCTTGTTTGGCTGACATTTTGGTTGATCCTTTCATTTATTTATGGTTTTTTTTTTCCAGCTGAGTGGTGGTCAACATATGGAGCAAGCTGCCCGAATTTAGCTCGTTTAGCCATTCGTGTTCTTAGTCAAACCTGCTCCTTGGTGGGGTTTAAGCAAAATCAAATTCTTTTAGAAAAATTACACGAGACAAGGAATCACATCGAACAGAAACGTCACAGTGACCATGCATTTGTTCATTTCAACTTGCAACTTAAACAGATGTATGTATGAAACATTAATTATGAGTCTTATGTTAGAAAGTTGTGGATATTGCTAAAGTGTTTTCTGATTAATTTTCTTGCAGCACTGCTAAAACCAATGAAAAATATCCAGTGGACCCCCTTTCCTTTGATGGGCTTGGTATTGTTGAGGATTGGGTTTGGAGAAAGGACTCATGTTTAGAGGATTGTGGAAGTTCTGATTGGACAGTACTTGATGCTCTGTCTGGTTCTACAATATTTTCATCCATGAATGATGATTATGATGATTTGGTTACAGGTGTGCTTAATTTATAAGAACTTTCCAACATATCATGAAATCACAATCCTTACTGAAGTGGTCTCTGTGAAATGTGCAGGATTTGATGACTTGGAGGTTTTCAGAAGACATAAGAAGAGTGAAGAGGACAACATTTCATAGTACCAAGTCAGTAATGCTGCCGAGTCCCACATTTATCCCACGAGTTTCCCGACGTCAAAGTGTTGGAGGATCATGTGGTTGTCCCTGAGGTGCATGTAGTCGTTATAGTTGAGCTCTTCAAGAACAGATTAGTAGGTTTGGTCATTCTCTTAAATTAGTGAGTAGCTCTGTAGATTATTAGGCTTTTTCGTAACCTTATTTATAAATTGGATTTTTCAGATTAATAAAAGATTTAGATGTACATGCAAATGAAATAGATACTTTCAAAGAAATTTAATCATCTTAGTTGAGCTAAAATTCTATGCTTAGAAGTCTGTTAAAAACTTTAAGTCTGTCGAACTTTCAGCATTTTTTTTCTTAGTCGTTTTTCTTTCTGTTTAAAAAAAGAATCAAAACAGAATAATTAAGAGACATTTCTACTTTTAAGAAATTATTCGTATTCACTTTTTTGAGAAAATCACATAATAAATATCATAAAATAATGTTTTTTTATTTTTATTTTTCAGAGTTTCACACGATGTTATTTTTTTTAAAGTAATATACTATAATATTAAGAAATAATTAACAAATCTAATCATGTTTAATTTTTAGTCTATAAATACTTTAAAATGTAAAAATTATCTCATATATATAAAACAAGAGCAATCAAATATTAATGTTATTGATGCCCCCTTTAAATTGATGAAATTAAACAATCTTAATTATATATTAGTATTATAATTTATAGCTTCTGACCGCTATCATCCAGAACTTTAATTTAATTTAGATAAATTTCAATTAAAATATTTTAATGACAAAAATGAGTCAATTACTTGAGCAACAAATTAAGGGCTTGTTCAATTGCTTAATAAAAACCAAAAAAAGTTGGTTCCCAATCCACATGGGGGTGGGTTGCTTTGTCCATTGACATGTTCCATACCAAATTTATCAAATGAAGATTTTGGGGAAATAGCATTAGTTAATGTTGATGGAAAAGGCCCTAAATTTTGTAATCTTCTCCATTTTTCCAATTTTGGTCATACTTTTGACCCACCAATTGCATGAAAAATAAAATAAAATAAAGAGAGAGCTCAGTATATGACAACTACATCTACAAGCAACCTCTCTTTCTGTTCATGAATCACCTCGGAATTATACATTTGATGCTAGAAATTTTAAGTAATAATAATTTCAAATATTATTGTAAATTCGTTTCCACATTTTATTTTAACTTTTTTTATATGAAGTACTGTGTGACTTGAAAATATTGATGATGTTTTAATCCCATTTTATTTCAATTTTGAATGGTTTGAAAATCATGTTTAAAAATAGTGCCCCTCTCTTAAAACGGTTTTCTCAAGTAAAAGACTTGTTTAGCAAAATATTTACTAAAAAAAATTAAACAATATTTTACCTTTTTTTCCCCTTCTATAGTAACTATTCATATATAATCTATTGGGCTAATCATGAAATTATAATTACAAAATTGGTTGAGGAGATGACAGTTGGCAATTAACTATCGCTTAGAGACTTCACGTCCTAGATTTAGACGGTGTCGAGGGGAAAAAAATACCCCGAATTGTTTTCGGGGACGGGGATAGAAAATATATTCCCCGCCCCGATTCCACCTCTCTTTTTAAACATTAGTTTATGGATTTTCATATTTTTTTCTGTATAATGATAAAATGTTAAATATTTTTATAAAATTAACTATTTAAACTAATGAATTATAAAAAATTTAGTAATGTATATTAATAAGCTTAAAAATATTTTTTTAATATTTAATTAATTTATTATTTAAAAAAATAAAAATAATAAGATGAGGAATATTCTCTACGGTGAACCCAATTACCCGATTCAGAGATGGGACATTGACAGTGGTGAGTACATCCCCAACCCCGCACTATCTCGTTGTCATTCCTACTATCATGGGACCTTCGATACAGGGGACTCATTCTCAAGAAGAGCGTGAGATAAAGTTTATAACTTTTGTATTCTCTTTTGAAGGATTCTGAAATACATTTCTTCTCTCCTTTCATTGAGATATGGATTAGATCTCCTCTAATCAAACCATTATCATTTTTTGTATGTCTTTGATCACCTCTCATTTACTTTCTTCTTTAATTTTTTTTTTTGTAAATTTACTTTCACCTACATAAAATAAGTGATTGATAATTAGAATAAAACTCGAGGATTTATTCCTTTTCAATATCATTAAATATAGTTTAGAGTATAATTTGATTTAAATTTATTATATTATAAAATTAATATATAGAAGAAGTAGGTAAAAAACCTAAGAATAAAATATATTTTCTCACAAAGTTTTTGTTAAATTTAAAATCAATAGAAAATGGTTTTAAAGTATTATTTTGCAAACTAATATTTAAATTCAATATAAAAAAAAATCACCTCCTTGAGTTTATTTTTTCTATTTTAAAAATTAAGACTTGTTTAATTTTATTTTATTTTACATAATATTTATTTATTTATTGTCTTTGTTTTCATAGTTGTTGGGGAAAATGAAATGAGTGCCAACGAGATGGTGTGGAATGAGCGGTCTTTGCTCCTACAAGCAGGCTCCTAATAGTAATAATCAAACAACATTATGCAACGTGTTACTCTTGCTTCTTATAAACTCATCTCTATTTCACATTAGATCTCGATATCATTTTTTTATTGTTAAATAATATTTAAATTAATCAAAACTCACATTTTTTTAAATATATGTTTGATAATTATTTTAGTTTTGACTATCTATTTTAAAACTTAAACTTATTTAATAATAATTCTAATTAAATTTTAAAAATTCAAAATAAAATAAAATTCAAAGACTAGATTTTAAATTGTTACTCAACAAGTTTAGTTTAGTGTATAATTTTTTGGTAAAGAAATTAATTTTTAAAAACAAAAGACTAAATTTTAAAAAAAAGACATTGTCATAAGTTCTAATATATATATATATATATATATATTTCGATATCGCATCAAATTTAAAAAGGAGAGGCTCGAACTTTCAACATTATAGAGGAGATTACTATTTAGAGGAAAATATATTTTGACAACGTGGCCACGACCTGCAAGTTTTTGACTTCTCAAAGCCAAAAACCCGTGTGTGGGCGTCATGGCAAGCTTATCTCCTCACCGTGGCAAGCTTTTCTCCTCGTCACGGTGATGACTTGTATTTTTCTGGAGCACTTTTTTTCTTTCCTTATATATTCTTTTCTTTTCTTTGTACAAATTATTTTTTAGAGACCTAATTCTTTTATATTTATATTTAATTTTTTAGCTACCATTGATCTAAGATACGTATCTAACCAATTCAAATGTTTTCAAGTTAATAATATACTCTCTTTCCTTACCCAAAAAAAAAAAAAGGTTCGTACTCTTAACCATAAAATAAAAAGATTCTTTTACAAATGAATTGATTTGCTAGAAAACTTGTCTTTGAGAATATACTAGGAAAGAAATTTTGATGATCAATTGACGAGAGCTTAGTTATAGCAAAGGGGATGAAAATTGTATTTTTCGAAGTGGATGAGAATTTGTCCTCTCTAATAGTATAAAAGACAACTTCATATACAATCGAGTCAACGAGTTATTGAAATTAATAAAGCATTAAGCACTAGGCAATCTTGCTTTTCATATTCATACGATAATAAATTAAAAAAATAGTTAATTTGTTTAAAAAAAACGTTAAGAATATTTATCGACTTCAAATTAATAACTATATCAATTTAATTCATTATTCAAAAGATTTTCTTGATTTCTAAAACATAAATTACCTATATTAACTCTATAAATATTCAAAAAGTCAATAAATTAACATTAATTAGAGTAGAGAAAATCTCTGCGTGGGTTGAAATTTACAAAACATTAATTAGTTTGCAAACAACTTTAATTAAAGTAGATAGAAATTTTTCAATGAAATAAAGGAGGGTAAAATGCAAATAAGACCCGTGGTCTTTTCAAAATGCATGAGCACCCCCTGTACTTTGAAAATGACAAATCGCACCTCTGTGGTTCCAATTTTTTTCAATCTGACCTCTCCCCTTCAATGTCAATAATTTTCTTTTAGTCATAACTTCTTTGTTTGAACTCCGATTTGGATGATTCAAGATGTTTTGGAATCTTCATTTCCTGCTTTACATAATCGTCGCTTCGAAACTTTGAAATCATCAATAACCAAAAGAGTTAACGATGTCAATCATACCTAGTGTTTCAATGTTAATAAAATCTTTTATTTATTAATGATTTCAAAGTTTCGAAGTGAAATTTATATAGAGCCTAAAATGAGGATTCCAAAACATCTTGAATCGTCCAAATCGGAGTTCAAACGAAGAAGTTGTGGTTAAAAAAAAAATATTGACATTGAAGGGGAGGGGTCTGATTGAAAAAAATTAGAACCACAGGGGTGCGATTTGCCATTTTCAAAGTACAGAGGGTGTTTATCCATTTTGAAAAGACCACATGGGTCTTATTTGCATTTAACCCAATAAAGAAATGTAATAAGTTTAATGAATGTTCAAAAAGTCAAGAAATTAACATAAGTGAATGAGTTAAAGTCAATAATTTATTTAAAACACAATAGTTTTGTTAAGTATTTACAACAAAATAATAGGAAACCAAACAAAATAATGTACATTCATACCGTTTGAGTTGAGTTATAAATTTATTTAGGTTGGAAAGGTTTAAATAATTTAAAATTATATGGTTGGGTTAGTTTTAGATTCTCTTAAAATTAGTTTTGGTTGAACTGAACTAACCCGAATTTATTAATTAAAAAAAGTATTCATTTATTTATTATTTAGATACTCTTATATATCTTAATTAATTTGATATATCCTCATGACCTTTTGAATTTTCGTATTCCTACTTATAATTTTTTATCAAATAATTAATTCAAGTATTTAAAGTACCATTTTTCATTCAATAAAGTATCATTAATATTAAACTATTATTTTTAATTTAATAAAAAAAAATAGATAATTAGATCATAAATTATTTCACTTTTTATTTTATAATTTTTTTAATGTAGACAATCTGAAAAATCCAAACCATTGAGTTGGGTTCAATACTTGATAAAGGCCATTTGAGTTGTATTAATTTATAACTCAAACACTTAGGTTGGGTTCAAGTATCTCAACTCAAATTAACTCAACCCATGAACGTAACTAAGCTCAATTTTCATGATAAAATTATTTCATTATCAATGAAAAAGGAAAATAGATGGAAAGAGGGCCAACATCACATAATAATATTATCCAACCCGAAGTAGATACCAATTGGGTATGCACCTACTCCCTTCTCATGCAAACGAAGGTTGACTCTCCCCTCTCAAAATAATGATAATAATATGTTATTTTTGTAAAATAAATAATAAAATTGACATATTTAAATATATACTATTTTATTGTGTACCATTGAGCCAAGCTTCTGTATTTATTTATTCTTTTACCAATTTTTGAGCTATAATTAACGTTTATTTGTATAGAAAAAAACAAATGCACTTTTAATCCCTGATTTTTAGTCAACAATTTTATTTGGTCCCTAGCATTTATTTATGTTTAATGCCAATTAGTGAAAGAATGATAGATGCCTATAATCACGGTGATGTTCAAAATATTAGAAAAAGATTATCCCCTATCAACCTTACGAATCTACATATCAAATAAATAAATAATAATTTGTCCATTTCCATTTCTAACAATAAAACTCATATTTTGTCCCCATAAAAAAATAGTTGCAAATGGCTTTTTGAGCCTCAATCCACTGCCAAATCTGGGCTCTCCTTTGACTCCCTCAAATCAAGCAATCTTCCCTTTTATTGCTTCATGTTTGGTCAAAGCTAAATCAAAATTGTCAACCCATCTTATTTAGAAAAAGAACCCAAAATTAAAATATCTATTTTTATATTTTACAACATTTTTATTCACATCATAAAGCCATAATTATTTTTTTAGATATTGTCGCTACGTGAACGCGACGCTAAAAAATAAAAAGGGAGCCGCCACTAATCATTGGATTTCTAAATTAGGTGTGATTAGTCACCTGGTCATTTAATTAAGGATGGTCTACTAACTTTTAAAAATGGGTTCGGGAGCTTATTCACACATAGGGAAGGTATTAGCACCCTATTATGTTCGTTTTAAAAACGATTGTTGTTTTTATATTTTGGTGTATTATTGAAAAAACCTTTATCTATAAACAAAAATATTTTTTTGGGTTATTTTTTAAATGTCTCATGTTTATTAATCAAAACTTTAATAATAAAGTATGATTAAATAAGTATGAGTGGCATAAAGCCATTAGGAAAAATATTGTCGGGAATTTAACTCAGTATCCCGAGAAAAATTCCTTACCTCAAGAATGTTTAGGAGCATGGTATCCCAACGCCCCCATATTCCGTCGTCGGAGTTTTCGAAAATGATTTGTTGGTTTGTTTTTTATGTTTAAGTTTTAAATATGAATATTTGAATTAAATATAAATTTTTATCTTTTTTATTAAAATTATTTAACTAAATATTAGGTTTAGGGTAAGTTTCACTTTTAGCCCCTAGGTTTTAAATAGGAAAATTTATTTGACAAATCTTTTATTTATGGTATAATTGGGCAATTGTTATCCTAATAAATTTCAATTTTTATTTAAGGTTTATATTATTAATCTTTTGTATTTTTTGGAAAGTTGGTAGGTTTATACCTAGTAAATTCTAATTAATATTTACAATTTCTATTTTTAATATTTATGATTTGGAAAATTAGTATCCTAATTAATTCCAATTTCTATATTTAAAAAATTTGGTAATTTTTATATTTTGGAAAATTAGTATCTTAATTAATTCCATTTTTTATATTAAAAAATTTGGTAATTTAATCAAATTATGTTTTTTTTAGGAAGTTGGAAAATTAGTATCCTAATAAATTCAAACTCCTTTCTTTTTATTGAAAATCCAATATACATCAATATAATATTTATACAAATTCAATAAATTATGACCTTAATATGAAGACAATAAAAAGGAATGTAGTAAACACAAAATATGGCAATCAAATTTACAAATAAGGCAAACCAATAAAATTAGCATAATTGTTCCAAACAAAACACATCAACTTTGGAAATTCATAACTTCTTAACTAAAATATATTTTAACTTGATTCTTTCTTCTAAATATTCTATATTTCATCTATGATTGATTACTAAAATAAAAAAGTATGTACACTTGTAAATAAAATTAGATTTTATGTCAAAAACATTCCTCATTCTCGGTTTTATACACAAATTTCTGCAGATTTTACACTAACTTTGAAAAATCATATCTTTTTTTATACTCATCGAAACGGGGTGATTCTTGTTCCTAAATCTTTATTTACGAGTCTAGTTTTATAGAAAAATAATCATAAATAATTATTTTCAAAGAATCAGAACCGAAAAATCATGTAATGACAAGGTGTGTAAAAAATCCCGAAACAGTAAATCGGTTTCAATTCTAAACTTTAAAAAATCATAACTTAATAACCACATATCCAAATGAGTCGATTCTTTTTTCTATTGGTTCATATTTAAGTCTATTTTCAAATACAAATTTCAAAAAAATCTAAATCAATGTACAAAAATCACGAAATTAAATAAAATAAAACAGTAACATACGAATGACTACATTTTTAATGGAAAAGGATGTTACCTTGGTTTGATAGAACCTTACAAATGTGTAGCTCCGAATTCCGACGATGAATGAAGAAGATGAAGAAGAGACTCAAAGGTTTGGTGGTAGGGATTTTGGTTTACTATTGAGAGGGGGGGGGGAGGCTCTTATGAATGGTTGGTTTAGATGAAAGTGAGGGAGGCTCTTCTGAATGATTTCTGTATTGAGAGATTAGGGAGGCTCGGTTTTTTTGTGTTCTTGTGAATATTGTGTGTCTTTAGGGTTGTAGGAGGGTCCTTTTTATAACCAAGAGGGAAAAACAAACAAGGAAAATTTAATTAATGAAAAATCAAAATAAAATAAAATCTTTTATTTTTTCCCATAATTATAAAAAATATCTTATTTAATTTGACAACTCATAAAAATATTTTTCCTACTCATCTTTTCCATGTTTAAATTGATTCTCATTTAAAAATTATTTTCCAAATCTTTTAAAATTAAATTTCAATTCAAATAAATTTTAAAACTGCTAATTTAAATTCAAATTTTTATTTTCAAATCCAAATTAAACAAATCATGTCAAAGAAAACACCACATTTCAAACCAAAGTCAATTTTTTTCGAAATATGTAAATTTTGTTAATTTTAAATATTACCGGACGAAAATGGGTGTCTACAGATATTGCATGCATGTATAATAGAATCAGACCCAATATTTATAAAAGTATCAGTTCAAAAATTTATTTACAAATATAATATAAAATCCAAATTCATTTATGTAATATTACAAAAATGTCATTGATTCATATGTAATCACTAATGAACCCTATACATAATCATCAATTATACATACTCTATTGAAAATATTATTTTTTAAATACTATATTTATAAATAGGGTAAAATGCAAATAAGTCCCTTGTGGTTTTTACCAAATGCATAAACACCCCTTGTAGTTTAAAAATGGCAAATCATACCCCTCTGGTTCAAAATTATCTCAATGAGACCCCTCCCCTTCAACGCTATTAATTTTCTTTTAGTCATAACTTTTTCGTTTGAACTCTGATTTAGATGATTCAATATGTTTTGGAATCTTCATTTCAGACTCTAAATTATGGTCAGTTCAAAACTTCAAAATCATCAGTAACCAAAAGTGTTAATGGTGTAAATCATACATAGTATTTTGATGATAATACTCTTTTATTTATTAACGATTTTTAAGTTTTGAACCGATCATAACTTAGAGTATGAAATAAGGATTACAAAACATTTTGACTCATCCAAATCGAAGTTCAAGTGAAGAAGTTACGGCTAAAAAAAATTAATAGCGTTGAATGGGGAGGGGTCTCATTGGAATAATTTGAAACCACAAAGGTATGATTTGTCATTTTCAAACCACATGAGGTGTTCATGCATTTGAAAAAACTACAAAAGCGCATTTACATTTTACCCTTATAAATATTATAGAAAATTTCACTATCCAACGAAATTTCTTAATTTTTTTATAAAGGAAATTAGTGGTAAAGATTTGAATCCAAGATAAATACTCTAAACTGAATGGTTTTTGTAATCAATTTTCTTTTGTCTTTTACTGATTTTTATCAATAGAATTATCTATCAATCTCATTTATCAAATTAATATTGCATCATTTTGATATTATAAGCTTACTCAATGACTAGTTTTCTTAACGACAATTGAATAAACAAAGATTGAAAAATGAAAAAGTTATGAATACACTTGGGAGATTGAAATTTGTTAGTGAAAGCAAAATTAGTGTGCTTTTTGTTTGAGTATCTCAAAAGAATATTCTTTCTTCATGCTCACACTTCTTTCCTCTCCTTTCCTTTTCTTCAATTCTCAAATTCAGATAATTTTTTTAAATCCAACTATTTAAATTATTCACAAACAAATACAACAACAAATAATTTTAATAAATTTTTTTAAAAGAGATTATTAAAAAAAAAAAATTATAAAAAAAAGGGTATATGGGTCCAAAACTAAGGGGCATCTTTTTTCAAGTTCCAACTCCGCAACCGACACTCCAAGTTTGCCTTTCCAATTTTAACAACATGGACTATGAATTCTACAAGTGTCACAGCCAATCATAAGAATACACGTGGAATTTACCTCATTTAAAAAAAACATGAGATTTATCCTGGAAAATTCGGAAATAGCTGGCTGTCTTTGAAACAACTATCTAAATCGCCAAACAGCCCTTAGCGGACGTGAACCCCCTTTCTTCAACCCCTAGAAAGTAAAAGCGTGAAATAACCAATCAGAATTTTTTTGATTGATTAATTAATTAATTGAAATCCGCCATAGCCATATAAATAAAAACCCAGATAAGCTTAATTTTTTCGTAGAGATCAGAATCCGACGGAAAAGAAAACCAACCGTTAAGGTCTGTCCCAACCGCGGGAAAATTCTGGACGAGCCCTCGCGGTTGTTTGACTAATCGTGACTCTGTTTCCTTCGGGTTTTGATCTGAATCAGATCTATCTAAGGTAAAATTTTGAATTGAATTTTTTTCTTATCAATTTTTTTAAGCTTTTGAGACCGGGATTAATTTAAAGATTGAATTTTGACAATGTGGGTCGTGTTTAATTGGAATTTGAAATTTTAATTTTGACTGTTTTGATTTGATTCGTGGATTTTCTTCATTAAAGTTTTTTTTTTTTTTTTTTTTTTTTTTTTTGTATAATTTGATTTTGATTTTAATGGTTTGAAAATTAAGTAGCTTAATGTTTTGCAGTATCAGATCTGATAAGTTATCTTACTTTTGTTTGCTCATAGATTGAATCTCTATGACATGGAACAAGGAATGGTTTTTGTGAAGTTGTTATTATTTTCTCATGTTTAGATCTGAATTTCATTCAATATTTTCTGTTTGTGATGTTTGTTTTCTATTAAATGATTGATTTAAGAAAGTTGGACTGTACTTTACCCACAGTTTTATCTATGATGCTACAGCTAGATTTTTTGTATGGATTTGATGTACTTCTTTGGCTTTATTATCATAATCACATGATCTATGTTTGAATCTCTTGAAAGCCTTTTCTTTTATGATATGGTGGTTCTTTCAAATTCTGGTAATAATTCTCTTGCCTTCTTCGATGAATCGATTCTATTTTGATTGTACAGAAAATTAGAAATTACTACAATGAAGGCACTTATTCTTGTTGGAGGATTCGGAACGCGTTTGAGGCCATTGACCCTCAGTGTTCCCAAGCCACTTGTTGACTTTGCTAATAAACCCATGATCCTGCATCAGGTTTATTTTTACTTTAAATTTTAAAATTAATTTAATTTTGTCTACATTCAGTTACAATGAAATGATCTCTATATTAATAATCTAATTCTAGATGAGATGTAAATGTACAGAGATTTTTACAAACTTGACTGTTTTTAAGGAGATGTTTTAGTTTGATTTGATCAATACTTCCACTGTTAAAAGCCATTTTCCCCTTCACTGTTCAGATTGAGGCTCTCGAGGCTATCGGAGTGAAAGAAGTAGTTTTGGCCATCAATTATCAGCCAGAAGTAAGGAAATAAAACTTTTTATTTTATGTGGTTCATTTGAGGTTTGAAGAAACAGTTGCAGTAAATCTTTATTTCTACAGGTAATGTTGAATTTCTTGAAAGATTTTGAGAAAAAGCTTGGGATCAAGATCACATGCTCTCAGGAGACAGAACCACTTGGGACTGCTGGCCCTCTGGCTCTTGCAAGGGACAAACTAGTTGATGATTCAGGTGAGCCATTTTTCGTCCTCAATAGTGATGTTATCAGTGAGTATCCACTTCAAGAAATGATTGAATTCCACAAGACTCATGGTGGAGAGGCTTCGATTATGGTAACCAAGGTAACACTTTATTTCAGTTATTTTCTTTTATTTTGGGTTCTGATATTATTCATTATGTGACTGTTATTCCTTTGCTATCCTATAGAATTTTAGGTCAGATGTTGACTAGTTTTTTTTTTAGGTGGATGAGCCATCCAAATATGGTGTAGTTGTCATGGAAGAATCTACTGGAAAAGTTGAGAAGTTTGTGGAGAAACCCAAACTATTTGTCGGCAACAAAATCAATGCCGGCATATACTTGTTAAACCCCTCTGTACTGGACCGAATTGAACTGAGGCCAACATCAATTGAGAAAGAAGTTTTCCCTAAAATTGCAGCAGAGGAAAAGCTTTATGCAATGGTACTGCCCGGGTTTTGGATGGACATTGGACAACCAAAAGATTATATTACAGGACTAAGACTCTATCTCAACTCCTTGAGGAAGCATTCTTCATCAAAATTAGCTGTTGGGTCTCATATCGTAGGGAATGTTCTGGTTGATGAGACTGCTAAAATTGGTGAGGGATGTCTGATTGGGCCGGATGTTGCCATTGGTCCTGGATGTGTTGTTGAGTCGGGAGTTAGGCTTTCTCGCTGTACTGTTATGCGTGGTGTGCGCATCAAGAAGCATGCTTGCATATCCAGCAGCATCATAGGCTGGCATTCTACCGTTGGGCAATGGGCACGAGTAGAGAATATGACAATACTTGGAGAAGACGTTCACGTGGGTGATGAAATTTACAGTAATGGTGGTGTAGTTTTGCCACACAAAGAAATAAAATCTAGCATTTTGAAGCCCGAAATAGTCATGTGAAGGTGTGCATTTACAAATTAGTGGAATCTTTTCTGAGAGCAGTAAAGTTGTCGTGGGTGTATTTTACTTTCTTTCTTTTTTCCTCTTCAAGGGCACAGCGTAAATGTCAGTTGTCTGCTGTTTTGAGTTCTGTGAGTGAAGGGTCAATCTCTTTTTATCAAAGGGCGTTTATGGTCATGGTTATAATATGTAATCTTTTGTGTATATAGGAAAATAATTTATCAATAAATATTTTATATATATTTTTTCCCAATTCATTCTTTTAGCTTCTTGAAAATCAATGACATATTTTATTTCTCACTCGTGTTATCCATTTTTTGATTTCAAGTCTCTCAATCAGATGTATGGCATCTTTTGGAATCTCGGTTTACATTGTGGCTAGAGTTTCATAGGAAGGAGACTTGTTCAACATGGAAGTTTGAACTTGCTGGCAATCTAGTGACTGTGACGTATTATTTAATGTGACTTCATTCCTCGTAATTTTTATTAGAAAGGTGTTATCACTCTTATTAAAATCACTCATCTAATCCAATAGTTATGAGGGAGAGAGCCACGTAGTGATAACCCATTAAATAATTTCTCTGAAATCACAGTCGGGATAACAAATAAGGAATAGATAGATACCAAAGTTAAGAGGGATTGTCGGATGGTAGCAAAAATAGTGGCGGTACTTATTGCAAACAATGATTTGATTAATTTCACATTCTTATTTAAGCAGGTAGGTAGCTTAGGTGCAAATGGGGGACCAATTTCGTTATCAATTATAATGGGCAACATTGGAATCGAGGATAATTTATTACGATAAATCATTATATATATTTTGGGTATCGAAGCAGAATAAGAAAATGGCTATAGATTATATATTTATATAGTAAATTATGATAATGGGACCCTAAAGAGTTTTTTCAGAAAGTTTTGTTTAGTTTGAGTTCATGGGATTAGAAAGTCTTGTCGGTTGTGTTAAGATCTGTAAAAAGTTAGTCTTAAAAACTTAAATTTCTTCTTGGAAGTTGTAGAAATAAACTTCTTGTAGGTGTTTAACAAACTCACATTTTTTAAAGTTTTAAATCTAATAAATCTAATGTATAAAAAAAAAAAAATTAGGAGTCTCAGAAATCAAAACCTAAAATATTTGACTCACCTAATAAAGTGAAGTTTAACCCACCCAAATACCCCTCTTTTACGACTACCAAACATCCCTTTAAGTTGTGTTCTACGATGTTGATCAATTAGCTTTACCTCCACTTAAATAAACGATTGCTTTCACTCGTTTTATTCAAAAATAAAAAATAACTCAATTTTTAGCCAAATCACATGAAACAAAATTACCCGAGAGTAGAAAAGGGCATGTAACATAAAGGACCAGATAAGAAACTGTTTAAAACCTGTTTGGTATAAACATCATTGATCTGATGCATGTCTTGAGATGATCACATTTGAATATTGACCACAAATCGTCTGCCTACATTAGCATAAACGTTGGAAAAATCACCAACATAATGGGTGGTTTGCTCATAAAAAAAGGACAAGACACCACGATAGAAACTGAATTGAGTTTGTGTTGTAAACATATCATTATTTACAACAGAGAAAAGGTAGGAGACAACTGTACCAAGGGAAGCTCCTCCTTTCCATTTAAGAGAGAATGGATTTTTCTTTATACTGAGCCCAAGAGCCAAAATGTTACTAGCGACGATATAGCTAATAGGAACCATGAGATAAAAGCAAAAGCCACAGAAATTCCGATCTTCGTACATGGAAGATAAGGTGGTGACCTGCAATAGGGCAAGTCTCTTGAGTAGAGAACCGCCACCCCGGCTGACGAAGATGCAGCTGCAAGTGATAGTGTAGCTACCACCTGCATTTAACATAAACAAGTTAGTGAAGTAGACGCGTTGAATGAAATTTATAGTCACCATTTAGTGTGGTTGCATTGCAAGATATATATATAATAATATTTGATTCTATACCAATTACCAAATGACTCCATCCATCCTGAAGAATTGTCTAGTAGTTGGAGAGGAAGAAAAATTTCAATTGGAAAAATATTTTGCTATATCATCCATGAAGGTCAATATTAGTATGGATACTTCTGTTGTTTTTTTTTTTTTTTTTGCATGATTTATAGCACCCTGATAAAGGAGTATTCATGACCGCTAACTCTCCTACGAAAAGATTCTCTAGAGTTTTAAATTATGAATGACATTGACCGCCCTACTAAGTCTGGTGCTCTGATAAGTGATAACATTGACGAAGCAGGTTCAAATGATAATGTTCTTGATTGATTTATTATCGACCCCGGATCATTATTTTTAGATAAAAGCCCTGCTATTCTACGGTGGAAACTTGTAGGGTTTCTGAATGTTATTCCATGATGTGCTTCCATCTATTGCCTTGCAACACTAGATAGGGCTTATAACTAGTAACTACAGAGGATTGATGAATGGGACTTTGCTCGGATTGTCTCTGTTGTTTATGCAGAAGTGACTTTTGAATGAAACTATTTCTCAGCAAGAACTAGGAACATTACATGAGTTTACTCAAAAAGAAAATGGGGTGCGTCCCATTCCACCATTCTGTAGCCTATTAGGATTTCTAGTTTAGTAGGGATACCAATCACGACTTGTTTCTGTTCAGTAAAATATATTTCTCCAGAATAAAAGTTGCTGAGGAAGAATGTGAAAATTCATAAGATTTTTTTAATCTAACAATGCAATGACAAAGGATTTGTTGAAGCAGCTTGACAGACTTTACTCAAGCAAACAAAAGACTCCAGAAGCAAATTGAGGGATCCAAAACTTAATTTCTCCAGTTCTAGAGCCCTGTCGGGCCGCACTGGCTTATTACTAGACGAGTGGATCATCCAGGATTGAGATACAAACTGGCTCTATTGAGTCACACTTTTATGGTCCTGTTTCAACTGAAAGTCATTTTAAATTTAGGCAGGTAAACAAACAATTCATTGGGAGCCAGGGAGGGACCAGGTTGCTTTCAGTCATTTCCCCCACCATTGCAACCTTTAGATTTTCTAATATAATACCTCCTTATATTATGCCGTAGCAAGTAATTTACAAAATTAAAAACAAAAATATTATCAAATAGTGAGACTAATCATGCAATTAGTTAGTCAAGAAAAGAACAGAGATACTCACCCAATCTCCAATAGCAAACAGACACAGGAGAACTGAATTCTGCAGGCTTTTCTTTATTCGCAAGGCATGCAAATCAAGACATGCTAGTCCAAAACTCCAAAGAACTTGAAGCCCCATGGAAGCAATTAAATAACTGATCCCAATAAATAGTGCCAAAATTAGACAAGAACCACTACCTTGTAATGAAACTACAGATATTAAAACATCAAGTAAAAATCTAATGAAAGAGTTTAAATTTAGAATAATATAAGTGGAGAGCTTTACTGCATTAGAAAATTTTAGCAATAGAAAGTTTCATAATTCATATATATGACAGGAAATGTGAGCTCCCCTGACTATACTAAGTTCCAAACAAACACACATCCACAGAAATGAAGCTCTGAAAAGTTAGTTCATAGAGAAAAACAAAGTTATCGGAGGGAAAATCCCAACATTAAGCGAGCAGAGAATATAATAAATCAATAATATTTGAAATTTTACAAGAGGATAGAGGCTTTCAATAACATCATTACTCTACCAAAGTCAGAGAGCTCAAACTGTGAGCATGAGTTTGGGATGGTTTTTGAAGTGTTTTTCATCCGCTAAAAACACTTTTTAATTCTTGTATGATGTTTGGCTACATCATAAAAATGTTTTTGAAATTTCTAAAAACACTTAGGGTCCGTTTGGTATAGCTTCTCCTAAAAATGTTTTTTGTTGAACATTTTAAAAGAAATACTAATGAAGTGTTTCATCTAGAAACACTTGAGTGAAGTATTTTAAGTGAAATACTTGTTTATAGACACTTTTACAAGAATCACAAATCAGCGATTATAAATATACTCAGCAACACTCAAAAGTGTTTTTAAACGAAACACAATCAGCGATTTTTTCTCCAAAAATGTGAATATATAAAGCGTTTCTTTCAAAAACACTTCTCCCAAAAGTCATTCCAAACTCATCAAAAGACTAACGAATAGCTCATCATATGCATTGCATATATATTAAGTCTAAACATGTTCAAATCCGATCAACATTTCAGTAATATCTCAGCAATCTAGCATCAAATTAAAATAAGGAAAATCAAGAGAATGAAAGTAACCAAATACACACACAAAAAAGGAAGCTTTATCACATAAACTGATGGAAAAATGAGCCTAAAAAACATCACCATAATTATATTCCAATGTCACTTAACATTCAATCGAAGCACTAAAAAGATCATATGATAATCAAAACGATCAAAATCAAGTGAACGAACTGAAAAAAAAAACAACAAAATTGAAAATTCTCAATCACAAAGAATTCGAGATAACTAAATACCACATCAAGAAATTTGAAGAAGGAGATACATTACCAGAAAGCAGTGGAATTGAAGAATCCACGAGCAGTGATCATAGCTCCAATCGACGCAGCAGCGAAAGACCATTGCGCACATCTCAAAGCCAATCCGCTCATTCTCCCTGGACCTCCGTACATCTCTTTTCTCTCTGTCTCTTCGAATTATCACAACCGAATCTCCAGAATCATCAGCTTCTTCTTCCGTACAAAAACAAAGAGAGAAGATTAAGAACAATGCCCTAGCACTTTCTCGACGAAGCTGAAAATGGAGAAATGGAATTTGTTGAGGAAAATTCGAAATGAATAATTTGGAAACTTGGATACGAGAACGAGATCTTTGACTCTACCACTAGGGGAATGTTCTTTTTCGATTTGACCGTACCTGGACACGTGTCATTGAATAATTGGTTCTAATATTGTGTCCAGTGCACGTACATGTAGGTGATCTCAGCTCTGCCCTGTAAAACCTCTTTCTCCTTAAACCCTAAACCCTATTCTGTCTTCTCTCTCGTTTTCGCGTAGGGAAGATAAAAAAAAAATGAGTCTTTCGTCAATTATCAGAAAATCGGCATCTTCCCTTGGCCCATTATCGGGTCGATTCTTTCGTGGTCGAGGAATTCACAGTAATTCCATCTTCAATTCAGTGAATAATCACTGTAATCTTCATTTCCGGCCGGCATTAGTGAAATCTTTTCGAGATTTTTCGACGTCGAAGCGTCCAAGTTCTAGTGAGTCTCTTACACGGGTCATTGAATCTGAGATCAAATGCGCTACGGAGACTGACGATCACGATCGGGTGAGTTATCTTATTTTCATTTTGGCCCCCTTTTGAAATTTTAGTTTTTGGGGGTAATTTGTTGCTGTGAGAAGATAGTTTATTATTTGCTTCAATGACTTTGATATAGAAATGCTCAGTTTACTGGTTGGTTTAGTAGTAATAACGGCTTCTTTGAGATGAATATTGCATTTTTTTTTTAAACAACCGTGAATGTTCGGGTCAACTTGCGTGTATCTCAGTTAGTCATACTAAACGACCACTTGACCCTATAAGGTGTCATTATCATCTTAGGATAGGTAGCCTCAACCCTGGACCGATTGACTTCTTTTCCTGTTAAAAATTTATGTACATTACTTGTTAATTATCTTGGCAGCCTTGGATCACCACTAGTGAAATTTGTATGATTCTGAGCGTTGTAGCGGAGGCCTTTTTTTATTTCTCTTGATGTTGTGTTCTTTATCTTAAGCTGTTTCTCGTTTTTATTTCGAGTGCAAACAATGTGTATAAATCTCTTCTTCCAATAAATGATGTTTATGATCATATCCTTTGATATCATAGATTGAAGATGTGCCCCAAGGATTCCCTTTTGAGATTCAAGATGAACCTGGTTTGCAAACTGTGATTTTGAAAAGAACATACCAAGGTGAAGTCATTAGTGTTGAAGTTCACATGCCTGATCTAGTCACTGGTCAAAGTATGAATAATCAAGCTGATGATGACGACGGTGACAGTGAAAAGGCAAACCAGTCGTGCATCCCGTTGGTTGTAAGTGTCTCTAAGAAGAGTGGACCTTCCCTGGAGTTTAGTTGCAGTGCTTACCCAGATGAGATTTCCATAGACAGCATGTCAGTTAAACATCCTGAGCAGTCTGAGGATCAAATTGCTTATGAAGGCCCGGACTTCCAGTAAGCATTTACGTCTCAGTTATCACGATTCTAAGTAGCTAACTATTTATGGTTTTTTCCTCCTCTTCTTGACTATTGAATCTCCTTCAGTATATAATCATCATAATTTCTCTACCATTCTTCCTTGCAGGGATCTTGATGAGAACCTGCAAAAGGCTTTCCACAAGTATTTAGAGATTAGAGGGATCAAACCTAGCACCACAAATTTTTTGCACGAATACATGATCAACAAAGACAGCAAAGAATATTTGATATGGTTGAAGAAACTCAAGAGCTTCGTTGAAGCATAAACATCGGACAAGTTGAGAATCTTAGGTTTTTTGAGGTTTCATGGTCCTTTTGTTTCAACCCTCAAAACTTCGATTTCTTTCCCTACAACAATGAACTTGTGTCAGATTCGGACCTACATTTCATGGTGAAATTAGAATGTTATGCTTTTACAGAAAGAATTTGACCAGAGCACAAAGAGTAGCCAGAATCATTAGAATGTTATTTGCATTATTATTATTTCGAAAATTTGAAAAATGTCATTTGCACTCGCCTTTGAATCCGACTTCTTGTTTATTCCATGACCTTAATAATGTGTGGTTTCTGTTTTCTTAATGCTCATATCAGACTGTTTCCTACATGCCAAGCATAGTGTATTTTATCTATTCAAGTTTTCAAACATCAAGATTTATTATATCTATAGATAAGAGCATAGCTTTTATAGTTAGTTATCAGTGTGTCATTTTGATATGCTCGAAGACTCGAGTCTCAATGTATCATCATAAGAAAAAAATCCACAGCCTACAGGATTACAAATGGCCTCTTAGTTTCCAAATCTATAAATGAATAGGTTTAAATTAAGCTTTAGAATAGAAAATGCTGCTATTCTATGAAAATTATCCACTTCCAGACTAATGAAATTTTGAGACATTATTGATAACAAGTATTACACTCAAACTTGAAGGGAGAAGACAACAGGAATTCTTTTATACATTTTTCATCCGACTTATAAATACTCGGCCCAAATTCTACTGCCTCAAGACTGTTGAATTGGGATTAATTGCAGAGAGTTAAGACTCAATCTTGATGTCTTTGTGAGTGTAAACAACACTTTTATCACCGTTCACTACTTGCCCATTTCCCCTTAGAATCCTGCATTTAAACAACGAAGGCAAAATATGATAAATTGTAAATGTATTTGATATCAGAGCTTAACATTCATCATTATGACCAGAATAACTCGTCACTAGTATAATGGCTATCGTTACTCTTTTACATGTAGACGAAGATATTAGATATTCATGATATATGTTTGTAAGAACGTATTCATATACATTTATGTACATATATTTTATTACACATAAGGTAATAATTTGTTCATACCATCTGGTTGTTAACAATCCTTCAACTCCTACAGGACCCCGTGCATGGATCCGACTTGTGCTTATACCAACCTATTATCAAGTATTAGAGATCATTGTAAATGTGAGCAACAAACTCGAACTATATTGATATGATATCTAACAATTAAAGGACCGTGTTATATTATACCTCAGCACCTAGACCAAATCGAGCCCCATCACAGAATCTTGTGCTCGCATTATGAAAAACAGCAGCACTGCCATCAAAAGTAATAAAGAGAATCATTAACTATCAAGGAGAAAACAACATCATTCATCAATCTCACACGAGTAATGGCTAAACGAAGAATGGAGGAAGCTGGAAATTGTGAAGGTAAATAGGGGTACTCTTCTCTTACCTGTCAACTTGACGTAGGAAAACTTCAGCAACTTCATGATCTTCTGCAACAATACAATCAGTATGTGCACTGCCAACAGAAAATCCTCTTATGAGCAATATAGTAATCATAAATACACACAAACGCACATTTGCCTTCACACAAACACAAGCAGACAAATAGTGGTATGAAATGTTTTTTTTCATAAAAAAATATTAACATGCCTTCCATGTTGGTGTATATGATCAATGGCAGCAAAAACATCATCCACAACTTCAACAGTGCAAGCCAATGAATTGTATTCATGATGAAACGTCTGTGCCTCAGGAATATTCAGCAGAGAGCTTGCCCTTGGTCCACCATACAAAGTAACACCTGGCAAAGAGGCATTTATGTTAAATGCTTTTAACTTATGGATGGCTTGTATTCTTTTTTTAAATAAGAAACAATTTCATTGATAATATGAAATATACAAAAGGCCCTCAACCAGTTACAAAAAACTAGCCCAATTGAGAGCAATTTGAGAGGGACTATAATTACAAAAATCCCTAACAAGGGAGCTCCAAAGAGAAGCATGCCAAACCACCCTATCCCATATATTAGAAATAGAGGAACAGTTAAAATCAATACGAAACACGCGGTTGTTCCTTTCCCACCAAATCAGCCAGCAAATAGCACGAACCGCATTAAGCCAGATAATCTTAGCTTTCCTTTTTAAATTATGACCGCACAAAAGCCCGTGAACAGCAAGCGAGGCTGAGAGATGAAGAGGCCCATGAACTTTGAAAATACTGAACAGCTTGTTCCATAAACCGGAGGTAAAGGAGCAATGGATGGCTTGTATTCTTGGAGTTGCCCTTAGCGTATAAATGATTCTAAGTTGTAGAACACAGGCCAACTGCTTTCGTCTTAATCCTCTTTAGCCTTTATGTTCTTAACACTAAAAAGATGGTTGGCATAGGATTGTTCTAAACTTTAAAAATCACTCATGAAGAAAATGATGATGACAAAAAACATGGTATCCTGCACAACACAGAATTGCAGCAGGGCCACTGACTGACAACACTCCGCTACTTCTTATAATATTTTCATTCTGAGGCAGAATGTGTTGGGACTGGGAGTCCCTTTGTAAGTATCCCAACACTTATGTAAAAAACACTAATTTAATGATTTCTTTAAAAGCACTTTAAACTAGTTGAGTGTTTTTAAAAGATTCAAAACACTTTATGATATATAGTTGAAAGCATTGAAATTTTTGAAAGGAATTTATAATCAGTCAAAAAGAACTTTTACAATATTGAGAAAACACCCAAAACACACTGGAAAGGTGGGGGGGAGGACTTTATATTAGGAGTACGTAATATATGTCCTTTGTTCACCTTCAATCCGGAGATCAACAATAAGATCATTCAGGCCACCAGTAGGGACCAAGTCCTTGTGAACAAGAAGAGTTTCCTGTGATTAACAAAAGTACAATTAAAGAGGCTCCAAAATCATGAATAAGAAGAAAACACATTTCAACTAGGAATGAGATAATCAACCAATGAAGGGGGAAATGGAATGAAGAAAAAGTATCTACTAAGCAAAGTACCAATGCATTACAGGCTGCTGGGTAATCAATTTTTGCATCCAATACAATTCTTTTTGCCTTTTCCATATCCGCAGACTTATCAACATAAACATGGCAGATTCCATCTATAAAGTAAAAGGTACACGGTTTTATTTTTATAGTCATGCTTATGTTTGTTTCATAAAAAGAAAAAAATGAGATAAATGTCTAAAGAAATAAAATGGTTAATTCAATTCATCTTACCGGCATGACCAAGAACAGGAATTTTAGTGGAATTCTTAATTTGAGACACCAGTTTGTTGCTGCCTCTAGGGATCACCAAATCAATGACATCATCTAGCTGCCATTATTGACGATTACTGAGTTTAACTAAATTAAAAGCATATTATTTATAAAGATCTCAAAAAGAATTCTCAAGTACAGTGTTCAGCCCAACCCACCTTTAGCAGATCAGGGATCTCCTCCCTTGAAGTTACAAGTCCAATGAGCTCTCCACCAACCCTATCTGGAATGGCTGCTGTGATAACCTATAGATTGCACAAAGAATTGTGAACTGACATGCTGTCATTATAATTTAACCAGGAAATGTATTGCATACCTTGTGCAATATTGCATTTGATCGCCTTGCTTCCTTACCCCCTTTTAGGAGAAGACCATTCCCACTACGGATTGCTAATGAAGCTATCTATGTAAATTACAGATCCATGAGCTAATATTAGAGGAAAGCGCTACATTATGATCGTGTAACAATAACACAATCACTCACCCCCCAGATCAACTCATCCAAAAAAAATATTGGAAAAAAAAATGATTTTCCTGAACCAAACCTACTTACCTGCACTAGAGCATCTGGACGAGACTCAAAAACAATCAAAAGAACACCTAGTGGAGACGATGTTTTCTCAAGAATTAGTCCCTCTGCAAGCTGAGTGAACAATCATAATCTCAAGTTAAGGATTTTATTTTTATTTTTTTGATAAAAAGTTAAGGAAATTTTTTAATGACAATAACAGGCATTAAGCAGTTAATGAATGAGTTTTTCACAGGGATATATCAACCATTCAATTTCAAACTAATCAAATGAATATTTTCACTAAATCGAATCATATATATTATGAGAGTTGTTTAATTTCAGTCTACCTAACAAGGTCACGTTGTCTTTATTTGTTAACACAAGTTTTTGCTTTCCAGCAATAACCTTAGAGTTGATATCTCAGGATACAAAACATGCAATCAAGTCCACAATTTATTACCTCGGTCCTTTTCAAAACCTGACCAATTGGATCTTCCATGTTTGCAAGTGTACGGATGGAATTGGCAAGGCTTGAAATCTGTTCATAGTATATAATTAGTAATCATAATTCACCATTTCACCTAGAAAAGGCAGGGTGTGCAGAAAAGGCAATAAGAACTTAAGCAGTCAAGGAAATTGTTATAAAACAAATCATAAAAACAGCATAATTGAACTTGCCTTTCCTGGTTTCAGCACCAACCGGGAGATTAGAGATTTTTCATATCCAGCCTGTTGTGCTACAGTGACATCAGCTTCATTTTCAGTTCTGATAGGTTTTTCATTAGCTTCAAGGGCATCAGCTATGTCCAGCAAAATTTTTCTCCTCTCTTGAGAAGATAATGCCTAAAGAAAATAAATAAATAGAAGTATAAAAATTCATGCTGAACTTTGTATGAAAGCAACAATGAGGCATTACCTGCAGCCTTCTCGAACTTTCTCTTGCTGCAACAGCCATTTCTCGAGAACCAACTTCATTTTGCGAAGCCCACAAATGAGCATCTTGATGGAAGAGGGTACCAATACGATCTCCTTTGAGGACCTTAATGATATTTTCAGGAGCATATCCACTTCAAAATGAAAATGGGAAATCACTTTAAATTGAATCAACATTCATATCAAATAAGAAATCAGATTTAAAAAGAAAATACATTCAGCCTAGGTGATTTCCAGTTTTCAAAGAAGTGTGATTTTGTAAAGTAGGAAGCATTTGAGGTTATGATACACGTGAATGTGGTATAATGTCCCTCATTTTTTGTTCCACTTTCTTGCCAGCCATCATTCTTGCGTATGCGAGGTAGGAAACATCGGGATATTATATCCTTCACTTCTCATTTTAGTCGGAATGTAAGTATATTTATTGGAACCTTTATTATAAGATATAAGAGAAGAAGGTAAGGGGGTTCATTGCCACTGCAAAATCTAATTTAATTTCATTGAAGGTCGAGTAGTGAAGGCTCTCAGCTATACAGCATACCTAGTGATAACAACAGGAATTCCAGCAAAAGCAGCACTTGTAGCAGCTTTAACTTTAGCAGTCATACCACCTCTTCCAACCCTAGACTTGTCTCCAAAGGTAATTTCACCTTGATGACGTTCCTTTACGTAAGTGTGGATTAACTTTGATTGAGGGTCACTTGGCGGCCCACTATACAGACCGTCTACATCGCTTAACAATACAAGGAGATCAGCTTTTAGCTCCAAAGCCAATAAAGCTGCCAAACTGTCATTATCCCAGAATATACCAGAAGAATCCTGAAAAGATTTGTCAAAAATAGATAGTAATTAAGTGGAAAAGAGATTGAAGGCAAAGTAATATAGGTGGTATGACACATAATTAAGTTCCCAACATCTGGTCATTTTGTGAGTTGTCCATGTGCAAGGGAGGATTGCCGTTACCATGGATGTCTATGTTAGCAAATTGATGTGTTTTGTTCAATAACAACCAAAACCAAGACTGTGATTTTTCACTGCTCCTCAGGCCATAAATGTGGGATATCATGAAGTTACTAGATTCCTTGTTGCATACTGTCTCCAGATTATTTATAACTATAATTCTATCTTAGTAATGCCAATTGGAATAAATATCTCTAGTTTACTTTGGCTTCTAGTAGGTTGATAACTTATCTTACCCACCTTTTGTATTTTTCCTTTGTAATGATGTTTATTTCTTAATTTAAAAAAAAAACATCTGCATTTTTTGGCCTTTCTAAAAATAAAAAAAAGTTTCATTCAAGAATACTAATCCCATGGCTAAAGAGAATTTAAAATAAATTAAGTATGATACCTCATATGGAGCTTTCCTGGTACTGACTGCATCATTTTCATTGAAGATAGGAATAACCTTAAGAGATAGTAATGATTTCACAGTATCATTAAGTTGTTGTCTAAAATCTTTATCCCTAAAATCATTATCTGTAACAAGAAGCTGAGCTGATGTAACATCCAGCTGTACAGACGAACAAAGAAGCAAACGTCAAATTGAAAGTCCATATATTGACTTGAACTGGGTGAAAAATGAAAGAAAGACTGCATTTGGGAAGCAATAGCAGATGAAAAGCTATCAAGCCAGCCCTAAATTATATGGTAATAATGATGTAGAAGCAATTCCAAGTGACAAGATAGCAAATGAATCACCTGACTAAATAATGTATCGTAGAGAGCCATAAGACTATTTTGACCAACAGCTGCGCACGCCTTCCCATCAAGATCAACTTGTGGCTTTTGAAGGTCAGCAAAGCTACATAATTCATAGTTCGAAATTAAAATATACTTTTCTTTTCATGCAAGACATTCATAGAAGCAGATATTAACTTGAATCGATCTAAGGACTTCATCAAATTTCATCGTCTTCTCAGTCAATTGAATTTTGCAAATTAAACGGAACAAAAAGTACCTGCTATTAATTAGTTTCCTATATCGGAGTCTTTGACGACCAATACCAACAGCACCAGATGACACCAAAATAATCTCGTAGCCTAGGGAGTTCAATTCCTTGAGCTGCATTTCAAATTGAAATCTTAATATTAAAGAATTCAACCATTTCAAATTAAAACAACGAAAGAAAAGCAGTCCCCCATTACCATAAGCTAATAAAATACATGAATTATAAATGTCAGTAGATACCTGCTCACAAACTGCTCCTAGTCTTCCTAAAGCTAATCTTCCATCAGTTCGTGTCACAACCGCAGTGCCAACCTTCAATAATAAAAGCACGACATCCGAAAGCCAGCAATTCAGTTAAGTTATCAATCGTTTCATGATCCAGAATCAAATTTATATGAACTAACGGAGGAAATTTTAATAAATCTTAGCCAATCGAATAGCAATATTATACAAATACACAGAGCATTCAGATTTCAGTAATCTTAAGCTTCAGCATTGACTTTCTAATGACAAACACGGCTATAAATCACAATTACGATAGAAAATGGATTTTGATAATTTGCTAAATTAAATCGAGCGCGCCATTCGGAGGATTGATTGCATTTTGAGATAGAGAGATAGATACGATACCTTAACGACAAGGCGCCTAGCATCTTTGAGAAAAGCTCGGGAACGATCCATGGAATCCATGGCGAAGAGTGAGATTTCGGCGGCGAGTCAACTCGGCCGGGGAATGAGAAAACCAAATGAAGATAATATTTTATGATTGATTGATTGATTGTTTGGTAGTGATATACAGATGGCCAAATGTTATACGGAAGTAGAAGTAGGATCGTGAACCTTGATTTTCTATTTTTTTTTATTTATTATTATATTATATTATATCCCCGTTTCCTTTTACCATTACCTTTCTCTCTCCATGGTCGTCTTTCTCAAAGCCGCCGCCGTAAGATATGGCGGCGCCGATCGCCTGCATCCATTTTCATTTTACAATAATAAAAAAATCATAAGATGGTTGAAAATGATGTATCAAAGTTGAAAGTCTATTCTTCTTTATGCATTTTTTATTCATGTTACCTTTGGACTTGTTTTTATATTTTTTTAAAAAGAAAAAAAAAATGATTTTCCTATTAAGTTATAAAACATATTTGTATTAATTCAGTGTAGTAAATTTTTTGGGATTTTTTATTTGAGTAATTTTTGTGCAATTTAAATTTATTAATATTATAGAAATATTTTTAAAAAAATTGTTGATGATGGTTTAGTTACTGAGATATTGACAATCACCAATCCTTCCAATGTGGTCAATATGTTCCCAAATCTAATAGATTGTAAAATCTAGAGTTAAGTCACACGACCACCACGACGTAATGGGGAGGACAACCACGACGTAATAGTTGACATCCTCCGATAGTTGTGGCTCTTGAATATAATGACTTTTATAAACCGCTATTTTTGATGCACTATTAGATTTATTTTCATAGACAACTTTTTTTTTCCAAACATAAAACATAACTCAATTAATTAGACATTAGTATTCTCTTTTATGACGTCAAAGATTCTAACCTCCCTCTATTTGAGATAATATCTATAAAAAAATCTCTTTCTATATAAACCAAATTTACATATTATTTTCTAAAAAATGATAAAAATAATAATATAGTTTTCCTATCATTTTAATAAATGCACGTCAATGCCTCAATTAGAATAAAGAAATAGCAATTACAATTTTATAGTTCAACTTTATTCATTAACCTACCGGATGATTTATTCGACTTTGTATAAAAAGAGATTCAAAAGACGATTAATTTAAGACAAATTGCACACGTGTATGAACGAAAAGGATAGAAAATGTAGTATTTAATTTAAAATATGATAAATTAGAAAAGAAAAAACATCAAAATTGATAGTAATACTCCAAATCAGTAGCAGAAAACCAAGTACATTCTTCAACATCTATTTACAACAAACCCCACGTTTGCGTGGAAAACTCACATATGAAAATGTAAAATAAATGGGTTACTCATCCTCCAATCCAACCATATCCAAATACATAAAGAGTGAAGGCCGTCCAAGAACTTCGCAAACAATACCCGAAGCAAGTCAGCAATCATCAACACAACAAAAACACTACCAATCATAAAAGCCATGATTGTGGAAGTTTTTTTTCCGACGATCTACTTCCGTGATTCATCACACAAATTACAGGAACCAAGAACTTCCAACCAATCAAAGATGGAATCATTCTTTTAAGTTAAAGTCAGTACTCAGAAACAAAGCAAACGTAGACGATTTGAAGACGGCAAAAACCCGAGTGAGCTCATGGGAAGAACCACACCTTAATGAAGATTGCCAAAGCCATTTGCAAGAAAAATGCAGCAACTACCAGCACTGTAAGATCATTTCCCTGAATATAGGACTTCAGATTTAAAGTAACGAAGCTTGCTGAGGCAGCACCAGCAAGTAGTATAGTGAACCAGCGCAGAATTTCAACTGGGATGACCAACAGAAACTACAAAAAAAAAAAAAAACAGTGAGACATGTAAAAAACCATGCTGTTACATCTCTAGTTACATGGATCTTTCCTGAAAAAACACAGGCTCCCTTATATGAGTCTATACCTTGACCACAGTTTTTTCTATTCTAGTAGTGTTTTTCATGTATGTTCATTACAACACCTGCTCAGCTTACAAATTTAGAGATTCCATATAAATGAGATTTTTTTTAATATCCGTGTGTGTCAGGCCAGCTTGCGTCTACCACAACTAATCTCACAAGATAACTAACCACACAACCCTACAACAATTAGAGTCAGAAAACTCCTAAGTAGGTGTCTACACATTATTTGAACCCATGACCTCAAGCCTTAAAGGAAAGCCCCTTGACCATTAGGTCAACCCATGGTTGGTTCTATAAAAATGAAATCTGAGAAAGTAAAATTGTTAACAAATTAGAAAGTGATCACTCTCAAATCAAATTAGGTAAATTGTGAAGATGTGGAAAAAGCTGAACAATGCATGGAGTCGTGTGTAATAAATTCTAAAGAGAAAACAAAGCTGCAAAGGAGATTCAAGATGCTTACAGATGCCAGAATAAAAATGAAGAGAGAGTATCCCCACAAGCACCAAAATCGTATGAGGCTAGAATTTGACCCCAGGTACTGAAGCAAAAAGTAAAATGCCATAGGCACCACAATCGCATAACCATAAACAGACCCTGCTGCCACATTCACATAGCTAACATCAAAGGTCCATGCAGTACTATTGTCACTTTTCTTTTGAATGAGAAAGGTCGCACAGTTTCCAAGTGAGGCAAGCACAAAGACCAACGTAGTGGTGATCCACACAAGCCCATATCTAACACAACAAAATCCAATCAAATGAGTTCAAGAACAAAATTGACCAATAGAGGAATGACCGATCACATACAGTCACGTAAAATTGAACAGGAAAAGAAGAATTGAATAACTCACAACAACTTTCACGACAAGTGAACAAAACACAGCCACTATATAACATTTTCAAACATACCAATCTCATAAAGGATAAAGATGGGCGCAGTGGTTTAATATCAATGGAAATTAGTTTATTCATCAGAGATGAATTCAACTAACAAAATTGTATTTAAATAAGGAAATATAATACCTTTTCTCATCAAGATTTAAGGATTTCATTAACTTTCAGTCAGTATGTTTCAACAATTTCATTGTTTTCTTTTGTGAACAAAAACAAACTTGATTATTTCATGTGGCAATCAGTCCCTCAATTTAAACCATAAAAGTAGGTAACTTTGAACCAAAAAATGAAAAATCAAATGGATGTGTTTCAGGTAGTGTTTAAGCTGATCAGAATGATCCCTCCCATAGCTATTAAAGAAACAGAGACAAAAGAAGTCAGGGGAAGAAAAACTTACAGATCAGGGTTTGCGTCAATCTTGCTAGAAAAGTCTCCACCAATGGGATGCAAGGAACTAATTAATCTATTCAAGACAACGTCTGTATCCACGTTGAAGTATTGAGTGTAAGATGAAATACTGAATACTCCCTTCCAGTCATTTGATTGTTGCTGCTGAGAATCTGTGCATCAAGACAACGTGAATTGAATATTTCCCTATTAGAGATGAATCATCTAATACAGAAAATTCCCAAATAAAAATGTATGCTTGACACATATGGGAACTTCAGGCCCCTTTAAAGTGCAGCAGTCTAATTTATAAGAACATAGTTGTCTTTTCTAAAACGCAAAAACTTGCTATCTCTTATGTGTTTAAAGGTTTGAAACTAGATAGGTTGCTCCAAGCCTCAACATTCGAGGATTTCATAGCACGTGAACTCTTTCAACCACTAATAACAAACCGATATGTTTTGAAATATAAAAACAAATATAGTCAGATGTTAATGAGAAAATAAAATATCAGATAAGAAGATGATAATTCAATCAAGAACAGCGCAGCTCAATTCCGTCAAAGGTCAGGTGTTGCTTTTGGTACAACCAACATTAGCCACTTAAAGAAATAAATCAATTAATTAGAAGGAAAAAAATAGCCAAACAAATATAATCGCTCTGACATGTTAGGGAATTTCCAATTATTATCTTCCCATTCACCTATAAAACTACTGATAAAACGACATACCGATTGGAACTTCAAGAGTTTGATAACCTCTCCCTCTATCACCGCCATTGTTGGGAGGGAATATCTGCATACTTGCTTCTGGGGCTGCATAATGATTAAAAACGTCATGTCTAAGAGAACAAATCAAAATTACTTCTTGTGCAAATTTAATAGTAAAATCAGAACACTTTTTGAGTCTGAATTGTTAAACACAAAATGATGTAAGGTTATAATAAAGAAGAAGAAGAAAGCAGAATTAGTTCATACTTTCATGGTTCGTTGTATTCTTCTCTTCACTGATTACAGCCTATTGACCCCCAAAAAAAAAACAAGCAAACAAACAAACACATGAAAATATGAACACAGATGTCAAATTTGGTAATAGTAAACTCATAGAGCCTAAAATCCTCCTCCTAACAAATCTTCTATATCTAATTCTGCACGAGAAGCTTTCAAAACCGATCATTATACAGAAATAATTGAGATTATGAAGTAGATAAAAGAAAAAAGCGGAGGAAAGTGCGTACGGGAACTGAGCCAAGCAAATGGCTGGTAGGGAGATTAGCGAAGGATTCATCCATGGAGAAATTAATGAATAAGCGATAGTGATTTTCCTTTGAGAGTATCAGGAATTCATCGATGGAGATTGAAAAAGGAATCTTCTTCGTTCGAGTTCGAGAATCGAGCCCTAGTTTTCTTTGTTATTCATATTCTGCATTTCTTAGCAAAAGCATGGAAAGGAAAGGACAGCGAAATTAAAATAAATGAATACGATTCAATCCACGTGACTTCATTGATTGGAGGCACGTTTCAAACTTTTCCTAGATCAGGAGTTATGGGCCAGGTATGGACCGACATGATCACGGCTGTTTTTATTGGGCCTTCATGTAAGCCCACTGTTGTGTTGGAACCTGGACAACGCAAAAAATAAGGGTAATTATCATAACTACCCTTTTTATCATTTAAGTTATCAAAAGTACCCTAATTTTTTTAAACTTTTAGTAGGGTAGTTTTGAAAACCACACTTCATTAAGGGGTATTTATGATAAAATTTCAAAAAATAATGAAAAGATATGTCTGAGCCCGGGTTCGAACCGGGGACCTCTAGTGTGTGAGACTAGCGTGATAACCAACTACACCACCCAGACATGTTGATACCAGGTCTTATAAATATTTTTATATTTCTTAATTGTTATCTAGAGGAGCATAATTGGTCACTATAAAAGAATATTATTTATGGACCATACAAACCACACCTCGTTGGTAAGTTTTAACAAAATTGGGATACGTTATTATGATATATCTATCATATGAGTGTTTAAAACCGTTTTTAAACAACATGAATATTCCAATTATTTACTTGAGTATTTCAAACCATGAAAATCTTAAACATATGGGTGTGATATATAGATTTTATATTTTACTAATATAACGGTTTAATCTAAAAATTATACATATGTTCAATTTTTTCCTTTCTTTTAACCATATTGAAACACGTGACATGCGTAGAATATGTACGTATTTCAATTTCGTTAAAAGTAACTAACAAAATGAAGTGATTTGTAATTTTACTAAAGTACACAGGTATTAAATTAAAAATTTAAAATTTAAAATGTAAGGGTATGATTTAGTAATAATCTAAAGTACAGGATGTGTATTGCATTTAACTCTTTTATAAATTAAAAGTTAAATGTAAAAGTAAATTTATAATGGTATATTTTTTAATTTAAAAGAATTAAATAAGGATAAAATAATCCTTTCTTAAAATGTTTCGAAAAATACAATTAGATAACCTCTATTTACAGAGGTATATTGCCAACTTGTAACAAAAAAGACTAATTAACAATACGGAATTTACTTTTCTTCGATGGAGTGTGATTCAGATGGTTTTTCTTAAAAAATAATTATCTATATATAATGTTCAAACTAAACCTACATAAATATAAATAGATATAATAAAAACTTAGAACATAAATTAAGAATGATAATAATAAAAAATACGAAAACAATTCAAAACTTATTTGTGAAAATTTTATATTCTACCAAAAAAAAAAAATCAATTGTTGACTTTTTTCAACTCAACAAAACAAAAATAATGAACTGTATTGCGAAGAGAAAAAATAATAATAATAAAATAAAATTAATATATAAAAAATAATTCGATGCAATAATTCAACAAAAAGTGAGAAGAAATACTCACTCGGCTTAATGTCGATGGTGACTCTTTTTTTAAGTCTTAGTGAAATTTCTATTAAACTTAGAATAGCCGGCGTCTTATTCTCAAATCCAATCCCTTTTTATGTTTGTTTTGTTTAAATATTAAAAAATAAATTGGGCGGAGTCAAGTAGGTTTATTAAAAGAATAAATGCAAAAACACGGTGGTCGTTCAAACTTTTGAACACAAACAAATCAACATTCCATGAAAAGATGGTTGTTGCATTTTTACACAGCTTCCATGCAACAAAGAACAAAGAACAAACACCAAAAACCATTTTCTTATTATTCTCGTTATTGATCAAATTCTTATTAAAGAGTACCCTCATTGATTAAAAATGTGACACTTCATGTCGAACATAGAAGAGACTGGAAGGGCTGTCGTTAGGCAAAAGAGCTAATCTTAACTTCCTCGACCGTCGAAGTGCCGGTGTTCAAGTTGATATCAGTCTTTACAAAGCCGGGACAAACACAATTGATACATAATGATGGGTATTTCTTGACCAATATCCTTGTGTAGACTACATAATCCATGTACTAAGGATGAGTATTAATCTAATTAGAGGAGGGAAGGTTCGATTCGAACCTTTGATTTTATGACTTTATGAGAGAGTAAAGCAATTAAACTATATGTTGATAAAGACGCTAATGATCAAACTACTAAAAATACAATAATCAAGCCATCACTTAATCAGATTCCTGTACATGTTCAAAAGACCACTCATAACACTCCCCCTCCCCTTTCTCCCCCAAACAAAAAGGCCACGTAAACGCTAAAAGAAAGATCTCAATTGCCTCAAAAGAAGGATAAATACAATCTTACAAATTCAGCTCCTAGGTTCCCAGCAACTGTCGAAGCTGCTGGTTTTCTTTCCTAAGAGACTTTACTTCTTTTATCAGCTCAGCTTGATTTTCCAGAATGGAGCTCATAACACTTGACATTTCCATCTGTGCAAAGATTTCAGAATATAAATTATGAAAAGCCAAAATAAGTGTGAATGAAAAAGTAAATGACAGTTTTTGGAAGTATCAAGTAATATACCTCCTGCATATGAAATTGTCTCAGAATTTCTATGTGAAGGTTCCTCATATCGTCATGTATGGATCTCTGAAAAGAATCGAGAGTTTCTTCCAGTGTGCGTTGAAAAAGCTGAAGCGTGAACGAATTCCCTTGTTGGGCGTCTGTCTGCATTACCTTTTGTGGTTGCAAGGATCCTCCCTGTCACAATAAGCAAGATCAGGGACAGACATTTTTTATTTCAAGTGACAGAACTTCATCATCGGAGTAACCCACAAAAACGCTGCTCGTGAAAAGCAAGAGAATAAAGACAATATATATATAGAACCTAAGTCACGCACAGCATTGTAAAGCATCTATTGAGAAGGGTATATTCATACGTTCATTGCTGGAAGAATCCCTGATTCCATGACAGATAATGTGTCAAACTTTGACAAGTTATTCAAAACCTCTTCCCTGGTTTCAGAACCCATCTTCTTTGTTTTCGGTGATCCCCCTGAAACTCCATCACTAAAGGATGATGTTGTGCTTAACCTCTCTGCATATGTAGAAAATCGACGAGGCAGGGTCAAAGATGTGTGCCCAGGTGAGTCTGGGAGGGAGAGTCCAATGCTGCCTCTGGGAAGAGAGAGAGATGCTGCACTCGTGAGAGAAGTGTTCTGGAATTGACAATGAATTCTCCTGCATGGATACATCTTTTGTACGCACATTTTGATAGCTGAAATTTAAATTTGTCATGGTATTGATGCTACTTTGACTTAGTGATGAGGGTAGATCTTGTAATCCAGAAATCATTGAACCTGGTGCCTGACTACTAGAACTTGAAGCCAACATCCCAAAACGTGATGTCATAGGCTGCCTCAGGTGAGCAAATTTGTCAGATAATTTCTCACCACCCCAAGCTTCTGGAGGAGTAATAGAGGAGTCTTCACTCTTAGAATTTAGAGTTGGAGCAGGAGTAGAACCCAAATGTCCTGAAGAAGATCGAGAATCATCCTGCAAAAGAATCAAGCAATAGTGATTATAATTATTTTGATAGAAATATAGTGATGATAATCACCATTTCTCATGCTGTGCAATGACCTGAATAGAAAGCCGCCATTCAAATTTATTGGTTCAATCAAATGAGGCAGACAGTTGCAGTTAAGAAATTATGAAACCTGTTTGGAAGCTGAAGATTTATAATGAAATATTGGATGATCACTGGCTCCATCCTCTGTAGAAGAGAATCTCTTACTTGATGAAGGAAACAACAACGAGAAAGGTTTCTTCTCAAATGGAGGATCCTTCTTTGCCCCATTTTGATCATCCCACTTATCTAGTGAGGGGGTGATTGGCTGAACATCCACAACAGGAGAAAAAACCTCCATATCATCCTTGAAGTTATAACTGGCGCGAGGAGCATGCAATCTTGTTAAGCTTCCACCTGGCCACAAATGGCTTCGAAGAGGCGTTTCCTCAACAGTAGACACATTAAGTGCACTTGATGAGAATGCACCAGAAGTTTCTCTTATTGAAGCTTCAAAGGCTGGACCTGCACGACCTGGATTTCGAGAATTGGACACTGTTGCAGACGGACCGATGCTGGATGTAGTCACGGACGGAAGTGGGTCAGGCATGAGGATTGAATCTTCAATTGCACCTCCCAAAAGAGCAATCTCGTTTGTGCAATTCCCCTCATTAACAATTACAGGTTTTGACTTCTGCCAGGATAAACTTGTAACTGCCTGGATTATACAGCAGTTAATTAGTGAACCTACTGATATTAAGCATGCAAACTAGAACTTTAAGTAATAAAGGGAAAACCAGAATAGTCTGCCCATTGATACTGCTTACAAGATGGGATCGGGTTAATTTTAACCTACTTTTTATATGAATCAGGATGATTTACAAGTAAAAAGTATTTCAATAGTTTATTCCAATTTATCCAAACAAAACATTTAGTTTAGTGTACAGATAAAAATTAAGAACACACTAATTGATTCCATTTCCTCTAAACACCATATTTATTATACAGATAAAAATAAAGGAGATGCTGAAAACTTATGCGCCTACAGTAAAGCCATAAAACATGGTAACAAAGTCGTGCCTCATACAGCAAAGGATACCAACTTAAGGAGCAGGTACGGATTCTACAAAACTCAAGAGTGAAGTAAAAAATACCTCTGAATTACTATAAGCACGAAGAGCAACAAAAGGCTCTGGTTTTCCACGGACATCATAAAACACCACACGTCCATTACTTGTTCCAGCAGCGAGTATCAAACCATCATCTCTAAAGGCCAATGATGAGAAGGGCGCCTCATAAGCAATGTATGAAGATGGTCTCCTTGATCCTGAGTCATAAGTGTACAGCTTCTTATCCAGCCCAACACTAGCAAGAGTCTGCAATCAGGAAAAAATCGTTGCATGCTTTTACTTTTCAGAAAATTACCTCGCCTTAAGAAGTTCTATACTTCCACTGTTCAAAAATTCTAAAATACACTGGAGCAACATATCACTTATCAACCACAAAAAAGAATGAGACCTTATCATTAGACGGTGAGAAGCTAATACCAGCAGTTGGAGCAGAGTGTTGTTTCAACCAAGAAACCTAAACAAAAGCAAAAAGCCATAATTGCAAAATTACTTACAAAAAAAATCTTATTTCTGTAGACATAAAACTTAAAGAACAAAATTGAAAATTTAAAGGTTTAAATCCTATTTTGGTCACTACAAATTCTCTTTTGGTTCTTGTACTTTCAAACATTCTATTTTGGTCCCTAAACTTTCAAACACGTGTGTTCAGGTCGTTGCCTTCAAATTTTCATACTAGCTTTGACGTAAATCTTAGACCATTAGTTTAAAAACTCTATACCAGAATCAATACATGTGGCTTAATACATAACATGACGTCAGATATTTTTCTGTTAAATGCTATCCCAGAATTTAACAATGACAAAAACAATTTTTTTGTGCAGATTTGGGGACCAAAGTTCAAGATAGAAATAGAAACCATAAATCTCATATAGTTTAAGATCCAAAATAGGATTTAAACCAACATAGAAATATTTTTTTGATAAGAAAACCAACATAGAAATAGAAAAGATAAATCTCATATATTTTATCTACCATCAGATCTAGAGTCGTAATCAAGGAACCAAGACAGTCCAAATGTTAAAACATATATTGATATGGATTTCATAGAGATTACACAAACTATGATCCAAATCATGTTTTTGCTTCTTTAATGAGAAATAGAACTTAAATAATGAGAAGAAGAAAAAAACAAATGACGAAAAAAATGGAGAGAAGATTCTTACAAACCAAAGGGTAAAAAAATAAAATAAATCAGTTCAACATGAACTCTAAGTCCTGAAAGATCTAAAATAAAGGTATCTATAGACTAGTCAAAGAATTCCCAAGAGCTGCCAAATGAAGGGAAAAAAATGCTCTAAGGCAGACACTGTTCTTTTTGTCACACTCATTGTCAAAAGTATATTACTCTCTCTCCATAGCCCTAAAATCTTGCATAATTAATAGAACAGTTAAATAAAAGGGAGCCAACCCAACCACCCCAATAATGGAAAAAAAGCCAAACTGTATCAAGCCATGTTATTTGTACTACTACAATAAACAGTCTAGTTAAACCTTAGGGCTGCGTCCAGTTGTATCCCACAAGTGTACAGTTCCATCATCACCTGCGGTCACCAAAAGGTGTCGGCTGATACGAGAATAGTCAAGCACCCTCAATACCTGGTCTTAACAGCCATCACAGAAGACAATTAATTTTTCCGACTTCATACATCTGAAACAAAAAAACTAAGATACAACAAACTAAACAACCTGCTCATTAGGATCCTTGAGTTCTGCAGCCCTTGCACCAGATGCAAGATTGTGAAGTATAAGATCCCCACTAAGACTGATTGAAGCAAGGTGCTCATCTTTACAATTATACATCGCTCCTGTTATAGTATTAGTATGCCCTCTCAACCATTTTATGCATCGCTTCCTCTGCAAATCCCATATTCTTACAACGTGACCACTCCCACCAGAACACATGTATCTGGATACCTTGTTGCTGAAACTTATTGAAAATATAGATTCCTGTTGAAAAATTTAGCCATGTACAGCTTAAACAGTAAATCATATAATCACATTGCATAAGTTCAGAGAACAAATGAAATCCCTGCAAATTTAATGAGCAAAAGAAACAAAGAAAACGACAAGACCTTTAACTCAAACCTTCTTCACTAAACAACTAAGTTACCTCTATGTTGTCTCCACTATCATTACCAGAAACTGGAATCGTCCCCATGCTTTGACCATTCTTACGCCACAAGGAGATCTTTTTGTCGTCTCCAGCACTAGCCACAACTAAATCTACAGTAATAAAGTCACAATTAGAATGAATTGGGAAAAAATGAGGGGGGGGAAAACCCATCATCCAGATGATAAATTATCAATCAATGGTCAAACACAAGTTATTTGGGTCCCTCAAAACCACATTCATACAAAAATCAAAATCATAACTTTCATATCTAAAAAACATGGAAAAGCATAAATTCAAACGACAAGAATGCAAGAAATGGAAATAAATCAAACCAAGTTCAGTAAAATCTAAGCAACTTACTAGTGTGATTCCATTTCACTGAATTGATTTGGTAACCCGAAGAAGGAGTATAGCTCAAAATACACGGATCGCCCTGATCGTTTGAATGAACAGAGACATCAAAAAGTTTTACAGTATCTCCTGCACTTGCTGCAAGTAATGCCATTGATGATAGATCCCCAGAATTCATTTTCCTTCCTCAAAATCTGGAAGAACCTACTAATCCCTAGTAATTACTGAAAAAATTTACGAAAAAAAAAAATCAGAAGAATTTGAAAATTCACTGCTCTCGGAACAAAAGGGGAATCCAATAAGAATGAATTGGAGAAATGGAGGGTTGATTTTCACGTTCTTCTCTTCTTTTTCATTTGATAGAAACCCTTTTTTTTGTTTTTTTTTTTCTTTCTGCTCTTTTTGGCAAAAGAGAGAGAACCTACCGGAGGGGTGGGGGGAAGCAGAGGGTAGAAATTTAAAGTTTTTTTTTCATACGTACCCAAATGAAAAACTCATTATCAAATCCACCCCTCATATTTAAAGTTTTACAATTAGAGACTGTTGGAAAAAAATAAAAATTTATCTAAAAACAAAAGGAATTTTATCATATCTACCCCAAATTTAGGGTGTGTTATCAAAAATACCCCCTCTCCTATGATACTTTCATTTTTACCCCTTGGTTAGTTATAGTCATCCCACTAATTTTAATTGGCTAGCCTCCATGTGTAAAATTAAGGGTAATTTTGATAACTTCTTCCTACATAGGGTAAATTTAAAAACTAGTTTTTCTAATGGGTAGTTATGAAAATTCCCCAAAACAAAAATATTTAAATGGGTTAGTTGTTATTGTAATAAATGGGTAGCTTTGATAGTGATCCATGCACCAGGCCCATTATTATGGCCCAAGTTCTATGGATCTTGCAAATAATCATTGGGGATTTATGGAGGGTTTTTTTTTTTTTTTTTTTTTTAAGAAAACTATTAATAAATTAAGAAGTCAGATTCATCTGACACTGATACACATCTAAATCCCTAATCCAAGAAGGAAGGGGAGCTAACCAACTACTAAGACTAGGGATGGTCACCGCCATCTTACCTAGAGAGTGAGCTACAAAATTATGTTGCCTTCTTAAAAAGTGAAGGCCAAAATGATCAAAAGATGAGGACAACTCCTTAATATCTAATAAAATAGCACCTAGCTCAGAAGGGTTAGAAGAAGACCCTTCATCAAAAAAATTACATATGTTAATACAATCAGTATAAATTGATATGTCTTTCCATCCCCGATCACGGGCAAAAACGATCCCCTCTCGAACAGCAAGAGCTTCAGAAGAAATGGCATCAATGCAAAAAGGGATGGGTTTGCTAAAAGCTGTGATCCCTCGTCCATCATGGTCCTTAGCAAACATTCCAATCCCACTACTTCTATCATTCTTGTTCCACGATGCATCTACTTGAATAATCATCGAACGATTCACTATCTCAAAATCATCATCAGTAGAATGATTCTCAAAAGGGATGCAACTCCGCTTGGACTGATTTGAAGCAGCCTCGATCTTAGCTGCAAAGTTCTGAATCCACCTACATAAAAACAAGCAATCCTTTTGTACTGATTCATGTACAAAGGAGTTTTTATTTGTCCACAAAGACCAGGCAGTAATCAAGAATAATTTATAATCAATGTCATTAAGAGCAGAGCGAGCCCACTGGAGGATATTATCCCACATGTAATTATCAGTAAAGTTTAAGTAATTGTTAGGGAAAATCTTTTTCCAAACCTCCTTAGCAACCTTACAATTCCAAAGTCTATGCATAATTGTCTCAGGCTTAGTAAGGCAGAAAGGGCAATATGGATTATGAACAATATTTTTCTCATAAAGCTTGAAAAAAGTAGGGAGAATATTATGGTAGGATTGCCAAGTAAAGTGTTTAATTTTATTAGGCATGTCAAGGCTCCACATATTTTTCCACCACTTGCCATCGGGATTAGTTGAAGCAGTAGAAGGGGAATTTTGGGAAGAATGAGAACAAGCAAGGGCATAACCCGATTTAACGGAATAAATACCAATTGGATTATAATGCCACATGAGATTGTCACCTCTGTTAGCCCAACTTAACGAGATAGAAAGGATAGCTTTAGCATCACTAGGGGGAAAGGAGTTGAGGATGAGTTGGGCATTCCAGTGGCCATTACTATCAATAAGATCCTTGACTCTCTTGACGTTATCAAAGCTATGAGTGTGGATGAGTTTGAAAGTTGTTTCCCTAGGGATCCATTTATCCTTGACAATGTAGATAGACCTACCATTGCCAACTCTCCATCTAATACCCTTGGCCAACAACTCTTTTCCCCAAAGAATACTTCTCCAAGCATAAGAGCAATTTTTATGAGCCTCCGCTTCCATGAACGGAATGTTAGTAAAATATTTGCCTCTAAAAATCTTGGCCATAAGAGAATCAGGCTTATAAAGGATCCCCCAAGCTTGTTTAGCCAAAAGGGCCTGGTTGAAATCTTTAAAATCTTTAAACCCCAATCCCCCCTCGCTTTTAGCCTTGCATAAATATTTCCAACTCTTCCAATGGATACCCTTAGAATCTTTGCTATTACTCCACCAGAAATTAGAAATGGTTCTAGAAAGATCATCACAACTAGATTTAGGGAGCATAAGGCAACTAAGGGTATAGGTAGGTATAACTTGTGCAATGGCTTTGATAAGAATCTCTTTTCCCCCTCTAGAAAAATAATTGTTTTTCCAACCTATAGAGCGTTAATCAAGCATATAACCTTTTTTTTAATTAAAATAAGGCTTTTTGGCCAACCCATAAATAATAAGGCCTTTTGACCTATCTGGTGTGCAAAATACTCAAACAAACCCGTACTAACTTAATTAAGAAGGAAAGAGGAGAGAATGTAGATTTGAAAAAGCCCAAATCAAGGAATCATAAAATTAATGGATAAAAAAAGAGAGAGAATGAAGATTTGAAAAAACATTAAAGAAAAAAAAACTTATGATTCAGAAAAATAAAAAGAATTAACTTACATGGTAGTTTTTCTAAAAAAACATTGATTCCATTTTATGAAAACGATTTACCAAAAAAAGTATAGTTTATAGTATAATGTATGGTATAAGATCGTAGTGATGTGAAATCTTCTAGGAAAAAAAGTAGATGATTAGGTATAGTACATATGTGTAAAAAAAACTAGTTTATTTGTTTATACAATAAATATATTTATATACTGAAATGAGAAAATAAGTGAAAAATGAAAGATATTACAATATTGTACTGTATGTAATATAATATATTCATATATTTTGTAAACAATATGTAATGTATGTAATATTGTACGTTTTTTCAATATGTACCGTTTTGTACTGTACGTAATTGCATAACCCTGAAAAGTGAAGAACATAACGTAAAAAATGGCAGAAAAACACCTCCTTTTGTGATGATGACGTTTTTGGCGAAGGGAAAAACTTGGAATGGATCAAAATCATTTGGGATCTAAGTAAAAACGAGAAACCTGAAGCAAAATAACATGAAACCCGCCCAAGAACTCGATAAACGGTGAAGAAAAACTCAAATTTTCAACGATAAAATCTAGAATCTGGCGAGAACTATTTCTATCAAGAATAGTGCAAATGAAAAAGGCGATAAACGAAAAAGAATGAAATAAAAACTAGGAAGAATGATATAGCTGAATATGAAAAAACCTATAAGAGATGAAGAAGAAGATAGATGAAGATGAAGAAACCTTAAAAGAAAAAGAAGATGGAGAGAAAGAAAGAAACGTGAATGAAAAGAACAAACCCATAAATTAAAGTTGCAAGAGGGATGTGATGTCAAAACTCAAATCTGCAAAAAAAAAAAAATTGTAATTAAAAATAAATAAATAAATGCTAAAGATGTCTTTATTATGGAATGTCTTATTTATGGATAACCCTTTTTGGAACATAAGTATGCGGATAATCAAAATAAGTGGTTTTTTACAGTATAATTTTAGATAAATTATCATGTTTCAACGATGATGTTTTATATAAAGTACGCTGGTAGATATGTAACCTAAAAAAATGAAATATATTTTGAGAAAATGACCACTCCTCATTTCATTCAAAAATTGCCAATTAATGAAGATGATATAAACTATGGGTGAAACCGGTTCGCTTCGGATTTTCAATTAATTTTAAAAACCGAACCAGATCGGTTTACCATGAGAACCGGTTCGGTTTTGAACGGGTTTTGTCTGTTCAGTTTTCGGTGTTTTCAGTTTTCTAGTAAAGGACATTTACATTTAGTTTAAAGATAAAATTCTCGTATATTGATTCATATTGAAGAATGAAACAAAACAAAATCAAACATAAACAAAAACTTAGTTGAAAAAAATTAAGTTAATAAATATACAAAATATAAAGGGCTATTTTCATTAATAATCAAAAGGAGAAGACTAACTACAAAAATATCGGTGGTACCATTTTTATTACGGATGTGGCCAAATACCACCACCGGAAAACGTGAAAAGAAGAAAACTACGCTCGATTTAATTTTCCTTAAATCATGCAATATTTAAGGAATTTATTAATTCCTTTATATTATGCAAGATTTAAGAAAAATTAAAAACTAAATAACTATATAAAAGAGATTTCTAATTTTATTCTATCTAATAACTAAAATAAATCTTCTTTCAAACTCCTATTATCTTCAATCTCCCTCCAACTTCCATAAAACCACCAATGATGCTTCTTCAAGCTACAAAATTTAAAAAATGAAAAAACAATGGTTAGTTTAAGAGGTTTATTTTTGTTAAACCAATAAAATTAACAAAAACCACTGTTAGTTTACACATATTTATATTTGTTAAACACCAATAAAAATACATAGTTTAACATTATTAAACATAATATGGTTAGAATAACAAATTTATATTTGTTAAACAAGATAATAAAAAAACGTAGAAACAAACCAAACCTTTGATGATTTTAGTCTTAAACCAATAAAATCCAAAAAATGATTAAAAAGCTAGTTAGTTTAACATGTTTATATTTGTTAAAAAATAATAAAATCTATAATTTAATATTATTAAACAAAATTTAACCTGAACATCCCGATTCATAAAATTATTAAAAATTCGGTTAGTTTAACATGTTTATATTTGTTAAAAACTAATAAAATCTCGTGTTTAACATTTTAAAACAAAATCTAATGTTTAACATTCTTAAACAAAATATAATATGAACTTCATAAGCATTAATATTAATATCAAGAATATCTGCAATAAGAAACCTTAACTTAGAAGATTGAGATTCATCATTGATCCAACTACTCAATTTGACGGAAACCCAAAAAGCTTCCACGCCACAATTAATACCCATAGAGCAATCCAATTCATCCACCGTAATCTTCTTAAAAATATTAATCAAATGAACCCTCCTTCTTAATTTTGCCAAGCTTCACATCTTCAAAATTCCAGAATTCAAATCACTACTCACATTTCTCGAATCCAAAACTCTATTACTAGATCTCGCTTCCACACTGACATTAATACTCTTCGTTTCCGCTTTCACTCTCTGTTGTTGGATTTGTTTACCAAGGTGTGATTGTGGGGTCGAACTCTCGATCGCCGGATTTGAAATTCTGAAATCTGGTTAGACTTAATATGAACTTAACAATGTGAAAAGGAGAAAGTAGAAGAGAAATCAGTGAAGAAGAAATATGAAACAATATGAAAATGGAAAAGACCCAGAAAGAAATGGATTGAAGGTAATATAAAAGAAGAATTTGAAAAATTTGAAAAATAAGAAAATAAAAACGTGATATTCGGAAAACAAATCAACAATTAAAAAGGGAAATCGACTGAGCAACACAAGGGAATAGGAAATGGAAAAATAATTAATCTTGATACGATTTTGACAAAATTTGATTGTAAAACAAACGAATCATAAAAAAAATAAGAATTAATTACACCAATAACCAATTTAAGTCACTTAATTTCAGTTTTAATGGTTGTTTCATATTAATATCAGATTTATCCATAAAACACCATTTATGGTGGCGATTCTGGTGGATTCCGATTTCATTGTTTACCTTATTACCCTTTTATCTCTCCTAATAACTATATCTCATTAATTACATATCATTTAATTAAGGAAAATTTATCGAGGTATGTTTCGTCATTTCACAATGTAATTTAATTTTTCTTGTGGTGGTTTTGGGTAGTTTTGATATATATATATAAAAGATTGTGTTTTTCTTTTAAATAAACAACACTAATTTGTCTAATACTGAAATTAACCCAAAAAATAATTAAGATATGTACTTAACTGTCAAACCCACAAAATAGATAAAAGGGTAATTAAAACGAAGAAAAAAAAAACCACCGTACGTGGCCTTAAAAGTCCAAATCTGTAATTAACATGTACACTCAATTATTTTTGTAAATATGTCCTCAGATTGGGTTTATGAAGTAAAAATTCCAAATATAAATTAAAATAAAGTGATAAATAAATATATAAAATAAAATAAATAAATAAAAACTAGGGGGAAATAAGGAGGGGTATGAGATTTTTACTTATTTTTAGAAGCCAATTCCATCGGTTTTTTAAGAATGGAAATCATAATGGTTTGATTTTTACGATTCAGTCCACTTTATAAACATAGGTGTTTAATGACCAAAATAGTCTAATTGACTGGAAAAGCATAATTAATCAATAATTAATCAATTATTTTGAAAAAGTAAAATCTACCAGATTTTGCTTAGAAAATCGTGAAATGTGGGTGATGATTTTTAATGTGATCAATTAAATTAAATGAGATTTAAAAAATAATTAATGTTATTTATAATACATACATCATCTTTCTTCATTCAAAGCTATGACTAGGCCCATCCTTAAACTAATGATATTAATTAAACTCATCCCACTTTCCCCCTACTTGATGGTAAGAGCACGCAGCATTGCATCTTACCATTAAAGGACTAATTAACAATTGCGATATTAATCTATAATCACAATCTGCAGCATCCATTTCAGCACACTATTTTTTCAAAAAAAGATGTAATAATCCCATCAAATCATAATGTAGATGGAAAATTTTCACAGGAACACTAAATTCATCAGCAAAAACATAGCTCTAGAAGATAGGAGAAATGCAACTTTAGCTTTGAGAAAAATTAGAAGAAATCTTGAGGAGATGACTGAAACAATACGATATCTTGGTCAAAGTGGAGAGCCCATCTCTGTGTTACCAAACCAATTATATACTACAAAACGTGCTGCATATCAAGTACAACAGACAGAAGAAGGAGAAGAAAAAAAAGTGAAAATGAAAAGTTTCTGCTTGCTTTCGGTCCCGAATCATGGTATGCACTATTCTTCACTTTTAAATCTGATTATCTCCCCACTCAACCACTAAAAAAATGCAGCATCATTCTTCTTCTTCTTCAGGGATTGAATAATGTTTTGAAGCTTTGCAATCTTTCAATTACTCTCTCTCCACAGAAGATGAGTCAAAAAGGCCTGCATGAATTATATTCCTAAATCAAATGGATATTACAAATGGAGAGCTAGCTCTTCCTTATTAATTAAGGCTTCTATTAACGATTAACGAAATCCAAGAAATGCTCATCTCAAGGAGCACAAAAGAGTGTAATGAACTTCTTGAAATATCCCTCCATAATCCGAAAAGCAAGATAACAAGTAAAATCCTCCTTGCCCAAGATTTGCTATTAATCACTCAAAAAATCTAAGAGAGCCCTTCTATTTAGGGCAATAAAATGAAGGACACGAGTAAATTGTAATATCTAATATTTTTCCCATAAGACCCAAAATTAAACAAAACAAATATTATAATTCAAACAGGCAATCGGCAATTATCTTCACTTACCAGACAAGCAGTGTACATTACATATTTTGTCACTATTCAAAAAGTGATCTAGAAAACAGGAAAATTCTTAACTTAAATGGTTCTAAATAAAAAAAATTTGCTCCAACCTCATATTGACAGCAAGCCTGAAGAAATGGAATTGGCAAAAATAGAAATACGGAACCCACAAAGAGATGGAATTTCTATGAAATGAATCCAGTTGGAAAAAATCACACAAATACATTTGAGGAGACAGTTGAAGTGTTCATCTGCTAACCTTGGTTAAAGACTAAACATAATTAACTTGCAGCCATCAAATTTTTGTAGTCATGGTGAACTTATTATTAGCCTTTTTCTCTGCTGGCTTAAGAATCTGGAAAGAGCACATCAAGTTTTCATCAACACTCATCATTGCACCAGCATTATCAAATTCACCACAATAGTTGGGGGCTGAGAATATTGTGACAAGTTGTCTGTCAGCAAAAAATTCATAACCATCTTCCACAACCTAAGTCAAAATATCACATCCAAATTCAGGCTAAGTAGCAAGCAGTCATTAGAATGAACTAAAGAAAAGGGGAAGGGGAGAAGAAGCAATAACCTGATGGGCACGACACACGAGGTCTAAGTCTTGTTTTGATAGAAATTCTTCCACCTTATCAGGGCCAAAGGTGTACGAGACTCCTCTATCATTCATCCCCCATCCCTTTTCATCTCTACAAGGATCTGACCAAAGCAAATCACAAAGCAAACCAGTGTCGGGAATGGGAGTAGGTCTAGGTAAGTTCCTTATTTGATCCAAGTTTATAAGATCTGGTGAGAGACCACCGTGCATACACAAAATTTTGTCATCAATGAGAGCAGCCACAGGAAGGCAGTTAAAACAATCAGTAAACGCCTTCCACAGTCTCACATTAAACCGTCGCTTACATTCATCGTAAAACCCATAAATCCTATTAATTGAAGCACATTCATGATTTCCTCTCAGAAGGAAAAAATTCTCAGGATACTTGAGCTTATAGGCAAGTAAGAGGCATATTGTTTCTAAGCTCTGCTTGCCACGATCAACATAGTCTCCTAAAAATAGATAATTGGCACTAGGAGGAAAACCCCCATACTCAAAAAGCCTTAGTAAATCACTATACTGCCCATGAATGTCACCTGAAAATCAAAAGGAAATATGATACAAGATTAGAAACTTAACTCCATAACACTACGAACAAATAAAAAATACTGAGGATATGTACTCAACAGTGAACACCGCAAGAGAGACTTTTCTAAATGGTGTACTCCTTAAAAGATCTTTTTGTATTTATTCTTTTTTTGATGACTGGTGTAGAAGTCAATTGAAGCAGTTTCTGTGACCCTTTTGACTATTCTAAGGATTACCTATTCCTCCGTTTTTTTTAATAATAAGAGGAGATAATTTCATTGATAATATGAAATGAACAAAAAAGGCCCTCGAACGATTACAAAAAACTAGACCAATTGAGAACGAGCTGGGAAGTACTATAATTACAAAAATCCTTTACAAGGGAGCTCCATAAAGAAGACATACCAAACCACCTTATCCCAGAGATTAGGCAAAGAGAAAGAAATAAAATCAAAATGAAAAAGAAAATGAAACCAGTATATATGTCCGTTGCTTTATGAGCTCAATAGACAAATTCCCAACTTGTATTAAAGGCATACCAGAAACCACCAAGAACAACACTTTTTCCAAACACTAATTGTTCAAAATACTATGAATATCTTTTTACTGAGAGGGAGAGAAAAAAAAACACCTTGAAATCAGAAAGCTGCAATGAACACTGTACTTTCAATTGAATTTAGGGGTTTTATTTAAAAGGTGAGAAATGTGTCATCTAAGGCCATTTCAATATTCAAAACTCTGCTTCTGATACGTTTTCCAGCAACCAAAAACAGCATTATCCAATAATAGAGTACACAACTTTTGGCTGCAATTGAATAACGCAAGTCACAAGAATTCTTCATGGAAATTAAAAAAAAAAAACCATTACAATAAAAACCAGGTCAGACTAAAATTTGAAGTTGAAGCTTCAACCAACAACCAAAAACCCATCAAAAGAAAACAAGAAACTTAAAAAAAAAAAAAAAAAACACATAAATATATTTCCCTCAAATTTGGTAAACCAATTCACCATCCCACAAAATTTCATCAGGAAATAACAAATATTTCATTACCATATCTTAAATTCATAGAGAAATTCCCACTTTAAGAATTATCATATCAACATGAAAGAAAAACAAAATCCGCGAAAACCAAGAAAAAAGACGAAGATAAATTTCACGAAAAAAGAAAAACAAGAAAATCCCCACACACAAAAGAAAAGCTAAAAAGAAAGATACCGCAAATTTTAATAGGAGCTTCAAGTTCGAGCAAATTGGGCTGTTGAATAAAAACCTCTCTAGAAGCAACACAAAGCTGTTTGATTTCGTTTTCAGAAAGCTGAACCTGTTTTCCAGGTCTCGACGTTCGAACTTCCGTTAGCCTTCTAATTATATCGTCCAATACAACTGGGTCTATAGCTCCTTGTCCTTGAGAAGCCATTAAAGATTCAAAAATCTTCTCTTTTTTTTTTCAGATCGTCTTCTCCCTAAAAGAATCAGGGTAAAATCAGAAACCCTAGTAATCGAAACCCAACCAAAACCAGAAAAAAGCTTTCTTTTTTCCCTCCCTGAATGAATAAAATCTTCCCTAGTCCTCTATGCGACTCTATTATCTTGCTTTAACCTCTTCTATTTTCTCCGCAAATATTTTTATTTTTATAAGGAAAAAAAAAACTTTCTCGGAAAGTGAAAGAAAATATTTTTTATTTTCTTTTAAGATTTCGTACGTGGCAATTGTGTCTCATTCCAGCGTTTCACTCCAAATTTGGGGATTTGTTTAATTTGAAGAAAAAACTGTTTTTGTCATTATTATTTTTTCAATTTTCAATTTTCCTTTTTTATATTACATCAATTTAAGAGATAGGAGATTCGAATTTCTAACTTCATTTGAGGAGAAATAGATAATTTTAAAGTTTATTTTAGATAATGAGAAGGGAGACTCGAACCTAAAATATGTCACTAATCATAAAGTTATAATTATGTCTTTATGATTTTTTTTTTAATATAATCTTAGTATGAAAGAGATTGAAAATGAAAAATGAAAAGGCAGTTGCTTTGTCTTCATCAGAGACTCATTCTCTATTTTCTTTAATACATTGGAGGGGGCAAATTGTTACCCACTTACTTAATTACAAAGACTTTTCTACTTCACTATTACATTTTGAGTGTATCATTCTCTTCTGGAAGAAACAAAACTAATTATAAAAAAAATGAAACAAAAATTTATTTGAAATATAAAAATGATAAAAACATGAACATTGAAAGAATGATAATATGATAATGCCGGAAAATCTCTCATTTTCCATAGAAACAAACAAGTTCAGATAGAAATTGGTTAGCATACTTGGATTCTCTATTTCTCTTTCTCTCTTTTTAAAATTGAAAGATTGAATCTTCTTCTATTCATCATGCCTTTTACAACAAAATTCTTTTTTTCCCATGAAAAACTTCCATAAATCAATTAGAGCAACAACTTCTCTTGTTGAAATTGCCGGAGAGATTCGCGACGTTAATAGTGGTGCCGTGGGGAAGGCCGGGGGTGGAAGCCGACTCCTGAGCAGCCAAAGCTTTCTTACTAATGATATGGTAAATGTCAAGCAAAATGGTCTGAAAAGCCTTCTCCACATTAAGAGCCTCCAATGCTGATGTCTCAAGAAAAGACAGCCCTTCTTTCTCTGCCAAAACATGAGCATCTTCGGCCGACACCGCCCGAAGATGGTTCAAATCAGCCTTGTTCCCAGCCAGCATGATGACGATGTTCGAATCGGCATGGTCTCGCAGCTCACGTAGCCATCTCTGGACATTGTCAAAGGTTTGTCTTTTGGTAATGTCATAGACCAAAAGAGCTCCTACTGCTCCCCTGTAATAAGCACTGGTGATGGCTCTGTATCTCTCTTGCCCAGCTGTGTCCCATATTTGTGCCTTCACTGTCTTCCCCTCTACCTGTCTCATTACCAATTTTCCAAATCAGCATATCTTTTAATCTCAATCGTCAACCCGAGTATAACTCAAGTAGTCAGACGTTAATACTTTCTTTTATTATATGCTAGAGACTCGACGACCCTCCCTCTATTTATAATATAATATATAAAAACTCGAATCCGTTTAGAACAATATTCATCATTTTTATAACACCCCTAATATCAATACAATTATAAGATATATTAATACAAAATTAAGGGAAGTAATTGTTATTAATCGATTAATATAACTTGAATTAGAACGTAGAAAATGAAAATTAACCTGCAAAGTCCTGGTAGCGAATTCAACACCAATGGTAGACTTTGATTCCAAACAAAATTCATTCCTGGTAAACCTTGAGAGAATATTAGATTTTCCGACTCCGGAATCGCCTATCAAAACGATCTTGAAGAGATAATCGTATTCATGATCAACTTTATAAGCCATAATTGAAATGAATTTTAGAGTCTAACACCTGCCAGATTCAATAAGAAGAATCAATTGCATTATCTGTTGTTAAATTCTGGAGAAAATTCAATGGCAGGATTTGATGAGAAAGGGGGGAAAAAGAGAAAGAAGTAACCACAAAGAGAATGGAAATCAAAGAGTGGTAATTAATGAAAAGAAAACAGAATAAACGGAGGACAAGGCACTGAAGGCGGCATTTCATGTGGTGGGAAGGAATGAGAATATATCGAAACTATTTAATATATCAATAATTCGAGGTTACTAAACAAACATTACCTATTTAATGGTTAATGTCTCTAATTATATGGATGTTTTCTCCTTTTCTTTTTCTCTTTAATATACTTGTGTTCATGGTAGAGTTTTATCAACTCAACCCGAAACTGTCAATCGTATTCGTGATATAGCTCATTCGTAAAGACGTTGTAGTTTCAAAATTTAGATTGGGTTAAATCATCGAGTTAGTTTATAGTATTTACTATAATCCTCATTAATGAGTTATTTGAATTATATTTTTTACTTGTGGTTACCGCAATCCACCACAAACGCTAATGATTATAGAAGTTGACGGACTAAAATAAAATGATTTGAAGTGTAACAATCAAAATTAAAATATATTTTAAAATCTATGAACCAATCAATTTTTGAGTTGGTGAATCATGGATTAAAATTGAATTACATATTTTTATAATAAACCCTTGATTAACATATTAATCATTACTAATCACTTACTTTATTTAAATTATTTAAATAAAAATTAATAATTGATATTATTAATTAAATAATGAGCTTATTTAATTTAATAATAAATATCGGACGGAGAGATTTTCAACTCAATTAGTTTTAATACAAAGTAAAAATTACTTTATTGATAGTTTTAAGAATAATATATTTATAAATATTTGATTGAAATTTACTACTGAATGAAATTTGTTACATATATATATTTGAATAGAATCCAATCAAGCATCATTAGGGATTTTAAAAGGCGGAGCAGATTTTTCCCTCCACACAATAGAAGGAAACATTAATAACAAGATTCCGAAACAGATGCCAATTGCCAAGCCAGGAAATTGCTTTCAATAAATAGGATTAGCTACTACATTAATTGTATTAAAAAAAATTAACCTTCTCTATTAGTTAAAGTTTAATTGTGCATGTGATATCAAACCGAATATAACTCAACTGTTCATGAGAGATAATTTAAAGAGGTCGCCCTTTTAAGAAGTGTTTGTTTGTAGTGTTTGGGGATGGAGATCTAAACCCCATAGTATTCTCATCCTCATCCCCATGTTTGTTTTGCCAATAAGAAAAGGAGATCTAAACCCCATGGGGTTCCAACCCCATCCAAGAGGTTTAGAACCCCTAAAAAACACATGGGTTTTAATAGGGATGGCAACGGGGTCGGGGATGCACTTCTCATTCCCTAACCCGCGGGGATTTTTAATCCCCATACCCTACCCTATCTCCTAATCAAAAAATCGGGGTCGGGTTCGGGGATTCCCCATTAGGGGATCGGGTTCCCCGCGGGGAAAATTCCTCGTTTTACATTTTAATTCTTATTTAAAAATGAAATATAAAAATGAAACATACATTTAAAATATACATTTTTAAGTAAAAAAGAAAACATAATACTAACCATTTTATATTGTATTAGTTAATATAATCATATTTCACATATATTTTTCAATAAATAAAGATAAAAGTAAACAAAATATATAAGATATTCTTTAAAAATCGGGTTCGGGTTCGGGGTCGGGGACGGGGACGGGGGATGTATTCCCATACCCTTACCCTATAACAAATCAGGGGGAAATTTCTCACCCTAACCCTAACCTTAACCTTATAAAACGGGGATTCCCCGCCCCTATAGGGTCGGGGCCCGCGGGAAATTTTGCCATCCCTAGGTTTTAATCACCAAATGGAATAGATGAGAGAGAAAGGAAGAGAAGAGAGGAGTGAGAGAGACAATTAATTTTATATTATAATTTTATTGTTCTCATCCCCATCTAAAACTAAATACAGTGATCTCGTCCCCATGCATCTCAATCTTATGCAAACCCGGAAACAAACCCCCCTTAGGCTACCTCTCAAATAGGTGACATGTGTCCCTTCATTTCACAAGGCCAAATGTTGGGAAGGAAATGTGGAAGTCTGGTGTGTGTTTTTTTTTTCTTTTTCTGTTGTTTGTTTCTTTTTGCACATCAAAGTGGTGGAGGATATTATTTTTTATTCTTCTATAAATATAGCAAATTACAAATTTTTTTTAACTTTAGAATGTGTAAAGGGTAAAAATAGCCCTCTTATAGGCTGCGCTCATACCGGGCCGAGTCACACGGGGACAGGCCCATTCGGATCACGCCCTGAAGGAGCCAGCCCTCTTACGGGCCGCGTTCACTACAAGCCGGCCCACATGGGGATAAACCCATCGGAGCCAACACCATAAGGAGCTCGTCCTGCTGGGCCGAGTGCAAGCCCATTAAGCCTAGCCTCATGCTAGCCCAGTCGATGAACCCACGATCAAGGGACTATAAAAGGCGCTTGACCTATCAAATCAGGTATGACACTTTAACCTAGAAAACGAACAACCTGATCCTTTCGACCTAATCCTTGCGGCGCAAGGCAAATCTCACCTACCACCTCCTAACTTGATCGTCGGAGGGTTGTCAGGCATACCACACCTGGTGCCCTTCCCGACCATCATTTGTCAGAAGCGTTTGGTCGTTCGCCGCTTAAGGAACAAAGACGTGACGCGACGTACTCTATTGTGTGGAACGAGTCTCCGACGAGAAATACCCCACACAGAATGTTAGTTTTTTCATAGCAGTTCTTCTTCTCTTTTATAAAATCACAATGGTTATTCTTTTTTCTAAATAGACAAAATAGCAGATTTTTTATTATATTAGCATTCAAAACTTGAGGCTACAAACTATATATGGAAAACTTAAGATATATTATATTTTAACATAAATGATAGTTCAACAAGTTTATCAAACCTATTATTTGAGTAAAAATAATAATTCAATAAATTTATAATTGTTAATATTAATACTTTTTTTTTCATCTCCACTTATTCGATGGTTTAAGAAAAAAAAAACAAAAAAGAAAATTATAATTGTTAATATTAATACTTTTTTTTTCATCTCCACTTATTCGATGGTTTAAGAAAAAAAAAACAAAAAACAAAAACAATAGACCCATTTTTCCCCCACGCGCTTTGCCTTGTGAAATGAAGAGACAGATGTCACTTATTCGAGAGGCAATCAGCAAATAGGCCCTAAGATTCGAATAAGTGTTATAAATGTTATAAGTTCCCTACATTTTTCCGATGTGAGATTTTCAACATACACATTCTCAATTTTTAATGAGCCCTAAGATTCGAGTCTCTTATCTCCTAATTTAATGTAAGATATATGAAAAAGGTTGTGCTAAAAATTTAATAAAAAATATTAATATGATTTTTTTGTGTAAATTTCAAAGACAAAATTGAAGGGTCAAAATAGAATAAACCTTAAAATTATGGATAAAAAATAAAATTTAAACTTATTTTAAAATTATAATTTTATGTGAGACCAGTTGAATTGACCTACAAATTTCGATAAATTGTAGGCTATTTTACACTTCTTCACCAACAACATAACTAAATATTTGTAAGTATAGATTATAAAGATTAAATTAAAAATTATAATTTTATAATAAAATAAAAATTATAATTCACAAACACTCATTCAAATAATAATTATTCAATAAAAAATACAACTTATAATAATAAATATTTAAAATCAACGAGTCAATAAGGGCATGTTTGGTAACCATCTCAATTTTCGTTTCTTGTTTCTATTTCTCATTTTTTAAGAAATGAAGTTGTTTAGTAACTATTCTTGTTTCTTGTTTCTCATTTTTTTAGAAACCATTCCTTAAATTGTGTAGAAATTTTAGAAACAACAAATTCTAAATTTTTGTTTCCAAACTTTTCAACACATTAATAAATTATTATATAATCCTGTTTTGACTTATAAAATATATCATAAATATCTAAAAATTATATTGATATAATAATTTTAAATATGTCGTTTAAAATTTAAAATTTTCAAAATATTTTTATTTTTTTTAAATGAGAAATAGAAACAAGAAATAGTTATCAAACACATTTCTTTTTTCTTCCAGAAACAAGAAATAAGAAACAGTTACCAAACATGTTTCTGTTTCTCTTTTTAAAAAAATAGGAACAAGAAATGGAAACGGGAAATGTTACCAAACAGGCCCTAATTTATTGAATTGGTCACGGGTTACCTAGCTTGTTTATTGCCCTTTCCAATGATATATTTCTTCATCACTCTAACATTGAATTTAAGACTTATAAGAATTAAAATATTTGATATCTTACCATCTATTTTTAAATTCCCGCTTGAACTGTTTAATTTTCGTACTTTCTCTCTTGGTTTCCTCACCAAGGCTTCCTACTTCATACAATAAATCCTAAAGGGGTGTTTGGAAGGAGGGGTGGGGTGGGGGTAGTATGGAGTTGTAAACTCTGGGTTTAGATAGTCTTTGTTTGGATATGTATGGGGTATGAGTTATATAAGTTTATGGTTAGATAACCTATGTTTGGCAGGTAGTTTTAGCTTGAGTTTTGTGTTATTTAATTATTTTATGAGTGGTTAGCAAACCCACCAATGTTACTATTTAAAATCTATGAATTTAATAGATTAAACCCGGGGTTCGAAGATCCGTCTAACAAACATACTCGATTTTTTTTACCGTTGTTTTGAAACCGTTAATTTGATATTTATCTTCATTTTTTTTAATCAATAGATTGATTTGAAGTCTAGTTATAGTTATATTTTAATATGTAGTTAATGTGACAAAGAAAAAGTTTCATTATTTATATTTATAACATTGGTAACGGGATATCACACATAATAAAGTTACAAAAGCTAGTTCAAACTGAACCTAGCTACAAAAGCACAAACATTCTTCTCCCAACTTCCAATAAGATTGGTGCCTTTAAATGGTTGCATGATGTTATGTATTTTCCCATGTTCTAGGCACCATATGTTAACTTTCTTCATCTTCAAGGAAGTGTGTAACCTGTGTTATAGTAGATAATGCTAATTAATATTTAGTATGAGATATTTTCATTTACAATTAAAATAAATAGTAGCAAATGAACCAATAATTTAAAAATAAATGAATCTTTCACAAGTTTTTAGGGTAAAAGTTTAGATATCAAAATAACTAGATAGAAAATAAATAAAAGCTCACAAATTTAAAAATTATATGTTAATGTATAGTTTTGGACCTTTAGTCATTACATTTACTCATATATTTCAATTATTGGTCCTTAAATTATTTCAAATTTTATTTTAATCTCTCAAAATTTATTAAAATCCAAATCAAGTCAACATGTCTAACGACCTGACACCTTAGAACAAGATAAACATATAAATATGTATAAGAGTGGAAGACTTTTTAAAAGAAACTATGAATAAGATCATTTATTAAAAATCCAAAAGTTTTTTTAAGGCCCAAAGTCTTAATTCAAATAGTTCAAATCTAAATAAAAAAAATATCAATAATCTAAATATCGGAGGAAAAAAAAATGTGAATCACTAGATATTTAAATGAACCATGCTTCTTTTTTTCGTCAAATTCTAATTCAAGTGTTAATATTAAAGATTGAATTTCAACCTTTTTTAATTTTAAAAAAAAACTTTTAAATGTTATAAGGATAAACTTTTAAAAATTTCAAACCTCGTTTAGTAACATTTTCAATTTTGTTTCTGTTTCCCATTTATTTTTAAAACAAAGTTGTTTAGTATTTCTTCCTGTTTTCTCGTATTTCATATTTTGAAACCATTTCCAAAATTACGTAAAAAAAAAAAAAATTAGAAACGCGACAAACCTCCACACTTGTATCCCACAGGGCGATCAACAAGGTCACAACGTTTAGGAATGGTAATGGAAACTTCAGGCTTAGCTCCAGAATTTTTAGCAGTATTTGAAAGCATGACAGCACAAAGACAGCTAGGGTTTTGCCCTAATTTCTTAACTTGACTACAGCATCTCTCAGAAACTTCAGCATAAGGATCTTGTGAGGCAGACATACAAGGAATCATTTTGAAAGCTTCTCTATCAGGAGAAGTATATCTCCCACACTCACCATGTGCTTCAACACCATCAAACTTATTACTTGTAATGTTCAAAATCACTACAACAAAGGCAATAAAGAAAATGCATTTTCTTTTAGCTTCCATTCTTTTTTCTCTCTTTTTCCTTTCTTCTCTTAAAATGTTGATGAAGAAATTGGTTTTACAAGGTTATGGTTTTATAGTAGAGGAAAAGAGGTGGGTTTTGTGTGTGAAACCTTTAAGATTTAAGTGGAGATGGCACTTTGAGGAAATGGGTGTTTTTGTTTGTTTATTGCATTTTAGAGCACCATTTAGGCTCCTACCTACTCTATTCCACAAATGATTTGGCCTTTTTCTTTTTCTTTCTTTTTTATTTTATAAATTTCAAGTCCCATTTTTTTTATAAGTAATTTCAAAAATAATAAATATTTTTAAAAATTATATTTGTCACACTGAAATTCCATCAATCTCATGAGAAATATCAAAAATCAAAATTTTTACTATTTTTTAAAATATCAGCTCTTAAAATGTAATTTTTGAAATTTTGATTTTTTTTTTTGGTGTGAAGTGCTTTGTGAAAGTATTTGCCACTTTCGATGTACTTCATTACAATTAACTATTTGAATCCGCGCGTTTAACTTTTTAATCTTGGATTTATTTGCTCAACTAAAATGGATTTTTAGTGGACCTCATCCAATTTAGTAATATAGAACTCTAACTAGTTTGTAATTTTACAATTTTTTTAGCTCTCCTATTATGGGTGCTATTGCTAACTAAAAAGGAAGACTTTATGAGTTATTTTCAACTTTTCTTCTTATTTTATTGATCTTATCTAGGTGTCTAGTCTAAGATGATAAAAGCGATTAGTTTGATCGCTGATTAGAATGAAGGGGCCGTTAATGAAATAGCCATTTTTCATACGAATTATTGAAATGTCTAACTCTTTTTAAAAATTAGACATAGAATAAAAGAGAAAAAAAACCAATAAATAAATAGTTCAATAATATTGAACTGCTGAAATGCTTTTAGGTAATTTTAAAAAATTCTGATATTTTAGTGATTAATATATATAAATATACGATTTAAGACAATTTCAATAGAATTGATGTTACTCATATTAAAATATAAAATTCATATCTATATAAAGTTAGGGATATCATTTTTCCATTAAATTCATATCTATAATAAAGTTAGAGATGTCATTTTTTCCATTAAATCTTCACTAAATAAAACTGCATTTTGAGATCCATTAAATATTGTCCAAGGACTAAAATAGAACTTCTATAAAGATTCAGGGACCAAATAAAAAATAGGGTAAATTTAGTGACTAAAACTATATTTAAACCCAAAAATTATTATCAATCTTGATTTTAGTAGAAAAAACAATTCTTACTCCTATATTTCAAGGGTATTATCAAATTATATTTTAAAATTTGAATATTTAATCTTATATTATATAAGTTTCGGCAAATTTAACTTTCTATTAATATCTATGTCATATTATCTAATTTAGACTTAGTTTTAAATGAAACAACACCAATGAGTTAGATATAGAGATACCTAAAAATTTTGTGATGTGATACAAGGAGTTATCAATCATTTTATAAACATAATATGATATCTTAATAAAATTCAATCTCCAAGTTTGAAAAACTAAGAAAACTAAGTAAATTCTTCCCTATTACATTAATAATAATAAATGAAACTAAATTAATAAAACCTAAATAAAAGGTTGAAAATCGAAATAGCATAAAAACACAACAATACTTGTTGTCGTTTTGACTCGTTTATATGATTTCATGCGCGGCTTTCTTTAGAGATTAGTTTTACCGACATCCGTCCACAACTCCATATATTTAAACCTCGACATCACATTCGTCATAATTTGAACCTTGTTATGTTACCAGCATTTAACTAATTGCCCTGTTTTTAAAAAATCCTTTCCCCTCAAATCTCATTTGACAATGTCAAGTGATAAGTTTCACTCATAGTCATAACATCCCTAATCGTAAAAATTAATCACTATTAAACAATACATTCGAGGAAACTAAGAAAACAACACATGATTTCAATCCATTCCATTATAATTTCAAACAGAAATAAACAAAACACCCACAAAACAAATCTAGCGAATAAAAGCAAAGGAAACGAGACAAATGTAAACGACAAGAGCAATCGGAACCAGAATCACGAGCGGAACCACCGCCGCATATGTCTGAGAAGAGCTACCACAACTCAAAGTCCCAAGCTTGATCTGAACCACATTAATCAACGCCATCATAAGAAACCCACATCCACAAACCGACCCGATACCAGAAACCAACATCCCGATCCGAAGCAAGGTTCTATTGACCCGAACAAAGAACTCAGTCGGGTGATAAGACGGGGATTTGGAGATCCGAATAGCTTGTTTGAGTCCGAGAGCGATAAGGCTTGAGAAAAGGAAGGAACTGAAAGAGTAGACATGGAAAGAGACAAGATTTTCGGCGATGGAAGGAGGAGCCAAACAATTGGAGTTTTGGATAAGGTTGTTGGTCGGATCGTTAGGGTTCCAAGCTAAACCTAAGAACACGGCGAGAGTGAACATGGAGTTCACGTTCACGATCCCGTCTAAGGCTGAGATGTGAATGTTCGTTCCCGTCGGCATTTTTAGACGGCGGTTTGATTTCAAGTAAGGAATTGGTGAAGAAGGTAAAGAGGGATTTAGATTTAGGAGAATGTGAGAGAGATTTCTTCAACTTTTTTTTGGTCGGAGAAAGTCGTCGACTTTATTCCTTTTAACAAGGACAGGTGGCTGTTTTTTTCTTCTAGTTTTTGCTCTGTGGGTTTTTTTTTAAAAAAAATTATTTAAATGATATTTTAGGGATTTGATATTTTTAAAAATAAGTCAATTTTTAAATTAAAATGAATATTGAGATGCACCAATATTATTTCTGTGTTTATTTCGTTGATTTTTTTTTTCGACCTCAAAGGAAAGGTAGTATTTTGTTGATTTTTGTTTATTGATCAAAGCTAATTTAACTGATTTTATGTATCATTAATCCGGGGATCGAACCCAGGTAATCTACGTGACAAGCAGAAATCCTTACCACTAGACTGCAACAACTTGCTTATTTAACATTGAATTAAAAAGGTCATTTCTATTTATTCTTTTGTAGATTTAATTCGTCACAGTTAATTAATTAATTAATATTTTTGTTGACTAAAACTAATTTTAAGTGGTTTTATTTTATTACTAATATAATTGAATTATTTAATAATACACTTAGTGTCATTTTTATCAATTCGTTATATTTTTTCATATCTAATTAATTAATTATAAGATAATATTGTTTTTAATTAATAAGCAATATTAAAATATTAATCAACACCAATTTTTTATCCCTATCCAAATCACACTAGAAAATAAAATCATTTCTCATGAATAAAACCTATGAAACAAACACATACATTTAAATCTCAAATATTTATTCTCTTACATATTCAAACACATATTTAGTATCTCATGAAAACAAGACTCGCGATCTAAACATGACATCCGAAAAATAAAGTGGTTTCTATCATTAGAATATATGAACTCGCCTCTTCAAGTTCAAATAACTTTTCCATATCCACTTTAACATGGAAAATATTTGCCTCCAAACTAGTTTGAATGAGCTCCTACCTATTTTCATATTTGTTTTGTTTTTCTTGGTTTATAAAATTCAGCGGGATCCACATATTTATTAAACGTAATAATATTTAATTAAAATTGACCAATGAAAATTAAAGGCAAGTATTATCCTTCTAGAGTCAACTATCACATTTTCATAATTTTTTTAGAAGTATGAATTTTGTTTTCGTATTTTTTTTCTTTCAAAAAAAGGTTCAAGCAATTAAATAATCTTTAATTAAAAAAAATTGTGGCCAAGCTTTATACAAATTTTTTAAAGGTTCAAGTCTCGATGGATCTTTTATGAATAGCCTCAAAATACAGGAGTTGTGCTAAAATACTTGTCAAAATATGGCCTATATGTGAAGCATTGAAGTGCTCGATAGTTTGACAGTTAAATGGGATGAGATATCTTGTAGATCAAGTAAATAAAATCTTCAATAATAATTTAGAACTAACAAACATTCATACGATTTCATCTACAATCTGCTTTTAGTTACATAGAACCAAATACACGTATGAAAGTCGACATTTTCGGGTTTCGATATCGGTTTCTATAACAGCTTTATGTTCTAAGAAAGCAGAACTCAAGCATCAAATAATGGAACTAATCACTAATAATAATAATTGCTTACAGAAAGAGTTTTTCTAACAGATTTACTCTACTCTAGTTCTGTATACTATGTTCTCACTCTTTTCCCTTAGGAAAGCATTGGCTATTTGATCTTGTCAGTGAGCAATTTGCTGCAACCCACCACACTTTGATCTGCAGATGAGTCCTTCTTCTGCTCTGAACTTTCCTTGACAACAGAATTTTGAATTGAAACAGGCCCTTCAATTGGATTTCCACAAGTTTTTGCCTTCGCATCTACACCGAGATAATTTGACAACACTCTTTTTACCCCAAAACCACGACGGTTAAGCTTGCTGATGTTTTTGTTGTTGAGAAATGGCATTCTCTCACTTTTGGCAGGACTAATTAATGGTGCTGGGGAAAAACTTGGAGTTGTAGCAGTTAATTTATACGGAGTGCTTGAGAGATGCACCGAGTATGGAACTGTCTTATGACCTACTACATTAACCGTGCCAACTGATGTCAACCTATCTGAATGCCTAGTTAAGTCATCGACGTGAAGCAAATCGTCAATACGAGCAATGATGTTAAATGCGAGACTCTCCAAAACTCTTGAGTAGCTTTCAAGAATAGATTTTCCAACATCCTGAAATATGCAAGAGATATAAGATACTATTGTGGCCTTGAGGGACCGAAAAGGATTTACATTAAGTGGAAGAAAGAACATTGTTTACCCTGTTGCACTGGATCTTGCTAGTGTCCAAAGTAGTTTGTGTTAAGCCGGGAAATCGCTGCTTCAGTGAAAGCAAGAGGCCTTCAGCTCTTTCTGCTAAGAATTCTCTCTTGTCACCATCGATCATCAGGTCCTTGACCATCTCCCATGATGATCTTGCAGTGGAGCGACTTGGGTTAATTTGAGGTTTTGAATGAGCTCGTCGGCGCCAGACATAGATTGAAGCTTCCACACGGTTTGCAACATCAAGAGCAACATGGTCAGAGGAAAGATCAAGGCAGTCAAGCAGGTACTCCGATGAAAAATGCTCCGATGTAATATACCGGTAAATAACATCCCCCAAACAGGCTCTGCCATTCTGTAGTATGTTTTGAAAGTTAATGTTTTAGGATTTCTTCTACAGATGCTTTTACAAATATTAAAAAAGTTGCCATGGACATAGGAAAATACGGTCACAACAGCACGATGCAACACAAATATAAACTTCTATTTAAATGTCGGGATTCCAAACCTTGGGAAGAGTCTCCAAGTATGACTCGGGAACTTCCATGTCAGCCAAAGCAATACTGTTGATGGCCATTACAGCTTTTAATATCTGATTTGTGCAATCTCTTGTATGATGCAATTGCTTTCTTGAATTTTCACTCAGACCACCTGAAGGGACTCTAGGTACTGGAAGCCACCACTTCTCCTGTTGCCTCTGAACCATTTTACGAAATGAGGATGATCCGTCACCATCTGAAGGTACGATGCCTTGATCGATATACCAAAAATCGGTATCAGCAAAACTCTCAAGTATTTCCTGTAAAACAAGAGTCAAGGACTACCTCAATTCTTTGATCACTTTTATGAATGAAATAGCAAAATGTGCACAGCAAACAAGACCAATCTTACGAGCAACATGTTATCCAGTTTTCGGAGAGCTGGGAGGTTGATAAAAATATCAGATCTAGGCCTGGAGGTCATGACCTGCATAAGGCACAGTAATTCACTCAGTGTGTTACCCAGAACCGATTTCAAAATACAGTCCATCGTTCAAAGAACTGTATTTTTTCGCTAGTTACTTCATATGATTGCACGTTTAGCAAACGATATCATGAATTGATTAATCATTCTAATCATCAACCAAATGAGAGTTAGAATTACAATTACCTCCAGCTTGCTTCCATCAGGAAAAGTTTGCCAAGAAGGAATTAACTCAACTATGTGATCACTCACACAAAGAAGCCACTCCATCTCTCTTCGCCACATCGATTTTTTCTCCTTAGGAAGAGGCTCTAATCTCCACACTTGCCCGAAAACGGTAGCTTCACATTGCACACAAACTGAATAATTAAAGCCATTTAAAACAGAAAAAAAACAATATAGTATAAGAAAAGAGAAAACTCACCACAGAGATTAGTAATGGCATTTGAGATTGCCAATGAAGTGCAAACCCCTTTCCCAGACCCAGACATATCTTCACCAAGCAACAATTTTGAAAATCTCTCCTTCATCATCTCCATTTCTGTTTCAAAAAATTCCATAAAAAATTCAAAATCATAACTTAAAAAAAAAAAACAAAACCAAAAAAACCCATTTGTCAAATTTGCTTTCTTTCAGTTACCAACTAACCTGAAACTTTGGAAACCATTCTGTTTAGCTTAGAATCATTTGAACTGGGTTTTTGTTCAACTTCACGAATTTTAGAAATTGAACTCTTTTTGCATAGTTGAGCTTTGCGAATCGGCCAACCAAGCTGGGGAGGGGAAGAACACTCGTCTTTTGAAGAGTCGGAACTGGACTTGCTTGACCTGCTGTCTCGAGACCCAGAACTTGATTCAGTGAGTGAATCAGTTCCAAGTCCATTGGAACTAAGAGACCCAGTAATTTTTTTAGCATTCTCTCTCTTCTTGACAGAAGCTTCCATTTTTAAAAAAAAATTAATCTAAAAAAGAGTAAGAACAAAGAATTTTTAGAGATTGTTGAGTGATTCAGTAGCAGGTACAGACATTGTGAGAGCAGTGGTGAATTGGGTCTGAGAAAGAGTTGATTTTTCAAGTGAAATTGGCCATGGATGAAAGATGGGGATTTTGATTTGAATCTTTCTTTCGCTCTCTCTCTTTCTGTTTCTCTCTCTTTCTTTTCAAATTTTGATTTAAAAGCTTAAAAAGGTAACTGCTAAAGGAGACAGGCCAACGTCTCTTATCTCTCTCTCTCTCCTTCAGCTAGTGTCTGCAGTGGTTTAAAAATGGTGTTTCTAAAAACAGTTTTTTTTTTTTTTGGCTGAAAAAATTGGTGAAGCGGTGATGTCAACTCACTCTTTGATTTTTATTTTTATTTTTCTGAGGTAACAACTCACTATTGAATTGTTATTTAAAAAAATCACCTTTGAATCAATATTTGCATCCACACAAAATCCGTGCAATTTTATTTTGAATCTTTCATGATATTTTTTTAAGTTAAAAACTTTTGAAAAATTATAAAAATATCACGTGAATTACAGAGGTTGTAACACTAACATTTTTAAACTTTCATTTTAGCAACTGCGCCTGAATTTTGTGAAGTATTAAAATTAGCAAAAAAATAAAAATTATGATAAATCACCTCTTTCAATTATTAATTTACAACTTATTTTTATGAAATTTCTATGAATGGTCTTAGGCTTTTTAGGGCCTACATCCCATCCCAACTTCATCTTTGATTTCAATTATAAAATATTCATTGTAGAGATGAGGAGTTCTTCTTCGATCTCAGCCATTCATATTTCATTCACATTAGAGATGTATTATTCCTCTTTATAGTGATTTTTTAAGTATAAATTGATGTAAATAATAAATAAAAATTTTATTGGTCTAATTTTAACACTGTTTAAAATTTAAGGGATCGATTACTTATATTAAAAATTTAAGGGTGCAAGTATTACCACCTGTTTTATGTAATTTTTCAAAATTTTTGTGTTTATTCATGTCTGAAAGTTTGCAAAGTAAATTTAAAAATAAAATTATTTAAATGAAACATAGTTTAAATGTATAAAATTAGTGTTGTCTCTCTATTGAAAATTCTATTTAAATTTAGAAATACAATTATTTAAACAGAATGTAGTTTAATTGGATAAAATTAGTGTTATCTCTCCATTGGAGTCTCTACCAATCTTTCTTTATAATTTTATAGTATTTTTAATAAAATATAAGGGGGGGAAATGACATTAAAATTTTAAATATATTTATAACTTAGTTCGATTCTCGAGTTTTTATATCTAATATCATCTTTTAATTCCTAAATTATCAAATGTTTATTTTTAGTTCAATAATCTTTACATAAAATACCATTTTAATCCCCATTATTATTATTTATTAATAGTTGAGCAGAAATATGTTATGGTATATCTTTTCATTCATTTATTAGATGATTAAATACAACAAGTACTTGAAGCCCAATGGAATAGTTTAACTGATTTTGAAGTGAAGAAGCGTTTTCATACAAATTATAATGATAGGTTCTACATTTGAAATTCATTAAGATTAAACTATAACTTTTTAAAGACCATATCAAATTAAAACACAAAACTTTCAACCATAGTGTTATTTAATAAAAATGGAACACTTACATCTTCTATTAATGAAAAAACATTTGTACTATAATTATAAGAACTATTGCTTATTTCTTTCAAAAAAAAAAAACCCTCTCGCTTATTATTAATTATTATTATATGTGAATGTGTTGTTAACTTGTTAATGATATAGGTCCCATTAGTTTATTAAGGATTTATATTTAGTTTTTTCTATTGTATCATCTAATTGAAAAATTATCTCCTCCATCAACACTTTCAATGTCAAACTATTTCATCATTAAAGTTTCTAATACTATGTTGTAACGAGTTTCTCATTTAACTACCTATAATTAAACAAACATTAGAGCATGTATAATTATCGTGAATCCTAATAAAAACAAATATATTTTTTTATTAATAATAATTACTCAATTGATGATAATGTAGTAGGAGATAATATATACTATATTTTTTCTCGAGTACATTAAAATTCCAACTCTCAACTTTTCAATTGACCTAGTAAGGTGAAAAAGCACCCTAACGGCTTGAATTGGGATAATCCAATATAATAATAAAATGAGAGAGAAAGAGAGAGGCACGTTATTTAAGTAGCCGTTTGAGAGAGGCTAAAAAAGGGTAGAGAAGTCTTTGACTTTTGGTAAATTCATTCATGATGGGTGCTTTTCCAAAGTTTATAATGCAATTTACTCCCTTTTCCCTCCATTTATATTTCAACTTTTAATTATTAATTTATTGAATCAAAATTTGATTGCACAGACTTTAAGTAAATGTGGGATTAGAATGTTCATTATGAAAGGGAGCAAAACTCCTCTTAAACCATGACCTGAGGAATATTTCACTTCGATCTTTTTTTATTTTTTTTTTATTTTTAGATATTATATCAAAGTGAGGGTGGGAGACTCGAACCTTCAACCTCGAGAAAAGAGAGTATGTGCATAACCAGTTGAGTTAAACTCATGTTGACTATCAATCTTTAGTTTTATTATTTAAAGAGATTAGTAATTTTATTCCACGTAATGTGATACTATTTTATTCTAGGTAATGTGATACTTTTTATCAAATACCTTTTGACTTTAACATAGTATTTTGATTCTTTTAGATTATGTCATTATTGTATGAAAATTAATTTTATAACTCAAATTCTTTTGATATCCATACTTTAGTCATATATCAATTATTGGATAGAGGAGAGGGACTTAATAATTTTAGATTTCTATTTTATTTTATAATGAAAGGAATCGTTTAAAAAAATAATGAAAAAAAAATTAGATTTTTGTATAGTGGATTTTTAATCCTCTTCTATATTAATAATAAATATTGAAATTGAATAAATAGAAATTATAATAGGTTTGAAATGACATTCTTGTAAATATATAAAAATAAAGAGGGATAAAAGTGTCTAAGATTATTTCTAAAACATCTAGTCTTTTATATATTAACGATAAAGATAAAGATAAAGATAAAGATATCACTCACACGAAATCTCGTTTCTTAAAATAGAACAAATCAATAGTTAGAATTATTGGACAAAAAAACGAACACAAGGTATGAAGATATATTTACTGTTTAAGTAAATTAAAAATGTGTTATTTACATTTTATCCTAAAAAAAAAGTTTATAAAACGATTGAACTTTTATCCATTTATGAATATGTTATAAAAAAAAATTATGATTTGTATCAATATTAATATTACTAACTAAAACATAAATATCACGTTGCAGTAAATTATAACCCGTTTGGGATAACTTTTAAAAATGTTTTTTAATGGTTATTAAATATACTTTTAAATGGTTTCAAAAACCTATGCACTTAGATTATATTATTTTCGCATTAAATTTTTACTCAGATCATAAGTATAACTGTAGTTTCTGCATTTGAATTTCATTAGGATTAAAATATAACATTTTAAAAGCTAAATAAAACTAAAAGATGTTTAACAAAACCAAACCAACGATTTTTAACTAGACCGAACCAACTTCGGGCTAAAAAAATATCGGGTCAGAAAGAAGTTGGGTTTCCGGGTTGACCCTCGCTCTCTTCTCTTCTCTCTACGCACGAAATCAGCCTTTCATCAATCAAGAAAAACGAATCAGTTCCTTGGCTTAGCATTCTCTGATTCAACTTTCAATTTCTCTCACAGATTTAAGGTATTCTATATCTAATCTTTGATTATTCTATCCGCTTCTCACTTGATTTTTACAGTCTAAATATCATTCGTCCGATCTCGCTTTCGATCTCTTTTCCAAGGTTTTTTTTTTTTTTTTTTGCTTTCATTAATTCGAATTTCCTCAATCTACGTTTTAGTAATGAAATGGTTGTAATGTATTTGTTTTTTCCATAGAAATTATTCATTTCGAGAATCGGTTTCGTGAAATACTGAACAGACCATGAATAGCTCAAATTTTGTGGTTGCTTATGTAAGGAGTATAATTTAGATTGGGAAATTTCAAAGTATTTACAAATATAGCAGATTTTTGGTGAGTCAATCGACAATTGGCTATTTGCAGTGATCAATGATTATCACTTCACGCGATTACCGTCAATTATAGTTAATCACTGAATGACACTTCAAAAATTACCTATATTTGAAAATGCATCATTTCAGCTTTTTAATCTTCATTCGTGTTTCCTTAATAAGTCGAGGACACTTGCTTCATGGTAGTCTTCGTTATGGCGGTTTGGAGCATATAGTTGAAAGGATTAGAGGAGTCTACTATTAAAGAATATGATGGTTGATATACTTTCCTTGTTTAGATTGATTCTTTGTCTCCTCTTTGTTCTGATTGAAGGTAAACCAAATGCATATGTTGCTACTGTAGTTTTTGCATTATCATTTAAACATTTAATATTCCTTAAGTTTATACCCAATTCGATAATTATTCGATTTCAGCTTCATTGATCAATATGTCCCAAATAGACTTCTATGTTCTTTAATTCTTTATTCTCTCGTTCTTTTGTTATCTCATAACTTATTTAGTCAAGGAAGCCCCAGAATCGAAATTTTCTGAAGTGAGTTTAGAATAAATGCTCTTGGTTGGCTCAGGAAAATGGGTTTGTGGACACTACTAGAGGGTTTTCTGCTTCTTGCTAATGCATTGGCGATATTAAATGAAGATCGTTTCCTTGCTCCTCGAGGATTGAGCTTTTCGGAATTCTCAGGAGGCAGAACAAAGTCATTCAAGGGGCAGCTTATCGGGCTTATCTACGCAACACAATATTTAAGAGTACCTCTCATAATGCTCAATGCCATCTGCATCTTTGTAAAGTTGATATCTGGATGATGACTGCTGAGGTGAGATGTAGATTTTGATTGTTTGAAAGTATATTTTGCATACTGTTACTGATTTAGCTGGATCTCCGTTTTAATGTAACAATGGACAGAAGTTGAATTAGTGTTATCAAAGCAATGTTTTCCTACTTCTTCCTTCTGCTTATAACCTGAATTGTTCAACTAACGAAAAGAGAAGGAATCCAACGATCACTACTATCAAATTGGAGAGGGGAGACTCAAATCTTCGATCTTATAGAAGGGAGTACTAGTAACTTACTAGTTGAGTTATGCTTAGGTTGACACGATCACTACTATTTAAGTTAGTGCAGCTGGTTTTTAAAAAACAGTGGTTCCGAATATGTGCTTAGGTTAATTCACCAATTGCTAATCTTTCGAGCCATGTCAAGGCAGGAGGAAAGTTGTGGCCAATTTTGCGTCATCTAATCATGATTATCATTCCCACATTGATAAAGGTTTTACCTTGGCATGATTTATTGTTTTTATACTTGGTTCTTTTTTTTAGTTCATCTGAGTCTCTATTGTGAAGCTTGGATTTGAATCAAGCTTGAATATGTTTTACATAGTTTGAATAAAATGCCAATTTATATATGTTCTCTGACAACTTGAAGATATTTGTTCCATTGTAGAACATAATTGGCATCAATACTAACCTCAAACAACAAAAATATGTTCGAATCCGAAAATTCATCAAAAATATTTTCAGATCAAAGTTTTTATTAGTTTTTTTTAGCTTGTCTCTCATAACCTGTTTTATAAAACAATTGAACTAAAACATATTGTTGTTTTTTAAAAACGATCTCTTAAACAAGTGCTTGATTGCTTTTATTGTAAGGTAAAGTCTCTTCTTCGTTTCTCATATAGCCTTGTATCATCATTTGAAATTAATAATGCTAATTATAAAATGAATGTGTACCTTTTTTAAACAATACAAATACTTGGAGGGGAGACGCATTTATAATTAAAGGAGAAAGAGTACCTACTAACATAAAACTATGTGAACTATGTTCATGTTGATATAAAATGTATATGTTTTTAGAGCATGAACTAGTGGGTATGGTATCGTATTGTTAATTACCAATATTGACTTTATTTATTTATATTTTTGTGAATTTAAAAATAAATTGAATTTTATGAAAATTCAAGAATAATTAGTTGGACACATTTTTACCCATTTAAAAAAAATATCGCCTTAGGTTAATAAATAAGATTTTTCAAAACAAAAGGAGAGATGAAAATATATAGCATTTTGCTATATATATATTAAAATTATTGAATACATCAATCAATAATTACCATAATTGATATCATTACATGAAATGATTACAATCTATCATGATCTATTAGTCATTTCTCAATATCAATTATTAATTTGTTTTTATATTACATTTACAAATATATATATTAAAACTGAAAAATACGCCTGGAGGTTGGGCTCTTTGATTTTTACAATCCAGCCCATCAATTTGAACCCTTAATGGGCTGGGCTGTAGGACTTAAGCTTTCTTTGAAACGACAGGTCGTTCTATTAAATTCGACATGTCGTTGAGAGTTGATAAATGATAATTATACCCAAGAATGTGGGAAAAAAAATCTCACGAACGGATGAAAAACAAGCCAACAACAAATTTCTTCTTTCAGCTTCATATTCTTCACAATCGGAAAAGGTAAATTCTTCTTATCGCTTTCTGTTTCTATCTGAAATTTGTAGATTGATTTTGGTTATTTTCATTCTTGTTTGTTGCCAAAGATCAAAATGAAATTCAACATCTCCTTTACATGTTTTCAGCTTATTTATACATCTGTTGATTCGTTTTTCTAAAGAAAAAGTGTTTAACCTTTGGATTTCTTGTAGAATCTTGGTAAAGATCAAACTTTTTCTGAATTGGAATTATCACAATTGGTGTTATTGGATGAAAGGATTGGAGCTACAAAATCATAGTGTTTATAAATGAGCTTATAGTCTATAATCCTTGATTTGTTTCTGTGATATAAATTCATGGTTGGAATCTTTCTCTCTTTGTTTGGAGAAACACGAGCTATCTCTTATGCTAGCATATAGTTTTTTTTTTTTTTTTTTTTTCGCAATAATCTTAGTGATTAATGTACGGTGGGGATCTTAATTTCTATATATTGAAGGGTAGTAGAAATGGGTTTTTGGAGTAAAGAGATGGTACTGCAAATTGTAAATCTAATTATTGATGTATTTCTTTTGTCAAAAAAATTGGTGAAGTGTATTTCTTGTGTCATAATTCATGAGCCTCATAAAGCTTATAGTTATGTGCTTTAATATTAGTCATGGATAGAATTCATCCTTGGGAATCTTACTTTAATTTTGTTTAAAGGTAGTAAGAATGGTGTTTTTAGAGTTTGGGTAAAGGGGTGGAACGATGAATAAAACTGATACAGCCTAATTCCTGTTCAAAGTGTCAATAAACAAGAGCTTTTGGTTATATTGTGACTGAATGCAGCTGAATTGATCTTTCATGTGGCCATTCTATTTTCTCTTTAACAAGATTCTCAAGCCAGATGAACCAAGTGAATCGGGTGGAGATGATTTGAGCTTGATAGAATTATACCCATTCGAGAAGTTTGCTAGTACTATAAAATGTGATGCTCCTATCCTGCCACGCTGCCAGTTCATTGAAGTGAGTTTGTTTTTATTTTGTATGTTGTATCCCTATTTTTATCACCAAGCCAATAATCTATGCCATGATCCTGCATGCAGACAAAAAATCATAGTGCAATTGTGTGATAGCACAGCTTGTTTTTCTTGCTTATTTCAGGCTTGTTTTTTTCTGATAGGTACCACACATAAAACAGCTAGAACAATGGGATTGTGGCCTTGCTTGTGTTTTGATGGTTTTGAACACTGTCGGTGTAAATGATTGCCATATCCAGTCATTGTCAGATCTGTGCTGCACAACGAGGTATTTTTTTTAAAAAAATTATAGTTTTTATTACAAATATACAATATCCTTTACAAAGCCTTTTCCTATTATTCAGTTGTTGTGAACAATTATATAGTTTACTAAATTAAAGGAAGTATGATATTCAAAATGTAGTCAAGAGTCACTAAATAAAATCCACCTCAAATTACAATACACTAAACCACATAAGGAAAACTCCTGTATTTTTAATATTTATACTGCCTTATGAAATGACCTCACTCGATCCCAAGAATCATCAACAATCTGCAACTTTCTTTTAAATTTCATTTGAACCTGTCTTCAAAAACACCCCAACTAAAACTCTGAATGGAGTTGATCTTCTCATTTCCATTGTGCTTTTTTTTTCTTTTCTTTTTTTCATGTCCTTTTTTTTTAACATCCTTTCACATGATGAATGTGTAGATTAGAACAAATGCTTATAGGAAAAGGCAGCATCCACCAAACTATTATTAAGAAGTTCAAAGACTCAAACCACATCACACATGAAAAAAGTAACTATCATGTTTTTATAAAATATTCCTAGAAGGAGATATGTAATAATGCATGACTGCTCTTTTGCAAATTATTCTAACTATTAATGCTTCCTAATACAAAAAGCCAGATATAGATATCAATTTCAGTTGGACCCCATCAAGTCATATTTTGATAAATTTAAGAATGAGAAAAACTTCAGATGTTTAAAGATATCTTGCACGTGTAAGAAGACTTGGAATGTACTTTCTTGGCTATTGAAAGTCTAATACTTAGATTATCTTTCTTTTTTATTTACTTAATTTATTCTTTAAGTAACCTGATTGTTGTTTTTCAAAATTTCCATACACTTGAATCTTTTTGTCCACATAAAGAAGATTTGAGAAATGGTTTGTCATTTTTAGTTATGATCTGATTCTTAATGTTACTCTTTGTTTATAGAATTAAATAGGTGCTGCTTGAAATTTAATTGTTGGAAAAGTAATATAGGCTCACTTTCAAGTTAGAACATACTTCTTGTTCATGAGACAATACATGCTAGATTGATCAGGTTAACACATTCTTTAAGGTTTTCTATCGTGAAATTGGCTGCAATTGTTAGTCAAAGTGTTGCTTTACTTTTATGTATCAATCTTTCCTTTTTTATGATACAAAGGTGTACTTTCAAGTTAGAACATACTTGTTGTTCATAAGTCTGTATCACTATCAGGTTAACACATTCCCTAAGGTTTTCTGTCATGAAAGTGGCTGCAATTGTTGGTCTAAGTGTTGGTTGACTTTTATGTATCAGCCTTTCCTTCTTTTATGATAAAAAATGTAGTTCAGCAAATTACTAGTGGAAGCTGATAAGTTTCGGTCACAACCTTTTTCTGTTTTTTTGCGCAGCATATGGACTGTTGATCTGGCATATTTGTTGCACAATTTTTCTGTCAGTTTTTCCTACTTCACAGTGACCTTTGGTGCGGACCCTAATTATTCTGTCGAGTCATATTACAAGGTGAAAATTTTAATGTGTTTTATTTAGTTGGTTTCTCTGCTTAATGAGTTTTATTTATTTGGTTTCTCTGCTCAAAGAACTACTTGACTGGCTCGTTTTTCCATTTACCATTGTGTATGTCCATAAGTTTTGTGGCTTGGTTTGTGCAATTGGATTGGCTACCTAAGTTGCTCAGTCTGAATTTAAAGCCATCTCCTATGCTCTCAGTAGAAAGCTCTTTGTTTTATTGGCTGAATATTTACTTTAAAATATATATATATATATATATATATATATATATATATATATATATGTCTATTATGCATGATGAAGAAGAAGGCTGTTTTTTAACTATGTTTGGCATGGCTCTATCTCTCTGCTGTCTTAGTGCCTCTTGATTTTTTGCAGGAGCAACTAGCTGATGACCTTGTACGAGTAGATAGGCTATTTCAAAAGGCACTGGAAGTTGGAATCAATATTGAGGTGTGGTCCATTCACCTAATCTAAATATTTCTCGTCGTCGCCATAGTAGTGTATGAAATATAAATTTCTTGTCACTGTTTCCTTGTAATCCTTTTATGTCAATTCAGACTATCTTAAGATGAATTAGGGTTGTGGGTGCTTCAAATAAATTTGAATATGAATCAAACATATTAATGTGTGAATTTTCTCTTAAAAAATGGTGTCAAATTCATTTAAGATTGGTACTTGAAGGATCAGGGGACTTTGGTTTTGTAGGAAACGTGTTTAAAGGACATATAAGAGCAGTTTTTTTGTCTCTTTATGTTTCTTAAATAAGGAGCTAATGTCGATATTAAGTTAACAAACCTTAAATTAACAGTGCAGATCTATCAGCAGAGATGATATTTCGCTTTTAATGTTATCTGGCATATATCTTGCTATTGTGTTAGTTGATAAGCATAAATTGAGGTACAGTACTTCTAAAATTCCAAATTTCTTAGTATCTTTTCGTAATGTAACTTCATTAGCAGTTCGTGTATTTGCCATTTTTAATTCCAAATACAGTCTTCTTTCTTTTCTTCTTTAATAATGTATGCTTAGATTTGGTTCTGAAGTATCCTTGTTATGTTTTGCTTTTTCTGACTGGAATGCAATTGTGTATATTAATGCCCAGTCGGTCTTGGCTGGAAGATGTACTTATATCAGGCATCTGTGATAGCAACTCCAACTATATTGGTTAGTGTGGCCTCATTTTCAATATATAGCTTTTTCCCTGACACTGCATTCTTCTAGTGTGAACTGTTTAGTTACGGTATCAATACATCCTTCAGGTCACTATATCGTGGTATGTGGCTATGATGCCGATGCAGATGAATTTGAAATTAGAGATCCTGCCAGTACTAGGTTCTATTCTTTCCTTATCTTTAATAAATCTCTCCATCTTATTCGTTGGTGCGTTTTTTATTCAAGAGTTATGAGTGGATTACATCAACAATATTTCCAAATGACGGGATTTTTTATGTCATTGAGTTCAGTTAAATGATTACATTCTTAAATATTGCCTAATTCATAGTTTGATCAAGAATTTCATATGGACAAATATCCCCAAGTATGTTAACCTTGAAGTGTTACCTTGGATGGGCTTATTAAAAAAAATTAACAAACGTTGATGGAGTGCTTCTAGGTCAATTGTGATGAGGATTTGTTAGAAGAACATCTTGATGACAGTAAAAAATCTTAATATTTTAGTACCTTACATATATTTAAGCCACCGTCTTTAAGAAGATATCGTGTAGCTTAATATTTTGATCTTATTTATGAGAGTCATAAATTTCTTTAGCTAGTTGATATTTCAAAATTTAGAAGCAGTAACTCCATAAAATTGTGCAGACAACACGAGAGGATCTCATCAAAATGTCTAGATGATGCACGCAAATGCTTTGGTACCGATGAAGATATACTTTTGGTACTTTTTTTTTACCTACTTCACCTTCTTGTCTATTCCATGACAATTTGAAAATGCATGCTCAGTTTTTGGATTATTTTGGGAGTGTATATTCTATTCTTTTTGTAGTTTATTTTAACCACTAAACAATGGTGGTAGATATTTCAGATAAAAATGACTAAAATTAAGAATGAAAATTGAAGAATCCTGAGGACTTTTCTATAATCATAATTTGAAACTGGTTGGCTTGCTGATTCAGGGAGAACTCGAAAAAAATAATAATTTTTTCGAGTCTTGGAATGAATTATAGTATTTACTTTCGAGTTTGGTTGTCGTTGTAGGTATCTTTAGAGGAGAGCAAGAAGCAAAGGATTCCACGACCACATCTTTCTCCGACGACCAACTTCCACTGCTGAGTATCCCATCCCTATTTCATCACAATATCTTTAATACTATTAGAGTATTAAGAACACCATAATACTTGTCATTTTTTCTTTAAAGTACGAAATTAAAAAAACTCTCAAAGGTGAATGAATTTATATGAAATTGATGTATAGAAAATAGTATAATTTTCTCCAAGCTGTAATATAGGAAATGTTCTTACTGTATAGTATATTGATTTATTGTTCCCATGTATATTGTGGATGTCTGATCTCATATTTCGTGGATCCAATTCTTGTAATTATGGTTTACATGTTTTTTTTTTTTAATTTAGCTTTCATATTATACAGGAATGTTACACTAATATATATATATATATATATATATATAATTTTTTTCTATCAGTTCAATGACAATAATATTATGTTTTTTACATGTCTTAAAGTTTGAGCATTGACGCCACCCAGAGTATAGCTCAAGTGGTTAGATATACTTTCTCCCCTTGAGGTCGAACATATTTTTTACATGTCTTAAATTAAGTCATTTCTCTCCTAATTTGATATAATATTAAAAAAAATCTTAACATTTGCCAGTAGTGCTTTTTAAGGTTAAATATATCATTTGATTTGTCAAGTAGCTATCATTCTTCTACTTTAGGCCATCTTTATTGTTTAAAAAGTTCAAATTTTATACTCGAGTGTCAAATTGATCTTTTCTCTCTGTTTTTTTTTACGGAAGAGTCGATTAGCCTTCTAATCAAACATTTATTTAAAAGTACGTTATTTTTAATATAAATTTTCAAAAAATAAAATAAAATTACCCACTATATTTAAAAAAAAATGAGGGAAAATTTTCAAAATAATATTTAAAAAAATGAAGCAACCTTGAAAGAAAAAACACAGTTGGGGGTAGGTGGGATTCATCATTCATGGCATGTGGTGGCAGCTGACCCTTCATTTATGGGTTGGCCTAAAATTAGAATCAATAATTAAATGGAATTATCAAATTTGTTGAACGTGTAATTAAATCATAACACTAATTCACCTGATGCTTGCTTACCCTACTTTTATAATGAACATTCATTCCTTCACAGCTCACTCAGTCTCATCTGTCAGTCCAACCTTTTTTAATAGTTGTCAGTGATTTAGATGATATGTTACATTTATATTATAATTCTAAAATATTACTTTTTTTTTTAAAGAATGATCACGGGAAGAAATTTGATATATAGAGGGGCCATTGCCATTGCTAATTTAATTGTTTTGCATTTGACATGGTTATGGTTTTAATTGAACTGCTTGATTCTTTTTTTAAGATTTTTATAATTCAAATAAACCTTTTTTTATGTTCGAAATTAAATAGCTAAACAAAATAGTATACTAAATATTATATTGGTTTTAAAAAATGAAAACAAGTATTGACTATTAAAATAGAAATGATAATTTTAAATTTAAATATTAAAAGAATCTAAATCTAAATTATGAAATATTTAATTAGCATAAAATTTAGTTCATTTTATTCCCGCTCCTACAAGTCAAACTTTTTGAAAATAAGGGGTGTCACTCTAAAGACCACTCATGAATCATAGAGTCATAACAAACACACCACTTAACTTTCAATTTGAATAATTATACCATAAACTTATAAAATCGTTGTAATTAAACCTACTATTATAAATTTGTCAATGGTAATTTTAAAGTAGAAGTTGCTATAATTAAACCCTTAACTATAAAAATTGTTATAATTTTACTTTTCTATAATTTTCAATTCATGATATTTTTTCTTGCCATTTTTAAGGATGGGACGGGTCACGGGGAACGCATCCATCCTCAAACATGATACCATTATACTATTAAATAATAACATACTACAGTAATATAATATGATTATTAATCTTTTAAATTGTATAATTTTAAAAGATTATAAATTGAATACTTTTATAACTAGACATATAAAAAACTCATAAGGTAAAATTCTCTAGTTTTTTTTTTTTTTTGACGAAGTGAAATTCTCTAGTTAGTGATCTGACCAGTGACGGATCTAGAACTCAAGTTTAAGAGAGGCACAATATGAACGATAATATATAAAATTTAATCAATTCAAATATTAACATATTTATGCTTATCATGAGTAATACTTTTTTTTTGTGAAAAAATATGAATAATTTTTTGTACTAAAAAAATATAAAATTACACATTTTTTAAAAATTAATCAATCTCTAGTTATATCAATTACTCAATTTTACCTTTTAAAAAATAGTCAATTATAAGAAAAATAGATAGTTAGGAAATCATTTGAAAATAATTATAATACAAATAAAAAAAATTAAATTACAATCTAGTACCATAAAAATTGGTTAAAAATAATTAAATTTAGGTAATTTATATTAATATAATATTTTTAATAATTATATATATAATGAAAGTTAAAAAAAACTCAAGTGAGGGGGGCACGTGCCCCTTGGTCCTTAGTGGGATGCGTCCCTAGATCTGACATACATTTTTATTAGAAATTCTCATTCTAATCCCTAAATTATAAATTGGAATTTCAATGGAGATGAGAATGGTTTAGAGGGCGGTACTATATTGATATATTAAAATAACTAATAAAAATGATTAAATTGTATATATAAAATAATAAAAACTATTCATGAATTATGAGAGTGGTCATATCCTAACTTTCTTAATAATAGTAACTTCACCTGTGATTCACGAGACCTCTAAATTTAAGAAATTGTTTGAATCAAACTTCTAATTAATAGAATTATAACGATAGGATTTGATTGTAACGAGTTCATAAGTTTAGAGAAGTAATTGCGTGAAATTGTAATAACTCAACGTATGATATTTGTTTGCAATGTTCTCCAAAAAACAAATAGTAATCCGGACTAAGGCCGAGGTCGGTGGTGTCGTTGTCTTTATTAATTTCTCGAAACCGACGGCTGCATTCGATTTTTGTGCTCTTTTAGGCGCCAATTCTGTTTTTCACTGTTCTGTTTTTTTTTTTTTTTTTTTTTTAAATCTAATTTTTTATCTTTTTCATTTTTTTAAATTCTTTTTATGAAACCCTATCGTGTAGACAAACAAAGACGACAGCTTCTCCAGTCAAAAAGTCGTTCTCTCTCACGCGCCTCTTACTCCTGTCAGTCACACCTCTTTTTAAATTTATTTTATTGATAATTTTTAATATTTATTATGTTTTAAATTTATTTTTTTTAATATTTTATATTAATTGCGAACTTTTGTAAAAAATTATTCACAAAAATATGTGGGCACTCTTCAAGTAAATAAAGATTATCACATATATTTTTGTTCAATTATTTTAAATTTTTTTATGATTCTAACTAAATTTAATGATCTAATTAATTGATAATAACTATCAGAAAGGTTTATTAATAAGAACCTATAAATTATTGGGGCATTTACAAATCTAGCAAAATTTTTTAGTAATATTTGTAAAAATAAAAGCTCAAAAAAATATTTACAAATATAGCAAATTTTAATCAGGTTTATCAGTGATAAACATTGAATTACATATTTTTACACTAAGTTTATCACTGGTTAACATATAAATCACTTGTTTATCACTGATAAACATGATAAAAATTGCTATATTTATAAATACTTTTTTGAATTGATATTTTTACAAATATTGAATAAAAATATGCCACCCAATGAAATTTCCCTAAATTTATTTTTAAAAACGTAAGAGATTTAAACAATTATAAAAACTAAAATTAGTAACCATACAAGTTTTAAGAAACAAAAGTTAGATGAGTAATCTAGAAAGGGGTGGAGTTAGAATTTTTTGAAGAAAAAGTAAAAATTATATTGAGATTGATTTTTTTTTTAAATAAATAAATGGGAAGAAAATCTGGGATAAAATAATAAAAATTAGTATACAAAATTTTAATTGTTTAGAAAAAGATAAACAATTTGACACGCGCGCCAAGTGCGTGTGGTTAATTTGAGAAGAAATAGTTGATGTGGACTAGACTCTGTAAAACTCCTTCACGATCTGTGTTGTAGTCACAAGCATACAGAGTTGTTCCTTGTTTTTCTTTTTTCCTTTCTAATTTAAGTATTTTTATATTTTCCTGATTATTATTTTTATTTATTGATCCTTTCTTATCTTTTTTGCTTTTCCAAACTGTACTGAAATTTTTTCTCGAGATTCGTTCAAAATTATAGATTTTATCGAAGAAGGATGCTTTTTTTTTTTTTGATACGAGGTGACATTGAATTTATATAAATCTTATTACTTTCTTATATATAGTTTTAAAAAGTCACGTGGTTGAAGATTTTTGTCATTCCTTTCAAATCGATAAAGAGAGTTGGTATTTGTCAAATTATCAAAATAGATAATTTTTTTTCCTTATGAGATTATATAAAAAGTCTTAAAACAATATTTTTTTTTCCTTATGAATTATCAAAATAGAGAATTTATAATGAGAACTAAACTTTTATTCATATGGTAAAAGGCATTGTTGGTTCCTACGTTATACACTACTCACGGTTTTAATCACTTTCTCGTTATATTTCTAACGATTAAGTTAAATAAATGACTAAGAGTGTAATTTTTTAACATAATAACCAAATTTGTGGGTTTTTAAAACGCAAGGACTAAAACCGCAAAACGTATGAACCAAATTCGTGGATTTTCAAAACGTAGGGATTAAAAACGTGAGTAGCGTAAAACATATGGACCAAATTCGTGGGTTTTCAAAGTGTAGGGACTATAATCATGAGTAGTGTAAAATGTAGGGACCAAAACTGTATTTTATTTTTATTACAAAATGATTGTTAATTTCATTTTGATCATCTATTTATAAATTCAATAACATATTATTATGATTTTAATGTATAATATGTAGGGATTTAGTCCTTTAGAACTCTAATTTATTGCATGATTGATTATAAATACTTTATATATTAAATTAACCATGATAATATGTATTATTTAAATCTATGTACATTATTTATAGACTTCAGTAAAATTTGAGTCTTTGCCTTACTTACGTTTTTATGATTCAAATAAATCTTTTTTTTATCAAAATTTGGTGATGAAAATAGATACAAATTGAAAACCTAATTACCAAAAAGATATAAACTTCAAAACTCAAGACTAAGGTTGGAGCCATTATTTGTGGCATTGAACTTCACTAATTTTTTATTTTTATTTTTTTTGAATTATTGAACTTCACTAATTTTGATTCCTTAGTTTTTTTTTTTTACATGAAAGACACATAGTTTTATAGTTCACTATAATACAAAATTGATTTTATCCAATTTTAGTCATTTTATATGGTTGACTCCTTACCATACATAGAGATAGAGGGACCAAGAAAGGACTATTGTGAATTATTTATATTTAAAATTGTTTGAAATTTCAATATACTTTCTATAGTATATAGTCTTAAAAGGAAATTCAAATTTGGACCAGCTGAGTACACCTACCCCCGTCCCAATCAAATCAAGTCATTCTTCCTTTAAAATATTTCCCCCCTAAAAAAAAATGAAAATTTAAAATTTAAAATTATGATGCCACGTCACAGTCCTTTTGGGCAGGTAAAACTGTAAATCTCCGTCCCTACTCACATTTCAGATTTGCCTCTATTTTCTTTCAAAATTTTAATTTAATTTAATTTTCTATTTTTGGCGGGAATTTTATTAAATCTATTGGATAGTCTTGTTGGGGTCCGCTGCTTTCCCTGAAAAGGGCAAACGCCGTGAACATAACGTCACATCCGTTAAAAGAGACGGCAACGATGGACCCCACGCGTTAGATTGGCAGTTAAGAGTGCTGAATCTCTACTGGTGCCACGTCATGAGATTCAGATTCTACATACCTTATTAATTAAGGGGTTCTCTTTGGTTACCTGAAGAGGCTCGGGATTTCCGTGCCTCACAAATTCCACAAGATTTCACGCCCTAAAAATGCTGAACTGGAGACAAGTGTCTTTACTTTATTTGTCCACGTATTCTACACCAATTTATTTCTTTACAATTGTTAATAAAAGAGTAAAATGCAAAAAAACACCCCTATGGTTTTGGTTAAAAACAAATACACCATGTAGTTTGAAAATTAATATTTATACCACTATATTTTTTTAAATTGTACAAATTGACTTTTCCTCTCTCCACCATTGATTTTCTTTTAATCATAATTTTTTCGTTTGAATTTTGATTTGAATGATTCAAGATGTTGTGGAATCCTTGTTTCAAGCTATACATTGTAGTCACAAAAAATTTCTAAATAATCAGTATATAAAAATGTTTACGACTTCAACTCGATCGAATATTTTGATGATGAAAACTATTTTATAGACTGATGGTTTCTAAGTTTTTAAGTCATTACAATGTAAACCTCAAAACGATGATTTCATAATATCTTGAATCATTCAAATCAAAGTTTAAACGAAAAAGTTATGACTAAAAGAAAATCAACAACGTAGAGGAGAGAGGTCAATTTACACAACTTTGATACTATAGGAGTATAAATATTCATTTTCAAACTACAAGAGGTGTGTTTGTCTTTGACCAAAACTACATGAGTGTTTTTTACATTTTACCCTTAATAAAATAAACAATAAATATTGTTAAAATATATTTTTTAGAGTGACATATTATTGTCTCAAAGATTATTTCTTTGGCTGAACGTAAATGTAATTTAACCTTCGGACATGTTAAGAGAAATGGAAATGTTATAGCATACCATCTTGCTAAGAGAGCGGCTAATACAGGGGATTATGGTTGCTGGCATAACTCGTTTCCTTTTTGGTTTTCTTATCTAATAGTGTAGTTTCTGTTTTGTGTTGTTTCTATTTTTGTTTTTACTGTGTTTGTTCCTATGTTGAATAAAAATAAATATTCAGGTCTAGGATTTGATTTTAGGAGGGGCACATTTTAATATGATTATATATATAAAATCCAATAAATTTATATGATTTTTTATATTATGAGTTTATCCTACTTACAACTTCTAAAATAAATTAATCTTCATTTTATGAATTTTATTTATTTTCATACGTATATATATATATATATATATATATATATATATATATATAGTAAAATTCAATAAATAATTATGAAAAGGAAAAAATAATTTTTTTCAATTTAACCTCTATATATATTGGTTTTTGAACTTTCATTCTTATTTTTTTTAAAAAAAAATTATGTTTTAGTCCCTAGACTTTGCATAAACAATATATGTAAATATTTTTACCATTATTTTTCTTAAATATTTTTTTTTGTAAAATATTAAATCTAGACTACTTTATATGACTTCAAACATTTGTACACATAGTTATATATTCCATTAAGTGGATAAGTAAGAAATATATACTACATCTTATTCGTTAAATTATTTATTATAAAAAATAGAAAGGACCGACATGATTTTTTTTATGATAAGTTCAAAGACTAAAATAAAATATTTAATGCAACGTTTAAAAGTCTAGGCAAATTACCGATAATGAAAATTAAGATTTATATATTAAGAATTCTAAAAAACCAAACATAAAAATTATATAAATCTTTATTGAATAATATATATATATATATAAAATAAAATTGAAGGAGGAGTTAAGGGGGGCACGTGCCCCCCTGGTCCTTAGGTAGGTCCGCCTATGTATTCACAGATTATATAAAATGAACAACTTTCAACAAAATAATCATCTGTCTTATACAAAATATGTAACATGTATTTGGGTTAACCAACGAAAATTAAATTAATTTATAATAAAATATACATAATTTTTGTATTTCTAGCATTAAATACATTTAAAATTTTTAAACAGAAGATAAAAATTACATATGTTTAATATCTTGATGTGTATCATATTTATAGCATGGTCATTTGTTATTTTGGTTATCAAACAAATCCAATCTGAAAAACATTAAAATAAAAGTGAGGGGAAAAATTAGGGCAGAAATTGAATTATAACAAAGAGATTAATACTGATTGTATTAATCTATGTAATTTTTTTGATGAAGGGTCTTCTTCTAACCCTTATGAGTTTGGTGCTATTTTATTAGACATTAAGGAGTTGTCCTCCTCTTTTGATCATTTTGACCTTCACTTTTTGAGAAGGCAACATAATTTTGTAGCTCACTCTTTAGCTAAGATGGCGGTGACCATCCCTAGGCCTATTAGTTGGGTAGCTCCCCTTCCTTTTTGGATTAGGGATTTAGACGTGTATCAATGTCAGTTGAATCTGACTTCTTAATATATCGTTAGTTTTCTTCAAAAAAAAAAAATAATAATAATAATGAAAAGTAGAAATAGATATGGTAATGATTGTGTCAGCTGCTTTTAATTAACTACGCTGATTAGAGATTTTAAAGCCGAAACTGAAGAATGAGATTGGGAACAAATAAAGTTTAATTGTCTCCCAAATATATCTTAACTTACTTCACTATAATATTACCAGTCCGATTAGCAGATGGCCAAAATGACCCTATTTTTTAATTTGTGGAACTGTGTCTTCACAAGCCTTTGTTTGAATTTTGCTATTCTTAAGTGTCCTTCAATTAAATTTAAATTATGGAATTGATTAAATTTTAAAATGTTAATAAACATATTGAATGATTCGAACTTAAGATAGATAATACAAACTATAGTTAAGTTATTCTCCTGTAACAATAATCTATAGCTTAAATTTGATGTATGTAAAAGATAGACAAATATTTAAATATTTTAAGAATACTAGACATATATTATCTCAATAGATAATTTCCAATTATAACTTTAAACTTTTAAATGGAGATTTTACTTTAAAATATAGAGGGCTCATATCCAATGCAAACATTTAACTACCCGACCCGACTAACATTGACAATTGTGTTGAACTCGTACCAGCCCATGAGCCTCGAGCCAGATAATGACATTCAATTATTCAATATCAATATTCATAAATATTAAAAATCAAATGAAAAAAAACATTAAAATAAATCTGTAAAATATTTCTCATTCATTTTCCAAAACTAAACACCCCTTAAAATATAAAAAGGTAAAGTACTCTTTTAGTCCTTGAGTTTTGGAGGTTGTGTCTATTTGGTCCCTACGTTTTCAATTTGTGTCTAAGTGGTCCCTGAGTTTTGGATGTTGTATCTATTTGATCTCTGAGTTTTCAATTCGTGTTTAAATGGTCCCTGAGTTTTGAATACTGTGTCTATTTGGTCCCTATATTTTCAAGAACTATTAGAAATAAGTTTAATTGGTCTTTAATTTAACGTATTCGTTAACTTCTTACTAGATTATTGATTTAACGTTGACATAACATGTTTAACTGGTCAAAATACGAAGATAAGATTAAATCTTTCATAAATTTAGGCTCAAAATTTGACATAATTATTAATCCCATGTCAGTATTTTGATCAATTAAACATATAATCGTTAAGTCGATATTATGTGAATGAGTTAACAAATTAAGGAAAAATTAAGCTTATTTCTAATAATTCAAGGACCATATAGACACAATTTGAAAACTCAAGGACCAAATAAACACAATAATTAAAACTCATGGACCAAATAGACACAATATCCAAAACTCAGAGATCACTTAGACACAAATTGAAAACATAGGGATCAAATAGACACGAACTCCAAAACTCAGGCACCAAATGAGTACTTTACCCAGTATAAAAATAACCATAACAGAATGGAGTGTAAAAGCAAAACACACAGTAAAAAGTAAAACCGTGTTTACAAATGGCATACAAGGACAAATGTCCCCAACCACTGTGTTTACGCTTTCCAGTTGTCTTCACATCTTCAACACCTTCTCTCTCTCTCTCTCTCTAAATTTTGAACTGTCCCCAAAATAAAACCCTGAGAAATGAGAATCCTTTCCTTAATAAAGGGCAAAGCTTCTCCCCATCCCCAACATTCTTCACCTCTCTCTCTCTCTCTCCCCCACTTCCCTTCCTTATCTCTTTCACTTCCCTTTTTCTTTTCTTTTGTAGGGTCCCCTTAACCTGCAAATCCACCAATCTCTCTCTCTCTCCTCATTATTATATCTTCCTGAGGCAGCTATTACTTCACATATCCTTTATCATCCTCTGTTTTCTTCACTCTTTCTTTTCCTTCTCATCTTTCTTCTTCTTTCATGGCTGAGTCTTTAGCTGCTTCTGAGCTATGGCTTCCCCAACCCCATGATTCCCTTCCTGAAAAAGAGACTTCTTTGATTTTCCCAACTGAGTTTCCTTACGAGTTTGATTCACCTGTTGAATCCGTCGTCAGCTCCACCGAGTCAACAGACAGCTTCGACGACGATGACGACGATTTCTTCGCCGGCTTGACTCAACGCCTTGCATGGTCTTCTCTTTGTGAAACTGAGAAATCTGCTATACCCTGTTTTAATCCTAACATAGAGGTCTTTATTTTTTCTCTCGGTTTTGGGATTTGTTTACTTCTTTAACTTTTATTTCTTTTTTTTTGTTCTTTTCTTATTTGGGTTTTTGTTTTTTGTTTTTTGAGTTCAGAAAAAGAGTGTTAAAGCAAGCTCTCCTCAATCAACACTGAAATTTCTCGAGACCCAAAACGAAACTGGATCTTTCATACATGCAGCTGCAAGAATGAAGTTCAGAACTGAAACAATGCCGTACAATACAAACGAGAACGACCCTTTCATGAATCGAGCTTCCATTCCAGTTCAAAACAATAAAAATGGAGATTTCGGGTTGTTAGCGAATCAGGGTTATGTTCGAAATCTATCAATTGCCGCTCAGGTAAAATTAAAACCATATCAAGACAAACAATATTTTCAAAGGTGTCTCCTTTTTTTTTTCTGATATGTTAAGGATTGTAACGTTTTACAGGTGCAGCAAAAGAGACAGGATTTAGTGCTGAAGGCTCTGTATGCTTCGTATTGGGCTAGACAAGCCAGGTTAGGTTGGTCAGTTCAGCAAAAACAGGACATGCAAAACAGAGGAAGAAGCTTTGGGTATGGAAGATGCCAATCTTCAGCTTGGATTCCACCGCCACAACCGAGGCTGAATCAACATCCTCAGCTAAACGGATCTGGCGTTAAAAGAACAGCTTCTTCTGGTACTGGTGTTTTCTTGCCTCGTAGCTATGGAAATCCTTCGGAATGCCGACAGAAATTAGGTACCCTTTTCATCAATCTCTTCAAAAACAGTTTTATAATCACTTTCAAAGCTTATTTTTTTGTTTTGTTTTTGTTTAGGAAATCCAAGAATACGGTATCAAGTAGAGATGCAAAGTCCTATTCAAACACCATTCAATGGCTGTTTGGCACCCAGCTTTGGTAAGTTAATTTTTCACTCAAATCTGAATGTAAAGCTCAAATTTTGTGTTTTTATAATTGGGTTTTTTCTTAATTTGCCAGATGAAATGGTAGCTCGGAGAAATCATGCCCCACTTTTGCCCCTGCAAAGGAGTATGAGGCAAGAAGCAGCCATAAAACATGAACTTCATTTGCCGCAGGAATGGTCATACTAAGCCAGAAGTAAAATAGAAGCAGAATCAGTAGGGATTTTGGGGTTTTTTTTTCCTTTCTTTTCTTGGATTTGAAAAGGGAGCGTTGGTTTATAATTCATTTTAGGATTTCAGTTTAAGAAATAATAAAATAATAGAAAAGTAGTGGGTTTTTTTTGAAAACAACGAGCGAAATTGAAGCTCCTAGAAAGAAAGGACAAGGATGGTTTGGTGTTCTTGTTGTAATAAGAAGATAGATATGTGTGTAGGTTTTGTGTTGATAGTGATTTTAGATCTTTATTGGATGTGTAATATTATTATTATTATTATTATGTTTTTATTTTTGGAGGGTGAGGGGAAAGAAAATATTGAATTAACACCCTCTTGACTTGTAATTTTGTGCAAGGACATGTTTTAATAACATAATAATAAGATATTATATTGGTTTTTGTTATTTCTTTAGGAATCTTCATTTGTTTTTGGATTTGTGTTATATCTTATATGTTGTGTTTGAATTTGTATATTGAACAAATTTAATTATATGAAATTGTTTACAATTTAAATTTATCATTTTTTACAATTTTAAAATTTAACATGTTTAACATTTATTCAAATTTGTCAAATTAACTATTTTGCACATTTCAAATACAGGTTTAACAAGTGTAGTCTTAATAAATTCAGACTATTAAAAAAAAGTCACAATTGACAATTCAATAATTTATAGATTATGGTAATAATTTAATTACATATATTTAGGCAATGAATGGGCAAAAAGCGCCATGAAAATGATTATGGAAAATAGAAAAAGCAAAGTGCACTCAATTACTAACTTCAAGCTTAAGTCTTTAGCTTTGATGGAACTTGGCCTTGTATCATTTCCACAATGTTTGAGAAAATAGGAAAAAAGGTAGGGATTTCTTTTTTTTTCTTTTTTGCCATTTTCTCCCTTTTATTATTTCAATTAAAAAAAATAAAATTTGAATGGGATGAGATTGAAATCCAATTCATGCTTCAAGTTGAAGGGATTTTGGGAGTGGGGCATGAATAGATTTAGTTTTGGTTATTTTAAGGTGGGCCCCATAAGATGTGTTCTTTTGGTGTTTGTGGGGCACAACAATTCTTGAACTGTTTTGTTTTATTTTTTTTTCCCGCTTTTTTTTGTTGCTTTTTTCTTGAAAGGGTAAATATGAAAAGGAAAATACTGGAACATCTTAGGTTGTCGTGAATCGTGAATGTATTTTTAGGGCTTCTTTTAATGCTTCTGTTGACCAAGTCAAACTAGTCTTTTTTATTATTATTTATTATAATATTAATTGCAGCTTTTATTTTAAGTTTTTTTTTTTGAATTTTTGAATTTTTGAACGCATTACCCTCCATTACTTGTGTCCAAAAGAAGTCTTCGAACTTTTCTTTCCTGTCTCTGTTCTGTTGGCTCTCTGTATTATTTAAAATATCAATCTGACTTTGAAGACTCCACTACCTAGCTGGCCAATCTCCCAAATAAATCAAATATGATATAAGAAAAATAAAGAAAAAGTTAATTTTTGAGTTTTGGGTAATGATTTACTAATTTCTTAGTTTTAAAAAATTACTCTTTTTTTTCAGGGGTGTTTGATTGAAGGAATACAAATACGAAGTCTAGGTTTGTGAGATCTGAAAAACATAATACATGAGAATAGTAGTCTGAGTTAGTAAGATATGTATTTTGATTAAATGAGAATGAAAATAAATAATGAAAAATGAAATGAGTGTGAGAGTGAGAGTGAGATTTTAAATTTAATAGTGAACATAAAAATAAAATGTCATTACCCATAATAAAAATAGGTGGAAACAAACCTAAATCATTCCCATTTACTTTTCCCCAATAAAACACCCCCTTAAATTTTCAGAACAATTTAAAATAATTTATCAACGGATTGAATGTATTAAAGGATAACATGGATAAAAAAAACTTATGTGGGTTTTTCTTTATGTTATTTTCATCTATTTTCTGTATTTTTTTCTCTCATTCAGAAACACAAATAATATAAATAATTGATAAATAAGTCATATAAATAATATCACACATTATTTTACTTCTCTACTCAACTTATTGCTATTGTAGTTAGCAGAAAATTTACTACATAGACCAATATCTTGTTGGGTTGGTTTATATGATGAATTTCGTTCTTCCAAGAATTTTACAACTCATCAAGTACAATGAAATTGAAACCTCCATTTCAGATTGAAGATTTCATTCTCCATGAGAATTAGGTTTATTATTGAATAAGGGTTAGTTTCAGAAATGAAAAAAAAAATAGGTTTATTTTTACCTACTTATAATTTATTGTCTTTTAACTTTAATTTAATTTTTTTATATTAATTATTTCCGTTTTAATAAATTATAATTTTACTCATTGCTGTAAAAATTAGAGTCAAAATTTAATGGAAATATGACATGTTTCGTTTTATTACGAATATGGACTTTATGTTTTAGTCAACAACAATGAAATGAACAGTTTTATTTATTTATTAAATTTTACTTATGGATTTGAGATTTAGGATTGAATTTGAAACTTTTTAAAATTAGAAGAATTAAAACAGAATTTAAAAAAATTAAAGGACTAAATTGAAATTTAGTGATATGTTAAGGACCAAAACTATATTTTAATTTAGAAGGTATATAATAATAATAATAATAATAATAACCATTGCACTTAATAACTTTTTAATGATTATATAATTTTATTAAATAACATCTGTTCAATAAAGGTGGAACTAGATTCATTAAAATTATTCATGTTTATCTATGAAAATTAGAAAATGGTTGATGGTGACGTGTTTATAATAAGTGTCTAAAACAAAGGGGTTTTATTTACAAAATTGCATTTTTACACAATTTTAAATGTATTATTCAATATTTAAATAATTAAAAAAGTAGGAATGTTATTCAATTAGTGTGTGGGATATTTCTCGGATGGATTCCTCCTCACACGATTGAGCACGTTCCGTCACGTGCTAGGTTCTCGACGGCGAAGCTCCCTAAAATAAAACGAACTAACGATCAGAAGGGCACCGGTGCGGTACCGGCCAAAGACCCTCCGAAGATCAAGTTAGGTGGTGGTAGGTGAGAAGTAGCTTGCGCCGCAAGATAGTATTAGGGTTTTGAATTGTGTGAACTTACTTGATTTGATAGGTCAAGTGAACTTTTATAGTCTTTTGATCGTAGGCCTCATGACTGAGCTAGTATTGGACTAGGTTAAATGGATCTTTTAATGGCCCAAAGAGGAATAGCTCCTCCAGATGGCGATCCGTATGAGTTTGGATCCAAGTGGGCCGGTCTAATATACACGTAAAAGGGCTATTTTACCCTTTACAATTAGTATCAAGGGATATCTTTGTGAAAATTAAAACTTGTATTGATGCCATTATAACACTAAATTCTATTATTTATTATAATAAAAGATGACGGTGGGCTGTTTTTCTGAATCGGTAGTGAGAAGTGGGGGCTATTCATTACATTTTCTCTCCATTTTTCAATCTCTCTCTTCCACAATTTGGGCTTAGGCTCTCACTTATGTACAAGCCTGAGCCCAACGGAATTTAAATGATGGGCTTCAATTTGACTTTGGAAAAGCCCATATAGGTCCAGATGTCCAAATGGCAATATGCCCCCAGTCACTAACATTTAATAATTAAGTGGATATATCATACTAAACATAACTCAATTAATTAGACATCATTATTCTCTGAAATAAAATTAAGATTTGAGGTTACCCTCTCTTAATTTGATATAATATTTGAAAAAAGAAAAAAAGAAAAAGAATAATTACACATGTAATCACTTTTTCATCTATGAATTTTTAGATTAGCAAACTAAGGATAAATTATATGCGTAACCCAAAAACTATTAGTTTTAAATTATACACCATTATAATGAAGTTAATAAAGATGATCAAAATACTCAAAAATTGAAAAACATAGTAATATTATAGAATTATCTTCAATATTTAATTCATATTAAAAAGCAAATTAAGATTACAACCTTACACACACGCATATAAATAACACACTGAAAATAAAAGTCTTGATTTTAAAAAAGGAAAACAAACTCTTTATTCATATAAAAACTCAAATGGAAAGAGAGAAACGAAACCCATTTAAAATCTCAGCCAGAGATTTCAACAGCCTTAACCTCAGGCTTTTTGACCTCTTCCTTAGGAACAGTAACAGTCAAAACTCCATTCTCCATAGCCGCCTTAACCTCCTCCAGTTTGGCATTTTCCGGCAACCTGAATCTCCTCAAAAACTTCCCACTACTTCTCTCAACTCTATGCCATTTCTCATTCTTCTCTTCTTTCTCACTCTTTCTCTCTCCACTTATCTTCAAAACCTTTCCATTACCTTCTTCTTCGATCTCAACCTTCACTTCCTCTTTCTTCAATCCTGGTAAATCTGCTTTGAACACGTGCGCTTCCGGCGTTTCCTTCCAGTCGATCCTCGTGTTTGCGAATGCTGTCGTTTCGTTTGATGTTTTTATGATCGGGATGTCGTGGAATGGGTCCCATATGTCGAGGGAGATTGGGTCGAAGATGTTTGTTCTTTTGCCACCGAAGATGCTTGGAATCAAAGACATGGTTTTTTCTTCTTCTGGGATTTGAAAACTTGATTCTGATTATCGTTTTTTGTTTTTGGTTTTTGGGTTATTGAGAGGAAGGAGTGGGAGTTTATTTATAGGATGTTACAAGGGTAATAATGGAATTTGAGATTGTTCTTATGGAGAAGGATGAAGAGAATTCTGGAGGATTGAAGATGGTTTCATATTGTGGGTCTAATTGGAAGCTTTATAATTGGCTGAGACGAGAGATGACATCGGAGGTTCCACTATCTTCCAGAAATATCAAAAGCATTTTTTTTTAAAATTTAAGTATAGTATTAAAAAAATTATTTCACTCGTTTACCATTATTATAAATTTTGACTTGTTTATTAGTGATTATCGATTAATATTTATTACTCTTAATCATTAAAATATGTAGATTGATTGTTTTGAGAATTATAATATGTTACGGAAAATTGGTTGTTAATTTATTTTAAAAATATATAAATTAATTGACACCTGATTATTATTTTATAATGTTTTTTTTAATATTATAAAATAATTTGCTAGATTTGTTATGATCTCTTTTTAGAAGATTTTTAAATGATATTTTTCATTAATACATTTCTAAAATAACAATATATTTTTTTTTAAGAAAAACACACTTTTTAACCATTGATTAATTAATGAATTTAGGGTTTAAAGTTTAATACAAGATATGATTGCAAATCTAGTAAATTTTTAGATAATATTTATAAAATTATCCATTCTAAAAATATTTATAGATATAGCAAGTTTTAAGCAAATTAATCAATTATCAACATTGAATTACATATGTTTACAATAAATTAATCACTAATTCACACATTAATCAACATTAATCACTAACATAATCGTAGAAAAAATTGTTATATTTGTGAATAGTTATAAGCAATTACATATTTATAAATATTGTATTAAACTCTACTGCCTAGTGAAATTTTCTTTAATAAATTAAGGAAAGAAAATTGAATTAATTGTGATAGTAAAAACTGAAAAAACTATATATATTTTTTTCTTAATTAAGTTTTTTACGAACTATTCTTATTTCTTTTTTTAAGGGTAAAATGCAAATATGACTCCTGTGGTTTTTGCCAAATCCATGAACACCCCCTGTGGTTTAAAAATCACAAATCATACCCCTGCGGTTCCATATTATTCCAACAATACATCTCCTCCAACGCCATTAATTTTTTTTTAGCCATAACTTCTTCGTTTAAACTCCGATTTAGATGATTCAAGATGTTTTGGAATCATCATTTTGAACTATACGTTATGATCACTTCGAAACTTTGAAATCATTAATAAATAAAAGGGTTTATTATCAATAAAATACGAGGTATGATTGATACCATCAACTCTTTTGGTTACTGATGATTTAGAATTTTCGAAGTAACCATAATGTAGTGCTTGAAATGAGGATTCCAAAACATCTTGAATCATCGAAATCGGAGTTCAAGTTATGACTAAAAAAAATTAATGGCGTTAGAGGGGAGGGGTCTCATTGAAATAATATGGAACCACAGGGGTATGATTTGTCATTTTCAAACCACATGGGGTGTTCATGCATCTAATAAAGCCAATAAGGGTCTTATTTGCATTTTACCGTATTTTTAATACATAATTGATTTTCAACATGATTCTAAATAGATTTGTTTATTCACAGTAAAAAGAAGTTCTAGAAAGTGTGAGAACAAAGACCCCTGCCACGTCATCTCTCAATTTGTCACCTCACCTCACCAAAACAAGTATCTTTTATCAAATACTTTCAAAATGCATATAAATCCCTAAATACAATTAAAATTACTATTGTGGAATCGAACCGTATTGATAAGCACTCACAGTAAAAATAAACACACACTAAATTTATTAATCACAACACAAATCCAAACATTCGAGAGGTCGTGAAACTCTCCCAATTCAGAGGTAATCCTCCAAAATACTTACATATTTCCTCAATTCTCAATACATAACATACCTTTAAATACTTAATAACCACTACACAGTTATACATAAAATAACTGCCATAACTAATAAATAATTGTAAATAACATCTGAAAATAATCATCAACACACTTGATCTTATCCAAATGCCACAATCTTATCTAATCCAAATACCAACACACTTGATCTTATCTAAATGTTCTTCTTTCTTCGTGCATAAGTTCTAAGCACGGGACAAATTGACATTCTTATAAATAGAACAAACTTAGTGATCCCCTTAACATGGTTGGCAAATCATTGAAATCTATGTCACTACAAGAAAAACTGGAAATAGCGACCTAAATTTAGCGACAAAAAGGGTGCGACGCTATTTAGCGACGAACTGTATTGCTAATGGCAAGGTTGACTTTTAGCGACGAAATTCATCTCTATTTAGCGTCTTAAGGAAAGTCCATCGCTAATGTTTTGTCTCAAGAATTGGCGCGAAGCTTCTCGCCATAATAGCGACTCATTTTGTCACTAAAATAGCGACGAAATATGTCTCTATTTTACATGATTTTTTTTATTAATTTTAGAGACACATTTCGTCGCTAATCTTCTAGAATAGAGACGCAATTTGTCCCTATATTAGCGACAAAATATGTCTATATTTTACATGTTTTATTTATTAATTTTAGAGACACATTTCGTCGCTAATTAGCATAGTGCAAAATAATAGAGACACAATTTGTCCATATATTAGCGACAAAATCTGTCTCTATTTTACATGTTTTTTTTTATTAAATTTAGAGACACATTTCGTCGCTAATTAGAATAGTGCAAAAGAATAGAGACGCAATTTGTCCCTATATTAGCGACAAAATATGTCTCTATTTTACATGTTTTTTTATATTAATTTTAGAGACACATTTCGTTGCTAATTAGAATAGTGCAAAAGAATAGAGACGTAATTTGTCCCTATATTAGCGACAAAATATGTCTCTATTTTACATGTTTTTTTATATTAATTTTACAGACACAATTCGTCGCTAATTAGCATAGTACAAAAATAATAGAGACGCAATTTGTCCCTATATTAGCGACAAAATATGTCTCTAATTTACATGTTTTTTTTATTAATTTTATAGACACATTTCGTCGCTAATTAGCATAGTGCAAAATAATAGAGACGCAATTTGTCCATATATTAGCAACAAAATACATCGCTATTCTAGAATATTCAATAAATAGAGACACATTTCGTCGCTAAAGGAATTTTCACATTCTAGAATATTCAATAAATAGAGACGTGGAAATATAAAGGCGCGTTTTTTAAAATTTTCATCAATTTGAGTGATGAATTATATCGCTAAATAAGAAAGTATTTATTATTAGTGATATGTGTCACTTATTCAGCGGGGCAGCCACATTGTGGCCGCCTCCCTTAATATTTATTTGATCAATATATTTTTTTTTAATAGAGGTAATAAAAATATTATTTAAATATTTAATTAATATGAATTGATCTATACAAATAAGAATATAACAAGAAAATTATTGATATAAAAAAGAAGGGTATAATTGAAATCACATGTAGTTATAATACATCCCCTTACATAAATTTTGTACAATAATCCAAATATTCATAGGCAACAAACACAACTGTAAAGATATTAGACATTTGGATTTACCAGACATCTAACATTTACTGGATATTCATATTATGTACATTCTCAACATTTATAATTCGCAACACGAACTAGTGCATCATAAGTTCCATATTGAAAACTACTTTGCAATAAAAATACTCTTAGGACACGTTGTGATAGTTTTTAAAAGTGTTTTTAATGATTATTAAAAACACTTTCTTTATGCAAAAACACTTTTAAACACTTCCAAAAGCTATCCCAAATGGACACTTAGAGAAAGAAGTTAATATTTATTAATACAAATTGAAGATCATTTTTTTGATACCGTATAGTCTATTAAGAATGTGAGTTTCCAACGATTTTTATTCAATCCAATACATCCTTCAAATCCTCCCCCCCTTCAAAGCAAATGAGAAGGGGAAAAATACATCTCTTGTGAATACAATTTGTTAAAGGAAACTTCTTTTCATAGATCAATTGATTAAGGGAGATAAATTTAACGCGAGTGGTGTTAGTTTTAATTAAGAAAATTAAGTAGACCTAATTAAATGTTTTAAATTGCGGTCGTGGTCTAATAAGATTATAACAGCTGTTACAGACTTATAACATAACGATTATCGACTGTTACAATCAAGATTTTTATTAGAAACAATATAATGATTTGTAATGGTATAAGTCACTGTTAATACCATTAATTTTTTTTTTATCTACCATTAGTCTTATTTAAAACCATGGAACTGATAATAACCGTTATTTACTTTGTTTCAGTCATAACTTCTTCGTTTGAACTTCGATTTGGAAATAACGACCTAAATTTAGAAGAAGAAGATACTGAGGACAACAGCTCTAAATCCAACATTGATGAATTTGAAGATGATGTTTAAATTGTTAATGAATTGTTAAACTTGTAAGGGAACCAAAAAAAAATGAAAAAAAAAATAAAAAAAAATATATATATATATATAATAGCGATGTATTTCGTCTCTAACTATGAACATAGCGACGAAATACATCGCTAACTGGAAAGAAGAATTTCAGAATGTTCAGGAAATAGAGAAGAATTTCGTTGCTAAAATGACTTCACATTCTAGAATATTCAACAAATAGAGACACATTTCGTCGCTAATGAGATTTTCACATTCTAGAATATTCAACGAATAGCGATAAAATATGTCGCTAAAAAATTTAATAACCGCCATAATTTTCATATTTAGCGACGAAATATGTCGCTAAAATTGATGAAAATTTTAAAAAACGCGCCTTTATATTTAGATTAGCGACGAAATGTGTCTCTATTTGAAATATCATATGTTTGAACGAATATTTTAAAATATAGAGACACATTTCGTCTCTAATCTAAATATAAAGGCGCGTTTTTTAAATTTTCATCAATTTTAGAGATATATTTCGTCGCTAAATATGAAAATTATGGCGGTCATTGAATTTTTTTAGCGACGAATTTAGTCGCTAAAGAAAATTAATGACGCGTGTTATTAAAATCCGTGCCCAGCTGGCGTCCATTCATTTCCTTGAGCGACGTATTTCGTTGCTAAAATAAAATAAAAAAGGGTCACAAGACCCTTCACCCTTTCACTTTTCTTTTCTCATTTCATTCTCTCCCTCCCCCATATCTCTCCCTCCCTCCCTCTCTCCCCAAACCCTCCCTGCCACCACGCCGCCCTCCCCCGAACGTTCCCCCTACCCCTGCCTCCCTCCCCCAAACGCTCCCCCTTCCCCCACCGCCTCCCTCCCGCCGGACGTCCCGCCACCACGCCGTCAATAGTCGATTTTTTGCTATGAAGCTTTCGGAACGGTGGGCGAAGCAGCAACGTTCTCCATTTCCATACATTGTGGAGATTGCTGATTGTGATGATGTTGAGGTGTATATTGAGACTTTGAGATTGATGTATTGTAAAGATATGAGGAAGAAGCTTATGAAGGAAGATATTCCTAGAGTTCTTGGAATTCTCAAGGTAAGGATTAGATTTTGTAGAGATATTTATTAATTGATTAGTATGTTGTTAATTAGCTTAATATAGATTAGTATTAATTAGATTAAAGTTAATAAGCTTATAATAAATTTATTATTATGTTTTTATTTATTTATTTAATTTGTATGTTAATTGTTTCGTATGTTAAATTTAAGTAATTAAGTAATGCGTTTATTTTATATATGTTAATTGTCAATTAATTGTAAAAATTAGGGTTAATTGGTATGTTTTTAATGTATTTAGATAAAAAAAAAGTTTGTAAATTTATATGTTTAATTAATTTACTAATTTGTATGTTAATTGATGAATTTGTATGTTATTTTGTAAAATTAATGAGTTTAATGTTTTTATTAATTTTAATTAATTAGTTTAATTGAATTGGTAAAATTAGTGTAATATTGTTAATTGATTTAATTGAATTGGTAAAATTAGTTTAATTGAATTGTATGTTATTGTTAATTAGTATATTCATTTTTTTATTAGTATGCTTATTGTTCATATATAGATTTAATTAAATTAATGTTTAAGTAATTAAGTAATGTGTTTATATTATATATGTTAATTCTTAATTTGTTTATTTTATATATGTTAATTCTTTTATTTTTTTAAAAAAATTAATTTTTTTTTTAAATCTGAATAATTAGCGACAAAATGTGTCTCTATATATTTAACTATTTATTTTTTCCATAACTACTTTAGAGATGAAATTCGTCTCTAAAGTCAACTAATTGACTTTATTAGAGAACTAATGCGTTTCTATTTTAGAGATGCAATTCGTCGCTAAAGTCAATTGATTGACTTTATTAGAGAACTAATGCGTCTCTATTTTAGAGACGCAATTTGCTTCTACATATAGAGACACATTTCGTTGCTAATTTTAGAGAGCTAATTTTAGCGACGAAATGAGTCTCTATAATAGAGGCGTAATAAGCCCTTTAGTCTCTATTTTCAGCGATCAAGTTCGTCGCTAAATAGTCAACATTTTTTTAGCGTCCCATTTTTTTTATGTCGCTATTAGCGACGAAATGTATCGCTATTTTTCTCAAGCGACGCCCTTTTTGGCGATCAACTTTTTGGTCGCTATTTCTATTTAGAGGCGAATTTCGTCGCTACAGCCGGGACTCCATATGCAGTTTTTCTTGTAGTGTGTGTAGACACTTTTTAAAACGTAATTATGCGAATAGTTAAAATATGTTGTTGCACACAATATAATTCAATATAATTTTAGATGAAATGATCACCCTTATAATAAATTAGAAGAGCAATGACCCTTTATAGAAGGAAGGATCATTTAGATAAGCAAGGGAAATGATTCAACTAAACAAGCCCAATAAAAGTTGCGGGCCCCATGAAGTAATCATCTTTCATTCGGAGTGAATTGTGTTTTCTATCAAGGACCACTTATAAATATGTTAAAATCGGTGGGCTCTAATATTTACAAATTTATTAATTCAATTTTTTTTTTAATAAAAATATGAAAATTCTAGAAGCATGATTATTGTTCATTGAAAAATGTTATAAATACTATTATTTCGTTTACATACAGTATGATTTACCATGATATATAAAATCAAAAGTTAAATTGATTGATTTATTTAGAGACAAAGTAAAATTTAAACTAAATCAATCAAATACCAACACACTTGATCTTATCTAAATGTTCTTCTTTCTTCGTGCATAAGTTCTAAGCACGGGACAAATTGACATTCTTATAAATAGAACAAACTTAGTAATCCCCTTAACATGGTTGGCAAATCATTGAAATCTATGTGTAGCCACTTTTTAAAACGTAATTATGCGAATAGTTAAAATATGTTGTTGCACACAATATAATTCAATATAATTTTAGATGAAATGACCACCCTTATAATAAATTAGAAGAGCAATGACCTTTTATAGAAGGAAGGATCATTTAGATAAGCAAGGGAAATGATTCAACTAAACAAGCCCAATAAAAGTTGCGGGCCTCATGAAGTAATCATCTTTCATTCGGAGTGAATTGTGTTTTCTATCGAGGACCACTTATAAATATGTTAAAATCGGTGGGCTCTAATATTTACAAATTTATTAATTCAATTTTTTTTTAATAAAAATATGAAAATTCTAGAAGCATGATTATTGTTCATTGAAAAATGTCATAAATACTTTTATTTCGTGCAAGTATATAAGTTACATACAGTATGATTTACCATGATATATTAAATCAAAAGTTAAATTGATTGATTTATTTAGAGACAAAATAAAATTTAAACTAAATCAATCAAAATTATATCCCCCAATTAAAGGGGCAACGTTAAAGATTGGTGGGTGCCACACAATAGACATTTTCTTGATGAGAAGAATGACATTGTGGCATAGTAGGAAGTTCATACATTTAATCTCTCTTTCACCCATTCTCAAAGGAAAACTCATAAAAAAAAATTATTTTATTTTTGTATTTATCATAAAAGAAACCTCTCTTATCCTCATCCACCCACACAACACTAACAATAATACAAAAAAAAAATTCTTATATTTATCATAAAAAAATTATTTTATTTTTGTATTTATCATAAAAGAAACCTTTTTTAACTCATTTCTGTAGTGTACTCTTTTCCAAGCTCTCTAACAAATTCAGAACATGAATAGAGAAAAGAAAGGCATGAGGCTTGTTTTATTCCCTCTACCCTTTCAAGGCCACATTACTCCAATGCTTCAACTTGCTCAAATCCTATTCTCCAAAGGCTTTTCCATTACCATTATCCACACCAACTTCAACTCTCCAAACCCTTTAAACTACCCTCACTTCACGTTCATTCCCATCCCCGATGGCTTGTCGGAATCTGACACGTTGACTGTAGACATCCTCGAGCTCATTATGTTCCTTAACGTCAGCTGCGTCGAGCCGTTCCGATGTCGTGTAGCTGAGTTATTGGCTGATGGAGAGGGAGAACAAGTCGGTTGCTTGTTTACCGATGTTCATTGGCATTTTACTCAAGGTGTTGCTGATAGTTTTAAGATTAGGAGAATGGCTGTACGGACTGGAAACATGGCTGCATTTTTGGCCATGGTTGATCTTCCACGACTGCGCCGACAGTCTCTTTTGCCGTCTTCGGGTTTGTGACTCTTACACATATTATATTATCTTCAGCATGTTTTTATAAATAATGAAAATTGCATTGTTTATATATTAACATCAAGGTTATCAAAAACGTATTCAAATCGCTTGTTTGACTCGTAAATGGGATGAATCGGTCTAAGATTCGTTTCACGTTTCAGAAGATGGGAGATCCAGTAGAAGAAATTTGTTCACCTTTAGATCTGATTGTTCAAATGAAGAAATTTGAGAGTCTTGAGATCTGAGTTTTTTATTTTTTAAAGAAATATAATAATTCAGAAGATGCAGGCGTGGGAGTAAGATGATAGACTTTTGGCCTAATTTTTTTTTTTAATAATAATTTAATAGTAAATCAGTTTATGGGCTGTCAATATCTTGTGCCCCACAACTTGTATTTATATAAGGAAGGGTTAGGTTTGAAGTTATTTCTTATTTATATGAATATTAAAGTTACAAGAATTTGTCTCAAATAGCATAAATCTATATAATAATTACTAAAATATCATATTTTTTTAAAAATTACGCAAATAACATACATATTGAAATATTTTTCATAGGTATTTTTAACGAATTTGTTTGTTTTTTGGTTTTTTAAGTTCAAGGTCAATAATTTATTGAACTATTTGATCATTTTTTATTATTATTTTCAATGAATTTATTAAAAAAATTATTTTTTTTAACTATAATTATTAATTTTTGAAAAGTTCACATTTCAGTAATTTGTATATAAAAATATGTTATTTCAGTAATTGCCCCTAAAGTTATTTATCTGTATTTCATCTATATTTTTTTTTAAATATATGATATTTAGTTTATAATAAATAAATAAAAATTGAATCTTACAATTCACGATTTACTTTTTTAATTCGATTTACGTGATAATCTTTATTAACATGGCAGAATCAAATTTAGAAGATCCAGTACCAGATTTCCCACCACTCAAGATCAAAGACCTACCCGTGATCAAGACCAAAGATCCCGAAAACCTATATAAGTTTTTGTCATCCGTCTTCAACGAGACCAAAGCTTCCTCAGGACTCATCTTCAATTCCTTCGAAGAGCTCGAACACGATCCTCTCAACAAATGTTTCCAAGTCTTCTCCAAGCAGATATTCCCAGTTGGGCCTTTTCACAAACACATTCCTTCCTCATTAAACAGCAGCTTATTAACTCAAGACCAAACCTCCATTTCATGGCTGAACTCAAAACCACCCAAATCAGTCCTCTATGTCAGCTTCGGAAGCCTTGCCGCCATCGATCGACAAGAGTTTTTGGACATGGCTTGGGCTCTAGCCAATTGTAACCTACCCTTTTTGTGGGTGGTCCGACCGGGGATGGTCGGTGTCGATTCGGAACGATTCGATCATTCTTTGCCAAAAGGTTTTGTTGAAATGGTGAGGGGAAGAGGGCATATAGTGGAGTGGGCACCGCAACGAGACGTGCTTGCTCATCCGGCGATCGGAGGGTTTTGGACGCACGGCGGATGGAATTCGGTGTTGGAGAGTATATGTGAAGGGGTACCAATGATATGTCATCCTTGTTTTGGTGATCAGATGGTGAATTGTAGATATGTGAGTCATGTTTGGAGAGTTGGAGTGAGTTTGGAAGGGAAGAAGTTGAAGAGAGAAGAGATAGAGAAGGCTATTAGAGAGGTAATGGTTGAGAGGGAAATTGGTGGTGTTTTGATTGAGAGAATGGAAGATTTGAAGGAGAAAGTTGAGTGTTGTTTGAAGAAAGGAGGTTCTTCATTCAAATCACTTGAGAATTTGGTGAATCATATTCTCAAAATATAGTAATTGGCTATTTTCCCTCCACTAATTAGTCAATTACAAACTTGGCTTATAATCTTTCTAATTTTAATTGGAATAAAAGGCTAGTTTTGAGAAGAGACTGTTACATGTGAATTTAATGTTTTTTTATTAGATAATACATCAAATTAGGAGAGGGGAGGGGAGACGTGAACCTTTCAAACTTATAGAAAGGAGTATGTGCCTAAGTGAGCTATGCTCGTGTTGGCTATATTGGGAGATTTAGTGTATTAGCTTAGTGAATTGATAAGAATTATATAATTTTGAAATAATATATAGATGCAATGCAACTTATATAATGCAGGGTATCACTAGAGGATGTGATTGAATGGAAGAAAAAAAATCTCCATTAATCTAATTCCTTTTTATTTACTATTTTCTTTTTACCGAGGAATACTTTCTATACTGTAAGATATGTTGGGTTTCACAAACATATGGAATCTTGAAATACTTACAAAGAACATGAGGATCTGAATGATTGAAAACAAAAAAAACATGAGAATCTGAATGATTGAAAACAAGAATATAACAATTTGTATCCAACAAACGGTCCCTTATATAGAATTATTTGTTAGGTAAAATCTTATTATTTATGTATTGGGTAAAATATAAATAAGATCCATGTAGTTTTTGTTAAATACATAAACACCATTTGTGGTTTGAAAATGATAAATCATACCCAGTAGTTCAAAATTATTCCAACGAGACCCCTCCCTTCAACAAATAATTTCTACCAAACAAACGGTCCCTTAAATAGAATTATTTGTTAGGTAAAATCTTATTATTTTTATATTGGGTAATGTAAATAAGATCATGTGATTTTTGTCAAATGCATAAACACCTCTTATGATATGAAAATGACAAATCATATTATGTAGTTCAAAATTATTCCAACGAGACCCCCCTTTTCAACGCCATAAATTTTCTTTTAACCATAATTTTTTCGTTTGAACTCCGATTTGAATGATTTAAGATGTTTTGAATCCTTATTTCGAACTCTACGTTATGGTTACTTCAAAACTTCAAAATCATTAATAAATAAAAGAGTTTATTATCTTCAAAATACTAGTTATGACTTACACCATTAACACTTTTGGTAACTGATGATTAAGAAGTTTTGAACTGACCATAGCATTGAACTTGAAATGAGGATTCCAAAACATCTTGATTCATCCAAATAAGAGTTCAAACAAAAAAGTTATTACTAAAAGAAAATTAATGGTGTTGAAGGGGAGAGGTCTCATTAGAATAATTTGGAACCAAGGGGTATGACTCACCATTTTTAAACCACATGGGGGTGTTCATGCATTTGGTCAAAATCACAAGAGTCTTATTTGTATTTTACCCTTATATATTCGTTTGACAATTTTCGTGATCAAGGTTGAGCGTCCAAGTCTGAATGAAGAGGCAGAATCATGATGAAGGAGAAGATAGAAAAGTGAGAGGCGGAATGGTTAGTAATGAATGAACTCTATTTGTTTAATTTGAATGCTAATGTAAAGAATGTGAGTCTATTTTTTTTTTTTAACCCAAAGTTAATTAAAAAGGTTAAGAAATATGAGTATTCTATTAAATGTTTTTAAAAAAATCTCAATCTTAGATGGATGATTTTTTTTAATAGAGGATGACTTTTTGATAAATACAATGGTGTGTTTTGAATAAAATAAAATAGAGGGATCGTACTTAAAATTAGATGAAAAAATTGGGGTCGTTCTAATATTTTATCCTAAAAAATAATCACCACTCTACTTGTATGTAACCCAAAAATAAGAGACATGACTCTTCATTAACTTAAAGCTTCAATCCTTTCTGTTAAAACAATATATATCATATCATTAACAAACTAATAGGTGGTCACGACATACTTATTATTATTTTTTAAAAATAAGTACTTATACATTCATAAATATTAAAAAATAAGGTTACCTATCCAAATTTAAAAAACGGAGAAACTAGGATGAGGCTTAAAGAAAAAAAAAACATTGAATCTCGGCACGGGACCCGTAATCGTGAATCAAGAAAGTGATAGAAACTTGTAGAATTCTCTCGCCCTCGCCCAGAAAACAAAAACTGGAACTTTCCATCAAATCCTATATATATTTCCCTTTCCCTCTCCTTCAAAATCATCATATTCATCAGCAATTAAAACACCCTAATCGAATCGATTGAATTCAGTTTTCACCAATCTCAATTTTCCAAAATCCATGTCGATAATCCCGAGCATCTTCGGAAGCCAAAGGAGCAACATCTTCGATCCATTCTCTCTCGACATATTCGATCCATTTCTAGGGTTTCCATTTTCAAATCCCCTTTCATCCTCGATCGCGCGTGAAACCACTGCCATAGCCAACACACGGATAGACTGGAAAGAGACGCCGGAATCTCACATATTCAAAGCAGATATCCCGGGATTGAAAAAGGAAGAAGTGAAAGTGGAAATCGAGGAAGGGAAAGTGCTTGAAATAAGCGGAGAGAGATCGAGAGAGGAGGAGGAGAAGAATGAGAAATGGCATAGAGTGGAGAGAAACGTGGGGAAATTTAAAAGAAGGTTTAGATTACCGGAGAATGTGAAGATGGATGAGATTAAGGCTAATATGGAGAACGGAGTTTTGACAGTGATTGTGCCGAAATTGGAAGAGAAGAAGAAGGCTGAGGTGAAGCCCGTTCAGATTTCTGGTTGAATTTCGTTGATTTATGCTCTGTTTGTTTTATTTTTATGAATAATAATAAGGAATGTTCTGTTTGAGTGGAATGGCTAGTGGTGTTTGATTATTAAATGTTAAATCTTGTGTAAGAAAATGTTTATTGTATCATTATATATATAGATTAATTTTATTTTTTCTGGTGAAATGGCAGCTTTTCTCTTTTAAATGTGACATTATACTTTAGTAAAAATCATTCCATTATACTTTAGTAAATACAATATTGACATTTATTTAAATCAATTGGTTGCCATATTCAAAGAAATCAGACACATAAGAACATTGTTAAGTTTTTTATTTTATAAAAATGACAATAACGATTCATGAATATTTTCGAAACCATAAAAATCAAATTGAAACTTTAAAAATCATAGGGACTAAATTGACACATACTTCAAATAATGACTAAATTAAAACTTTTAAAACAATAAGAACACAATCAAAACAAACCTTAAACCACAAGGACTAGATTTGTAATTAAACAAAAAAATTTAAAATAAATAATCATTTACGTATATATATGTGATTTTTGGTAATGATTAAAACTCCATAAATTATAAATTATGCCAAGTATTAGAGAGAAAATATTAATATTTTTTTTATGTCTAAGATTAAAGGTGAAAGTTAAAACCCCGACCCCGCCAACCCACTTAATAAATGGGGCGGGGAATTTTTTTTTCCCTATTTACACCCAGCCCCGTTTATCTTTTTTTTTTTTTTTTTTTTTTTTTAATTTAGCTTCTCTAAGTTTATTTGCATATGAATTATGATAGATAGTTTTACTAGTTTATTTTTATGATCTATTATGTACTATTATTATTGAAAAAAAAAATTCAATTAAAAAATATATTAAATCAAGCATTTTTTATATTTTCCCACTCCGTTTATCCCGTCTTACCTCGCTCCGTTTAATAAATGGGGCGAGTTCCGAGATGGTGATTGAGTTCCTCCCACTCCGTTTATCCCGTCTTACCCCGCTCCGTTTAATAAATGGGGCGAGTTCCGAGATGGTGATTGAGTTCCTCCCACTCCGTTTATCCCGTCTTACCCCGCTCCGTTTAATAAATGGGGCGAGTTCCGAGATGGTGATTGAGTTAATTGGAACGGGGTGGGGGAAATAACTTTAAAGGGGACTGAAATAAAATATATAGACATTGTCACAAATAGAAATTCACTTATCGAATGAGGTGAAAATATTATTTTTCTATATGTCAAAGACATCATAGAAATATCCATATTAAAAAAAATGTCGATAATTATAAAGTTGTTTTTATCACAGTGTGAGTCGAGAGATATTTGGTAAGATGTCGAAGGAGATTTGTCTGTTTGATTGGTAAATTTATATTAAAAAATAGATAATTATCATTTCTCATCTGTAAAAAAACCTCACACCCTTTAACAAAAACTGTTCTTCAAGTTTCAATTAAATTAGAGTTTAAGTTTTCTATGATTAAAAACCACGATGGCTCTAGGTTCAAAATAGAACAGGAGAGATCAAGAGAAGATTATTTTCAATTACTCACATGCATGATTAACCCAAAGATTCTTAATCATTCATCAAAACTCAAAGAACTAAACACTTAAACACCATTAAGAGCCAGAAATTAAAGACAATAAACTTCCATCACTTTACCATTCAGAAACCTCACATGATTAACAAAACAAAGGATCCCTAATTCATTCACCAAACCCTAGAAATTCACATTCTATGAAAACCAGAAATACCAAAATCGAAATTCATCCTGAAATTTCCACAGACTTAACATTCACCTTCTTCTCCTTCTCCACCTTCGGCACGGTAACAGTAAGAACTCCATTTTCCATCGCCGCCTTCACCTCCTCCACTTTCGCGTTCTCCGGCAGCCTGAACATCCTGGAGAACTTTCCAGAACTCCTCTCCACACGGTGCCACGTCTCACCTTTCTCCTCCGTTTCCTTGCTTCTCTCACCGCTGATCTTCAACACTCTTCCATCTTCAACTTCGACTTTCACCTCTTCCTTCTTCAGTCCCGGAACATCTGCCTTGAACACATGAGCGTTTGCCGTTTCTTTCCAATCGATCTGAGAGTGAGCAAACGATGCCGTCTCGGAGGAAGGATGGGAGAGAATTCGATTGGGCCAGCCTTCGAATGGATCAGCGATTTCCATGGAGAATGGATCGAAGACGCTGGATCGGCGCCCGAAAAAGCTTGGAATCAGTGACATTTTTGAGGGAGAATTGAATCAGAATGAGTAGAATTTGAGAGATTTTGATGATTTCTTGACGAAGGGGAAGGGGGAATTTGGGCTCTTGATAAAGGAGGAAATGGATAAATCTGGGTCGTTCTAGATGATTACGTGGCACATTCAGGAATATTCGAGTCATTGTGGCATTGTGCATGCTCTTGAACCTCCCGGTTTTCTAGAAAATTCGCCATTTTTCACAATTTTGTTAAATTTAATTTGTAGGAAAATGTTATAAACCCCATAAACTAATTATAGAGTAGTTTAGTGATAGGTATTAAAAATTAGACTGACAAAATTTTAATTAAACTGTTTAAAATTATAAATTTAACTACTATAAAATCTTTATGGGTCGGATTCCTTGTTCAACTATAACCCGGTTATTGACTCCATTTTCAAAATCTTTACTTATGAATTGTAATGAGGAGTGTTCTTCTTTCAATATCACATTTTTCTGTCTAATTGATGTTTTATATATATTTTGTGAGTCAGATGATATTGAGGGTTTAATTTATTTAAAGGAGACAAATTGTAATAGGACCGTTTGGTTATCAAATTTGGATAGTGAGTTGAGGGTTACACAATACTAATCAGTATTCGTTTCTCATTTTTAAAATCTAATAGGTTGGGTTTGTTAACCTCCCTATTAAGTTAACCTATTCATTTTAACAATTTCAAAACATTTTACACTTAATAAACTCACTGTTTTGTACAAATCAAATACAGTGTAACACTACTTAATAACCTAAACCTGGCAACCAAACGACTCATAAAGAATTTTGAAGTTAAGTATTCAAATCGGATTTGAGAAGTTAACTATTACAACTTCTATAGTTCAACAGAGTTTGTGTGATTCTCTCTATAAATTTTAACAAGTTTATATATGTTTTTCTTTTCTTTTACAATAACACTTAATTTGATCAATTCAATTGAATCAACTCGATTTAAGGCTAGTTTGGTAGTATTATAACTTTTGAAATAATTGTTGTCCTAGAAAAAATTAGTTGTGTCATGAATCAGATTAGTGTCTGATAGCATAAAAAGATTTACCAGATTTTTTTTTACAAATCAGGATTATATTAATTTAAATCAAACAATACAATTTTTTTTAGATTAAAAAAATATAAAAGATTTACAAAATATTTGGAGTTTTGTAACGTCCCGTTATTTTTGTGATAAAATTATTTATTTATTTATTTTATTTTAATTTAAGTAATTAAATTTTATTTATTTTTCGGTAAATTAGAATTTAGTAGTTTATTTCGATTTAAGTCATTTTAATGGCTTTATTTATTTAAATACGTTATAATGGTATTAATAATTATTAACGGGCCAATTAATAATTATTAATCACCATTGGGATAGTTTAAGAACTTCGGGTTTCGTTTTATAAGTCAAAAGTCATAAAAGGACGCAACCGTCATTTCCAAATTTTCTAAATATCAAACACTATTCACTTCATTTTCTTTAAATCCACTTTGACTCAAAAGTTGACCAAAATCATCACCATTTTCATCCTCCCACCCATGAGCATCAAAGAGGAAAAGGGAAAAATTGGTTTTCGTTAATTTCTCGACGGATCGACTCGATCTTGGATAAATCGGAAAGCCCTCGAGTCAAGAATCCTTTTCCACCTAACCATCGTGCGTTTCTCTCGAGATCCAAGGAGTTATCGGTAAGTTTCTCTTGAAACCCTAAGCTCCAAATAGTGTTTTAATGGAGTTTTCTTTGTTTTCTTTTGATTTCTTGTCGTGAAACTCGGTGTTTGTAAATACGGGAGTAGTTTTAAGAGTTTTTGGAAACTTTCCCATAACCCTAAAACCGAGTTTTAGTCGAAACTCTTCCCGTTTGAAATTTACTCTTTTGGGTTTAATTATGGGTTATAAATTAGTGAAATATTGTTTATTGAAATTTGATTCGGGAAAGGGCATAATGTTCAAAAACCCTAATTATCGATACCCATTGAAATCGGGAATATCGAATTTGCTTAAAACCAACTTGAAACACTTTTAAATTGCCTAAAAGCCGGAAAACCAAACCCGATGCCCATTTTCCATGTGAAGGCTAAGAGCCTCTTTGTGGAGGGTTTGTTGGGTTTTTCGTCATTTTGTATGTTTAATTGTTGTTTGATCGATAGTTGGTAATTTATTGATTGTGTGATATAATTCAATTTGTAGGTGTTTTTGAACCGCTCGTTTAATCGCTCTTTGGGATTTAGGAGCGAAGTCATCACTTTTTAAGGTGAGAATAGTTAGGATTTAAAGTAATTATAGAAAGCAAATAAGTATAATGGTTTGTAGAATTGGAAACTAAGATTAGAGGGATGTGAGTTAGTGCCCTTAGGATTAGGAGTTAATCCTTTAAGTGAGAACTTAGGAGTTCTCAAGGAAAGTATTGAATCTTAGAAGATTCTAAGTTAGATTCGTTTCGAAACTTAGGTTGGATCATTGAAGGTTAAGAGATCCAAACTTGTATTTAGAACGGTTAATAGAACCTCAGATTATATTGGAAGTTTAGAATCCTGGAAGGTATAGGTTAATCGTTTAAGTTATGTTTTTACTTTTATTATTGGTAGCGGAGTTCGATCGACATATCGTTCATCCGAGATTCCTATTTATTTATTTTATGTCTTTTACTTTATGCCCCTTTACTTTATGCTTGTTTCAGCTACTTTAATATTCGTACTTTACGTTTATTTACTTTGCGAGCATATCATAACATATCGCACCATAACATATTGCACCATAACATCTCGCATCATTGAAAAGAAGGAGAGAATGTTGGACCCTTCGGGGAATGTTCGCATCGCCTTTCGAGAAAAAGAAAGGAAAGTGAGAAAGAAAAGAAGAAGAGAATGTTGGACCCTACGGGGAATGTCCGCATCGCCTTCAGAAAAAAAGAAAATAAAGAGAGAAAGAAAAGGAGGGAAGAATGTTGGACCCTTCGGGGAATGTCCGCATCACCTTTTTCATTCATTTCATGCATAAAGGGCGAATGCGTATCCTACTGGATGTTCTCATTACTTTCATGCATGTGATCGATGGAATAGAGAATCGAGATGTTATAGTTTATTTACTTTTCTTATTTATGTCGTAACAAGTTAATGGATGAGGAATTGACTACGATTGTTAGTAATATCATCCTTTGGAGAGTTTAGAATGAATTACTTAAAGTTTAGAGAGCTTTAGGAGTGAATTAAGTCAGATTGATTGGGCACAAATCGAAATGTGAGTTTGAGGTCTATCTTTACATTTTATTCTTATTATTTTCACTGGGCTTAAGTTTATTATTCTCACTGAGCTTAAGTTGTTAGCTCATGATATTACAACCAATTTCAGGTAATGCCCTAGCAAGAGGTTGAGGGAGAGGAGGTGGTGCTGCGTGATCGAGGGATGATGACCTCGAGATGGACTCAGTTATTGTAAAGCTTATGTATTAACTTTTGTGAACTTTAAAGGATTTTGTGAATTGTACATTGTATTTAGCTCATAAGAGCTTATGGTTATTGTTTTATGATATTACATCTTTGAACTCCTGATTGGGACTTAAAGTTCCATGTGATTTTATTAGATTTGAAAATTAGGATGTAAACAAGTTTGGCTAACCAACTTTCAAACATAACCACACCAATTTTTCTTAAAATAAAAGACTCCTGCTATGTTTTATAAATTAAATTTATTTAAAAGTGTCGGGTTGTCACAAGTTTCAACAATGAGAGATTTTAGGGAAAAAGTAGTGATCTATCTGCTTTTAAAATATAACCATTATACACAGGGGCGGATCTACATAGGGACCAGGGGCACCTGCCCCCTCGATTTTTAGAAAAATATAAACATATATATGGTTTAAATTAAAAAAAATTATATTCAAAACCATTCTATTTGTTTGATAGAAATAGAATGGTTTTGAATATAAAAAATAAAAATAGATTAAAATTTATTAATTTTTATTCAATTTAATTTTTTAAACATTAAATACCACTAATGGATATATTAATTTTATTTTCATAGTTATTAATATTATAATCAATAATTATATAATTGCATGTTAGGAGTGTTTTTTACTTTGGTTTATGCCAATTTTGTTAAAATCGATACTAAACCGATTAAAAGTGAGAAAAATTACAAATCGTAAATTCGTTTGGCACATAAATAGTTTAAGTTATTGAATTTAAATAGGTTTTAGTCGGCTTTGATTCAATTTCTATCAGTTTTGGAATTTTGTACCCTAAATCCTTAATTGCGTGCCCCCCTCGAGTTAAATCCTGGCTCCGCATACAAGTAGATTTTTTTTTATATATATTTTCTTTTACCAAATAGACAAAGCAAACTTTTCGAATAAGTTGTTCAGGTCTTTATTTTACATTCCGGATAATTTTATCAAGTAATTACAATCTAATACTCCCACCCAAATTAAAAGGATTGACGTTTTTTTCCTTAGGATATTACATTAAATTTACCGAGGGAGTCTCTTAATTTTAAAGAAACACTATTATAATATCTAACTAATTAAACTATACTTTACTTAAAAAAATAATTAACTAAACTAACTTAACTATAATAATCAAGTATATAACATGAGAAAAATATAAATTTATTTCTAATCAATTAAAAAAAACACATTTATCATATAGATTATATACAAAACCCCAAAAAAAACGTTTAAAAAAATTACCAAAATTTGATATTAAATAATGATCTCAAGAATCATCCTCTTCGTCTTCCTCTTCCTCTTCATCTTCATCTTCATCTTCATCACTAAGATTACTCTCCTCCGATTCATCAATATCATCAATGGCCACCACTCTAGCCAATCCAACCTTCGAAGAACAACCCGTCCGCCTTAATTTCAACGGCAACCTTCCATTACTCACAATCACACCCACCCCTTCTTCCTCTTTCTTCAAATCACTCGGCGGCAAAAAGAAATCCATAGACAATCCCTTGATATTAAAGTCAACTTCTTCAATTTCCCATATCTCTTCCATCTTCGTTCTCGAATGGTTTTCTTCACTTTCCCCAAATCGGAAAAGCGAAACAGAGGTTTTTCCGGCGTGGGCAATGTTCACGCCGTCGATCGTCCGGTAATCTTGGATTAGAGTTTCCATTGTCGTTTCCCAGAAAACGCTGTCGGATTTGACGGCGGTTTTGATTCGGAGGAGGTGGGAATCTTCTAGGTGGTGGAGGAGGCCGGTTCTTTGGCTGAAGTATCCCCAAACGGTGTGTCGGATTATTTCGACGGTGTTGCTGCTTCTTGCTCTTAGGATTGAGGATTCTGCTTCCAGTTTTAGAATGAAACAGTCTTCGTTGTTTATTGTTTTTTCGCCGATGCAGGTTGAGTTTGAAAATAATGCTGCTGTTGATTTTGGATCCAGGCCCTGTTTTTAAGAGTCGTTGATATATTAGTTTGATGGAAAACTACTCTCTAACGCATATTAACGAATCGATAGAGATAAGACACGTATAAAAATAAGAAAGTCGTAATTCAATAGAAAAGAAAATTAAGGGTCTAAAAAAATTTAATGGTTTTTAAACACTTTTAAAAATTAGGACGCTAAAAACATATAGAAGGTAAATAACGGTCAGATTTAGAGTCCGCTGATATATTAGTTTGATGAAAACAACTCCCTAATAAAATTGATCATAACTGTCATTTTTGATAGATCTAATTTGAATGAAATATAAGTAGTTATTAGGTAATGATGTAGCCTATTTATTTATTAGGTAGAAGTGGAACTAAATGATATAAATTTCAAATGATAAAAAGTTTGAATTTGTTAAATATCTAAGTTTATACAACTCGAGTTTATAACATTCATATTATTATCTATACTTCTAAATACATGTTACTTAAACCTAAATTAGCCCTTATTTTTATCAAATATCCAAGCACGAAAAATTAATGATCTAAAAATTTGGAGTATAGTAGAAATTGCCAATTTTATACTACATATTAAAGATATATCTTTCTAAACAACTAAAAAGATTATTATTATTATTATCGTCAAAAAAAAAAAAGATTATTATTATTTTTTTTTTTTTTTTGTTTCTTACATTTTGAAAGTAAATCAGTAAAACGAATATAATTTGGATGAGATATATTTTAGAAGTAATTATTAAATTTGAATATACATCTAGAAAAATAATGGGGCCCACATATATTATTAACCTCTAAAAAAGACATAAATGAATGGTGAAATTTTGATAAACACAGTTGAAAAATGTCGTTTTCTTTTAAAAAGTAACCTTCAAAATTTGGACTTCTTAATCTATTCTCACGTCTTAATTATCAAAAAGTCAGATTTTATATTATTTTGTATTGATTTAATTTTTTTAATATTCTAAATCAAATTGACACGTGTCATAATCCCATAGTGTTCACACGGCCACGGGTGTCTCCAACCCACCTAAAAAAATTCCTTTTTACTTTTTATTTATTTATTAATTTGATTGTTTAAGATTGAAGCTTGAAAAGTGGGTAGGGGGGGGATAAAATCATCTTCAACCGTGGTAGCATCCACGTTCAAGTGGTTCCCACCTAATACTCCATAATCATATCTTTCAATAATAATATTTGTTGAATTGAAAATTCTGCCATTTTTGTCTCCTCAATCAAAGCCTTCTTTCATACTTACTCAAGAAAAAAAGAAAAAAGAACTAACACAGTTCACACCTATTAAAAAAATCTTTGAAAACAAAATTCATTAAAAAAAAAACTCAACCTCATGTTTTGAAATCAACTTTTTATTTGGTTTGCCTGATTTTAATGATTTTTTTTTTTTTTTTGGAGTTTTTCCCATTTCTAAAATATAAAAATTTGATTTTGAGAAAAACTCCCATTTTTGTGAAGTTATGTTCATATTTACAAATTGATTTTATAAATAGGCCAACAAAAATCAAATGAAAGCTAAGCCAAAAAATAAAAAACCCCAGCAAATTAGGATTCTAAAATGAATCAAACAAAAGAACAAAACAAGAAATAAAAATAAAAATAAAGTTTTAAATTTGACCTGTAAGAAACGCCTGAGAGGGCGAGGAGGGCCACGAGAAGCATGAGAATGATGCCATGGAGTCTGTCTCCAAGCAACTTTTCCATCACTTCCGGCACTTATTTTACATCCCGACAACATCATTTCCAAACACCATAATTCCGGTCTCTTCTGCCACACTACAAACCCACCCATTTCTCCCCCTCCTCCATTTTTACCATTCTTCATTTTCATCACTTTCCCTTCCCCACTTGAAAAATCTGATGCCACCATTTTCACTTTCCCCATCGCATACATACTCTCTATCGAATTCAACGCATGTTCTCCTCCCACCCCCGCTATATATTGCTGCACTATATACTTCGCCATCGACGTTTCCTATAAATAAAAACGTTAACGTTAATAAACTTAATAACTTCTTGTTCTGATACCATGTTAAAATAACGATTAAAAAAAAAAAAAGTTAATGTGTTATTACTTACAATGGGGTTGTCTTTGAAGTTGCGATTAATGGGTTGGATTTGAAGATGGAAAGGAATAGGGAGAGGGATTAAAGGGGCTCCAACAACACCGAGAAGAAGCTGAATCTCGGCGTTTCTGCCACCGAAAAGTGAAGTGTTGTTCTGATTGTGAGATGGTTTATTATGATCGGATTTGACCCATGATTTCATAGCTTGCCATGAAAGGATTGAGTTTTTGTTAGTGTTGTTGTTGCAAGAAAACATCTCTTCAGGAATTGGGACCTCGAGAACTGTGTCGAGGCCGTCTTCTCTATCGAAATTTGGACATAACTTCCTCATTAGAAAGAAAGGAAACAGAGAAAACGAGAAAAGAAAAATGGGGTGTTGGTTTTTTTTTGAGGAGAATGAATGAATGAATGAAAGGGAAGAAAGAAAGAAAGAAAGAAAGAAAAGAGCTCGGACCCGCTTTGTAACGTGGTCCGGTTTTGTATATGTCGTGTTTGCACGCACTCTGTTTTTTTTTTTTTTTTTGAGACTTGGTTTGGTGAGGGATGGATTTATTTGGGAATTATTATTTGGCTTTTAAGTTTTGTTTTTTGAAAAAAGAAAAAGAAAAAAAGTGTACTGTTTTTTAAGTTACTTCTTTTTCAAACCGAAAACATACTTTTTTTTTTCAAAGATGATTATATTATATTTCCTACTTTGTGACGATATGAACTGGCTTCCTATCTTTAATGGAGATTTTTCAACTGCCTCTCTTGACCTTTTTTTTAATTTACGATTTCATTTGGTACCGTAACTTTTGGTTGTGTTTAGGAAATGTTTCGTTTTCTTATTTACAAAACAATTATTTAACTTTTTTTTTTTTAAATATTATTTTGGTCCTAAACTTTCACTTCAATTTCTTTTTCGTTCATAAATTTTTAAAAGCTTACATTTTTCATCTTTGAACTTTACGACTTTTCGTTTAGTCCTTTCATCTATGTTTTTCAATGCAGGATAATAATAGAAGGCTTATGTAGTATGTAATCGATGATATGACATTATAAAAATATTCAGTAAGGTTAAATGCCCTTGAAAAATGAATATATTAAGGGTAATCTCATCCTCTCCTTCTTATATTTGTTTTTTCATGTCATTTAGCTTCATTGTATATTTATATAATGTCACGTTATCAATTGCATGTCACATAAGTTCTACGGTAGTGTCCATACAGGAAAACACAGACGAAAGGATTAATATGGAACAAATCGTAAAGTTCAGGGACGGAAAATGTAACTTTTGAAAGTTTATGGATGAAAATGAAACCAAAGTGAAAGTTCAGGGATTAAAATAGTATTTTACCCTTTAATTTTTTTTTAATATAGAGGGCATCGACATCAACTGAACAAGTCTTGAGGGTCTGATGCTGCAGTGACTTTTCTATGTGGATGAAGATTGAGTCTCCCCTTTACATTTATGAAAATTATCTAAAAAAAATGTATAGAGGTATCAATGTATTAATAAGTGAACCTATTTTAGTAATATACAATTAAAAGACATATTAAAATTATTGTATGCAGTATTTAGAAAATAATTTAAAGGAAAAAAAAAACTCCCAAAATAGAGTTAAGAAGAAAAAGTTTAAAAACTTTTCCATCTCTACGAGTTAAAATCTCCCATAATTGTATTCGACCGTATTATAATAATTTATTAACGTGATAAGGTAGCTGGAATTTTAATTTGCTTAGAGTGGTTTCTAATTTACCATCATCTTTTTCCTAATCCGATGTGAAATTTCAATTCTCTCGTAGCAAAATGTCAAATATGTCCAGTCCCACCTATTTTAAGCAGTAAATCTCCAAAATTAACAAATCAATTAATTACATTATTCACTTTAACAACAACAAGAAACCATTTTGATTAAAATTGGAAAAACAATTTTCACCATACTTAATTAGGTTATTTAATTTTAACTTTACTAAATTGAAACATAAACATGAATAAGAATGCAATTAATGCCTTCATAGAAATAAAATTATCCAAAATTAACAGGTAAATTATAAAAATCAAGCCAATAAAAGAAATTATGAAATAATCAGATATACACTTCTCGCCTATCAAAATTATGTTCAAAAATCTCGTTCGAGAACTTATATAGAAAAGAATTTCATGTGACGTAGCGGTTCTTCCATATCAACTTAGCTATCCGACGCTGTTATTGTCATAACAATTGACACACTATAGGTTGGCCCAACCCAATCCTCTTGTACTAGTAGGGATGGCAACGGGGCGGGGCGGGGCGGGGTCGGGGATACGTTTCTCATCCCCTAACCCACGGAGATTTTTAATCCCCATACCCTACCCTATCCTCTAATAGAAAAACCGGGGGCGGGTTCGGGGATTCCCCGTTCGGGGATCGGGTTACCCGCGGGGAAAATTCCCCGTTTTATATTTTAAGTATTATTTAAAAAGGAATATAAAAATGAAATAGATATTTAAAATATACTTTTTTAAGACAAAAATAAAACATAATATTAAACATTTTATAATTTATTAGTTAATATAACCATATTATATATATTTTTTTCAATAAATAAAAATAAAAGTAAACAAAATATATAAGAAGTTATTAAATTATCAGGTTCGGGGGCGGGGCGGGGGAATGTATTCCCGTCCCCATACCCTATAAGAAATCGGGGGGAAATTCCCCCCCTAACCCTAACTCTTACCCTAATTAAACGGGGATTCCCTGCCCCTATAGGGCGGGGAATTTTGCCATCCCTACGTACTAGGATTGGATCCTAGCAATCTCTTTAATACTACAATAGATAGGAAGATAGGAATCGAACTGTCTCATGTCGTTCTAAACATCTATTATCAACACAAATCACTCCATTCCAATAGTAAATCAAAAGTTTTAACAACAAAATACCTCAATCCTAGTTAAAAAGCTCAACAACGACTTCGTATTTTAACATGGTTTAAATCCCTTAAAACACAGACATAAACATAAAATGAATTCCATCCAATTAAAAAAATTCCATCTAGTTAACTTAAGTTATAATTTTTATTACTTATTCAATGCTATGTTTCAAATTCGTCAATTTTTTAATTGATAAAATTAAAATTAACGCAACTAACTAAAAAAAAAGAGGGGAAATAAGCCCAAATGGATAAGAATACAACGCAACAATGTCACTTTGCTGCTTTTAAGAGCATCAAATGGATAAGAATTATAAATGGAAAAACATCCCCTTTTGATTCTTTAACCCCATCCGACATGTCGGCAATACATGCACCTCCGATACCGTATCAAGCGACCGACATATATATAAAATTTTTAATTTTTCCAATGTTGGGTGGTTACGGATAATTAATTTACAACTTACAAAACACAACACTAATCTAATGTTGTTAAGAATTTCGGTTTGGAATTTTCTAAATTGAAAACCATAATTGATGTTTTTAATATATAGTTTTCTCTGTCTTTATAATGAAGAATATAATTTTATGTTTATAATATATAGTTTAATATAATGGAAAAAACAGTGGTATGGTATTTATATATTGATCAAATCAGACAGTTTTTGGAGAATACTAAAAAAGGAGAATAAATTTATTTGATCAATAATGGAGTGCACGTTCATGTGTTTGGAAAATCTGATACGCTAAGGAGATGTTTTTTTGGACTATGCTTCAAATTTTTAGCTTAATTATATTGATGTGAAGAGCAACACAGTCTCTGTTTTGTGGAATCTTTTTTTTTTCCTTTAAAATTTGTCACGTTACTAAGTTAATGCAATAATTATAAAGCTTACTTTTGAGTTTTGAGGATATATATTACATGATTAAAAGTTTCATTCTTTATTCATAATTTTTCAAATTTTATAAAATTGGGTTATTTCATTAAAACTTTTTTTCTATATGATATTTGTTGTTGCGTATAAATGATTTGAAGCTTATAAGTTTCATTCAAATGATTAGAGAAATTTAGTAGATGTATATGAAATTTAGATTTTACATTTTGTTGACAATTATATATTCTATAAAATTAAACTCATTTATTTTTAATGGAGTTGGAATATGTGACACGTAGAATCAATATGTGTCTGGAATTTGGATAAACTAATCATCGAAGGGGTTTGATTTCGAAATTTTACTAAATCATAAGGGTGTTTAAAAGTAATTTTAAACTACATGGCTAGATTTGTAAATTAAGTAAACCACATTGATGTAATTTACATCATCCCTTATAATTAGTATGGTAAGTTTTTTTTAATATATTACATCATATTGAGAGAAGTGAGACTCAAATTTTCAATTTTATAAAAAAGTAATATTGATGTATAATCATTTGAGTTATGTTTAGATTTACAACTATTTATTACCATAACTTACAATTAAATTAAGTGTCACACTCACATATTTTATTATTCATTTTACGTTCTAATCTCAGGTGCTTTTAGCCAACTTCCTGCAGCTGAAAGTTGTCTTTGAAAAAAAAAAAATTGGACAAATTTTAAACTCTTCATTTTGATTGTTTGTGAAGGAGAAAAAAAAAATTCATTGTAGTGCTCTACTGATTGATCATTTGAAAATACAAGATTTTTTTTTAATATTTTATAAATATATATTAAAAATTCAATTGATGTTTTTTTTATTCAACATCTTTGGATGTCGATGATAATCACTTATTGACTTATATTATATATCAGATATTTTTATTTGAAAGATAATTATCTTTGATCGATCTATAATAAGGTAGTAAATATAGGCAAATTAATTATTTTAGTACTAGTTTTTTCGTTTGATAGTGTTTTTAGTTTATATTTTCAGCTTTTGAAAAAAAGTAAAACTTGTTATAAACAATTTTTTTGATAATTTATATTTAAAAATATTGAAATCCTAACTAAAATTTAAAGTCTAAAAATTTGATATGGTATATGTATTATATTTGTTTACTATATCGGTCCTATATTATTAGAGACAAATCTTTCATATCATGGACTAAGCCACATTATATAAGAACTGAAAATATAACGCTTTTTTTTCTCCACTTATCCCCTTAATTTATTAAAATTAGTTAGAGAAACATTCCCATAAAAAAAAAATTATAGCAAACACCTAGGGGTGTACGTGGGGTGGGGTGGGTTGGTTCAATTTGAGGTACTTTTTGAATCCAACCCAATTATCCGAGTTGCAATTTAGTTAAACCCAAATGACCCTTATCAAATAATGAACTCAACCCTATAATTTGGGCTGGTGGGTTCGGGTTATTTGAGTTGTTTATTTTAAAAATTTACAGAACAAAGTGTGAAATAATAGTAAATTTAGGATCTAGCAAACCTATTTTTATATATTAAATTGAAAATAGTAGTTCAATATTTACACATTATTCAATGAAAAAATATACTTCAATACAACTTAAATTAATTATTTGATAAAAAAAAATATAAAAAAGAATAATAAATTTCAAAGGTTCATTAAGATATATATGGACTTAACAAAGACATACAAAAGTATTTAGGTTATAAATATATGAATATATTTTTAATTAATAAATTCGGGTTGGTTCGGTTCAACCCAAACTTATTTTAAGAGAACTCCGAACCAACCCATAAAATTTTAAATTATTTACCCAACTCAACCCAAATAAGTTTTATAACCCAACCCAAACCACATGAGTTGGATTGGGTTGATTGGGTTTTTCGAAAATAATTTCTTTTATAAAAAAAAAAATCTAAAAATAATTTCTTTTAAGGGTTAATTTCAGTAATAATCATTTAATAAATAGAAATTTCAAGAAAACCGTATCTTTTATATATATATCAAAACTACCCAAAAACCGCCGCCGGCCAAATTAAATTACATGTGAAAAGACAGAACATACCCCCAATTTAATTTCTCCTTAATTTATGTAAAATTTAAGGAAATTTATAAAAATCCATTAAATTTTACAAAATTAATAGAAAAATCAAATCTAAACAAAACAAAACTTAAACTATGACAAAAAATAAAATAAAAATCTTCAAACGTGACTTCTTTTTCTAGAAATATTCGAATGTCTTTGTTGTTCGTCCTCCTACAAAATACAGAGATAAAAGTTAAACATTTAATTAAAAGTAACTAATTCGACAAAAATACAGAGAAAGTGAGTTCACCGAAAATTTTTATAAACTGTTTACTTTTAATAAACATTTATTGATGTGTACTCAAAATTGAAGATGGAAAAAAGATAACAATTTTTAAAGATATGTAAATATAAAATTAAAATAAATGTTGAACAAAAATAAATATTTTAATAAAATCCTTCAAATTTGGATAAAAAAATCATCAAATATATACGAACCCTAGATCCGAGCTCATCCAAGAAAAATCACTAGCAAGATTGAAAAAAAAATAGAAACCGAAAGTAAAAACGAAAGAGAAAAACAATTCATTCAGAGATAGAAACGAAGGCACAAAATTCAAGATGAAAAAGAGGTCAAACTTTATATAGATATTTAAATAGAAAATAAAAAAAATGTTGAACAAAAATAAACATTTACCTAAAAGTACCTTCTCGCTTTCATCATCGATTGAACAACAACACGAGCCACAACAACAATTCCCTTCCATCATGAGACAATTAGAATCTCGGTTAAACGGAACTTTTCGTTTAACTTTGTTAACCAGTGCAGCGAAATTGGTTCCCTTCAAAATAATCATTGTCTTTAAATCATAATCCTCGTAATTATGAGATTCATCCCAATAACCCTCATATAACAGATCAAAAAAAGTAGAACTCATATGGGAATGGAAAGAAAAAGAAATGAAATCGTAGCATAATAAAAAAAGATGAATTCGTAGAACAAGAAACTGAAATAAATCCCATAAAAAAAGAAATGAACTCATAACTAAATGGAATGAAAAAGAAATTAAAACGAATCAAGAGAAAGAAATGATTTCGGAGAAGAGAAAGAAAGAATCATAAAATCAAATGGGATTACGTAAAAATAATTATGGAATATAAAATATTTAGATATGGTAAATAATAAATTGAATATATGAAATAATAAATGATTGATAACAGACATGATATAAATCCCATAAATCATGGAAATGAAAAATAATAATGAAAACGTATGGAAACCAAAGACAGATCAACAGGGGTAAAAATGTAAACGTTGAAAAAATCTCTACGGTTGAACCACCAAATCTGGTGTTTTTTGGTTAAAACTGAAATATAAACATAACAACCAGCATATTTGAAAATAGATGATTTAATCAGGATATAGGTGTAATTAATTCTTCTTTTAATGGGTCACTTAAATAGTTAAATGAGTGATCAACCACTTACTAAAAAAGAGAAAAGAATCAAACAAAGGAATGAATTACAAAAGAAATAAAGAAAAGGAAAATAAAAAATTAATATATATAATAGATATATGTGTGAGTTATTTTTTATTTTTTTTAAAGAAAATCCCTTAAAAAAAACATGAAGAAAATATGGAGAGAAAAAAACATGAAGGAGCTGTGCTGTATCCGTATAAATGTAAAAAAGGGTGGGGGGGTGGGACAGTCCACACCAATCGCGGCATGTTCATCGCAGCAGCCAAAATTACATTCGTCATAATTCAAACCAAACTAACAAAAATCCTCACAAATTTTATTTAAATTTAAATTCCATTTCTGTCTCAAAACTTTCAATTATCTCTCTCTATATCTTTAAATATTTTGTTTTAATCTTTAAAATTTTCATAATTTTAGTCCTTGATTGATTAAAATTAAACCAATAAATTATTGAAAATAAAAATATAGTTTTAAAATTAAATTAATAATTAACTATACTAAAAAAAATGAGATATTTTATTGTCGAACCTCATTTAGATGATAATTATTCAGGTCAACTCAAAACAAAAATTTAAATAGTAAATTTAAAATCTATACGTTCAATAATTTATTGAAATAAAACAAATATATTATTGAATAAAACTTTTCTCTTCACTAACTAGTAGGAGTTTCTTCTCACTTGTGTATACGTATTAATTATATTGGTTCATATTAGAATGCGAACAAAATCTCACATAGGTTAGAAAAGAGGATGATCATTAGTGTATAAGGGAAAATACACATCTCCATTGGTATGATGTCTTTTGAGTGAAACCAATGTGGAATTGTGTAAGCTCGTTGTCCCCTAACCGTTCATTTATATTATAGTTAATAAATAGTGTTAATTTCATATTAGACCATAATAAATAGGTATAATAGCATTAATACTTATATGTTTTATAAATTAGCAAACTTACCCACTTTAGCTCTACGTGCCGTCCAAGGGAACAATGAAAAGACGTTGGCTGCCCTCTATTTATTATGGTCTACAACATTTAAGAAAGTAAAACGTATATAAAACATAAATGCAACAGCTAATTAATCAAGGGCATGATGGTAAACGTTCAAAACGGAAAACATGGGATCACTGTCATTTATGGTGTTTTTTGGGCAAAATTAAAATTAAAAAAACACAACCGGTATTAGTGAATAAATATGAATTAATGTGGGTAGTCTTGATATTATTTCTAATAAATATGTAGGTTCTATTTATCCACCTATGAAAATAAGGAGGAACACTTTCTAACTAGATAAGTTTTACTAGTATAAATGAATTTGAAACTTATAAATTATATTCTCTCTTTTTTTTAGTAGGAAAAATTCAACCATTTCAGACTTGTAAGCAAAACTACTTGATCCTGCGCCTGGATAACATATTTGAAAGATCTTATACAAAAAAACATTCGAAGCCTTGGAATTGATTGATGCGCTTGGATTGTGGGTCCATTTCATGAATTTTTACAATTCATGCCACCTGAGTTATTATATGGTACATCATTTTATATTTTTTAATCTATAAGTTTGTTATAATAGCATAAATTTTAAACTCTTTTTCATAAATATGAGTTTTTATAATGTCCAACTAAACCAGTACATCAAATTTAATATAATATCTCAATAAAAAAAAATCAGTATATCAAATAGAGATTTCATAAATTCAGACTACACGAACCGAGAATTCTCAAACCCGCAATTCAACCGTACCCAAAAGTGTCGTGTATTAATTATTATCTCTAGATGCAAACCCTTCCATTTTATCTTTACAGCTCATTCGCGTATTCTGACATTAAAATGTCAGTTACATTACATCACACTACAAACATTTCTCCTTCATTGACAAAATCGTCAATAAAAAGAAAAATTAATAAATGTAGGATTCAGCTTTAATTTATATGTTAAATTAATTATATATTTGGTTTATGTAATTTGTGATCACAAGGCTCAATTTTATTTTACTTTTAAAAGTATTATTTTAATCCCTATAATATAGTTAAATTCTACTTAACGTCTATCATTAAAAATAGTGTTAATTTGTCAACATGAGCCAAGGTTAACTGATAGATATTTTCTCCTTTCTTTTGAGATTGAAGAGTCTCCCCTCCCCAATTTACTACATCAAAATCAATTTTTTGTCAAGGTTAAAAAACAATTTACTAATAAGACCATTCATGAAATTAAGCTGAAATATATGGACTAAAATAAAAAATTTAAAAAGTCTAGATTAAATTGACAAAAGTGACAAAACATATAATTTTATCTAATTTAAATTATCATTCTTTTATTTGAGTTTGTAAAAAAATAACCAAAGTAATGAAAGAAACCTTTTAACCTTGAATCAGAGCTCATACTTTGAGAACTAAAATCTGGCTTTTGTTGTTGTTTTTTTTTTTTTTTTAAGAAGCTACATTTGATAATCTCAGCAGAGAATTAGCCATAACGACAAGAGACAAACAGCATAATTAGCAAAACAGCCACTCCTGACTCTGAGGGCTGAGCCATTAGAGCATCTTACAGATAAGCTTCTGATTTCAATCAAATGGGAAAATGTATCATTTCTTGATGAAATTCATTACCCAACAAACCAACTTGTCTGTTTCGAATTGAACGTAACTAACGACGATGTACAATCGAGGCCAATGTAGGAAACTAAGTTACGACAGTTCATTATACTTCTTACAATTACAACATCACATGGACTCTTCAAATCACTCTTCTAAGATTCTAACCCTAATATATATTAACAGAATACAAGTATACTACTTATCAACTCAGAAACAGTGACAACTCAATATGATTTTGTTTTTTTGAGTCTGTCTCAGTGATGCCGCTGCAGAAAAGACGTGAGGCTTTTTGGCAACTTTTCCACGCTGCTTTCACGTGTAGTTCTTTTTAAAAGGAATTCATGAGGGTATGTTGAAGTGAAATAGCCATGAAATGACGAAGGCGAAAACCATGCAGGCTAGTAAGAAATTCAGGAACCTGTGGCCCTGCCAGAAGTTTCGAGCTTCAGTGGAGTTTGGGGGTGCCCCGGTAGCAGAAGCAGCTGTTGTTGTTGTTGTTGCATCATTTGACTCGTTCCTCTGCTCTATTGAATCGGCTTCATGAGTACAGGTGACATTGTGTGCAATTGATCCACAGATTTCACAGGTGCTGTAACAAATGACAGATGGGTCATTGCAAAGCAGAAACATAAAGCACATACCAGGTTTTTCACAAATTGCAAGGCACATGCCCTTTCCTTGTCTTCTCAGAAATAACAACAGTCAAATTACTCCAAACTAATACCAGTCAAAGCTAGCAAGCAGAGCAACATGTGGTAACAAACAAGTTTTCTCTTGACAAATCCCTCCAATTGTGACAAATTTTCTCAGCCAAACTCTCAAAGGTTGCTAACAGGGTCAAAAGAAACAAACTTCAAAACACTAACTATTTTAATAAATTAATTCTTCATGGTTTGATTTAGAAAACAAATTTTTTTCCAACTAATGCAATAGACGCAGTGAAGATCGTTCTGAGAAACCTTTTGAACATGATCTGATGCCTTGGTCCAAAATAATAAGATTTATCACCTTGACAGCAAAGATTAAAAAAAAAAAAGAGTAAAGAGGTTTCAGACAGCCCATACTGATTTGGGAAGCAATAGAAAAAATAATAAGATTGAGTTTCAACTCGAGATCAAAATGTTGATATTGATGGATTATGCCAATCATGAAATTGTCAATATCATTAAAAACCTGGATAAAAACTATTCAAGGTTCAAAATATAACTAATCTACATTTGTTAAATTTTTCATTATGTGTAATAATGAATGGTTGAAAAGAGATTCTCAATCACTTGCCCCATTTAGTAACTTTTTTTTTTATATAAGGAAAATTTGATTCTTCAACTAATACCCGGAAAAAAGAGATTTTTCCACTTGCATCAATGTCATATATAGAAGTTATTGAAATTACCAAGAAGATATTGCTAATATTATGAATATTTACTTATTCGGTTCCAAGTTCACAGTTCACATCAGAGGAGAGAAAACGTTATCAAACGGCTTCACTCAGTTAGTGAATAGGCTCCAACCATTAGTATATGCAAGTAAAGAAAGCAACATTACATCTAGGAAAAATTGAGGATTCTTTCACGAATCGAAGGGAAAATTCTTCTGCAAAAAGCACAACCATGCCAAGAACTATGGTCACCTGGATAAAACTCCATCAAAGCCCCATTCATCAAATACAAATCCAATTCTTCTTTGTTTTGACAAAACAACACATTTCACTTTGGCTTTTGTTCCTTACAGGAGAGAAAACTATAGATTATCACATGATCATACTCACAGCATATAAAATTACAGTATTAATAATATAAGCAAAAGAAAAAAGAGAAAAAAAGCAGGAATCAGTCAAATTTAGGCAAATCAGCAATGTTCCAAAAGCTTAATACTTTTGACACAGTCAACCAAAACACTAAAAAGGGGAAAAACAAAATGAGGATCATATTCCAAAAAAAAGTGAAAACTTTTGTTTTTTTTACAATTTGAGTAAGTGAAGAACTTACATATCACCCTTAATCTTGAACCAAGCTTCAGCACAGTGTTTATGAGCAGCAGCTAAATCATCTTTACAAGAACAGCCAAGCTCAATGGGAATTCCAGATTCATTATTAGAAGAATCCAAACTCAAATGACAAATCCGACAATCCCTTTCGATTTTAGACAAATGTACCTTATTCTCAGCTAACCCAGATTCCAGATCCATCTCTAAAGAACAATCAGACCCTTCTTCTTCTTGTTCTTCCTCCACACTGATTACGTGGGAGTCGTTTATTGTTGTCATTACAAAAACCCAGAAACAGAATCCTCATTAAAAACCCCTTGGCAAGTTCGACTAAAGAAATAGCTTTTCCAAATGGGTTTTTGTTTTTTTTCAAATGGGAACTGTCAGTTTTCCTCTGCTTTCAGGCTATGGCAGAGTGACAGAGGAAAACGACGAGGAAAGATTTGGAATTTGGGAGACAAATTTTACTCTGAGTTATGCTGAGTATAGAGGAATCATTGAGCTTCTTTTGCTTTTGCTTTTTTTTTTTAACATTTGAAAGGAAAAGTAGAAAGCGTGATCTGCCAAATCATTGAGAGAGGAAAGAAAAAAAAAAAGGAGATTTTTTAGACAAAAATTTACAGTACATTATGAACAAGAACAAGGCAAGAAAAAATTATCAGCCTTTTCTTTTTCCCACTTACATAGAGGAAGGAAAGTTGATGGGTTACCAAATTTACTGTGTGAGGGAAATCAAGAGGACATGAATGAGGCTTTGGTTAATTTATTTTGTTTTCCACTTTTATTTTGTGAAATGCAAACGTTTAATCTAATTTTTAACGTGGTCTAATTATGTGTTTTTCTCTCTAATATAAATATGTAGGGAGCGGATTTGAATCAATGTAAATATCTTATTACTAGATTGGTTAAGAGTCTCGGTTTGATGTGGTGTTTTGTTTTTAAATGTGTCATTAAGGTAATAATTCTACCTACTTATGTGGTGTGGTGTAAGGGAGGAGATTTGAAAATTTAGTTTGATAGGGAGAATGAAGTCTCTTTTAAATTTTAGTCTGATATGGTGTTTTTGTTTTCTAAGCAATTGTTTTTAGGATTAATTGCACTAGTGACCTAAGGGTGGGGATGAAGAAAATTTACTTATTTTTGAAGAAAAATAAAATTGATTCTCATCTATCTATTTTTAAAAGTGAAGCTGTATTAAAAGTCCCCCCCTTTCAATTTCATATCTCAGTGTAACAAGTCATTCTCGTTTCTAATTTTGTAGTTTTTATTATTTGAACATGTTGATCAAAACAGCATTATAAATGAATGATCCATGATAGATTGATTGTGATAATGATTGATTGAATATGATAAGTAGTAATCAATTTAAGTAAGAATCATTAATTCTATATGTCAATTATAGTGATAACTTAGTTGTGCTATAAATAAATTACTATATTTATAATCACCAAGTTACTTAAAAAAAATTATGATCCCGAACAAAGATACTCCTAGTTGCAAGAAAATACTTATTAAGACTATTTTTTGAGGAGAGTATACTCAAATTCTCAATCCATCACTATAAAATAAATTTTTTATGTTATGATGGGAAAACTTCAATAAACCTTTAGAGTGTGTTCCGCTCACGAGTTCGAGTAAGGAGTTGACATAAGCGTAATCGATGTTTGTCTTCCAATTTGATAACTCATGACGTTGGGTTCCTCAACACATCATTTTTAGTAATCACATTTATTTTTCACAATTTCAACATATTTTACACTAATTCAGACTTGACAAATCCATTATTTTGGATGATCCTAACATAGTCTAAAAACTCCACTATTTTGGATGTTGGGCGCTTAGGCCCAATAGAAATGGGTCAAGTGTTAGTTTTTTTTTTCCCTTCTATCAGCCACTTGGCCCATTTCTATTGGGCCTAAGCAGTCAAGTTTTGTTCTAAAATGAGGATTGTTAAAAACAAGTATTTTGACCATTCAAACATTAATCGTTGAGATTGTCCAAAAATCAACCATAGGCCAACAAATCTATAATGTTGTTCGTAAGTATTGGCATTAGTTATTTTAGCGATGTGGTTTCTTTGATGTGGAAAGGCATCAATTTCATTAAGATTGATCAAATAGATGAACCTGAATCTGGGATTCTTTTTTACCAGATTGCTAATGGTACGTGACTGAGACAGTGACTGAAGAGACAGGGGACCGACTCCAATATTTAGGTCTGTGTAATCCTAAAGGGGGTGTTTGTTTTGAGGGTTTGGGAATGAGAAATGGGTGTAGGAATGGGTTTGTGAATCCATTCTCATGTTTGTTTCACCCTTCTTTTTACATGAGATTGACATCTCATTCCCATGATTACTATTAGATTTGACATCTCATTTCCAACACACTCACATTATTTTCACTATTCATTCTCATTCTTATACAATTCAAACACATTCTTCACAAATCCAGGCATCACAAACCCACACTTTTCTTTCCCATGCATCACAAACCCAGACATCCATTTCTCAAACCCTCAACCAAACACCCCCAAAGAGTAAAACACTTTGAGTGAGAGCCATCACCACCATCATCGTATCCATTATTATCTCTACATTTTCATCAATTTTTTTTACGAATTAGAGGATTTGGATTCTACGGTTTCTTTCACAATTTTACAATCACGGATTATGGGTTATCTAAAAACTCAGTTTGAAATAGTTTGGAGAGATATAACCATATAAAATTATAAATAGTCTCTTTTGTCATACCTATATCAAAATATAACCGATTTTTTAACCTTTATTGCGAGATTTACCTATTAATAGTTTAGTCTTTTTTATGACTGATTTGACCTCATCTAATTTAATTTTATAATTTTGGCAAATCGGGATCTCATAAGTTACTAGTTAGTAAAATTGGTTTCTAAAGCAATCATTTACGATTCATATTTAATGTCTAATTGCAAATTCTAAATTAAGAATTTCCTAACACATTTTTGCCAATTGTGTTTTTTATTTTTCTTAGATATACTAATATTCCTCATATAATACTCATATGATCAACAAAATTATCAATATAAAACACATGTATAATACTAATATACTTTATATTACTTATCAACAAACATATAAAAATATAACACATTTATAATGTCATTATACTTGAAAATATAACACTGATATACCTTAAATTACTTTTCAGTAATCAAATCATTATAAAACTCATGTATAATATTGATATACATTATTAAAGAAGGTCATATAGGTGGCTATCTTCAATCAATTCACCTTATTCGATCGACCACCTTCTTTATTTTTAAAAACTTTTGATTTGAAAAATCTTGCAAAAATAAAAATAAAAAAACAACATGCTAATTTGTAGGCACATTTTCATTTATTCATAGCTTATTTTGTTTATATAATTTTCTTTTTCTATTTATTAAACTATTTCCTTAAATGTATAATTGTGTCTATTTTGGTCCTTTACTATACATGGTTGATGTTATCAATCCTGCATATTGCAAACTTCATTCAGAATTCAAATAGGTGTCAATTTTTAAAAATCAAGCCTGAAATTGCTATATATATATATCCTTAGTTTTTTAAATTATTTTTTAATGGTTATCAAAAACACTTTTAAACATTTTCACCAGTTATCCCAAACTAACACTAGCTAAAAGTCCATCATCCTTAACAAAATCATTCATTTCCACTATTTAAATACATTTTACACTACTAATTCAAAACTAACAAACCCACTTTTATATACAATACAAACACAAACTTATCAAACCCCCTCCAAACCCACGAGCGAAAAGCCCCTAGAGATTTGTGGTTAAGTTTTTGTGTTATTGGAGTTTAACAAGATTTTTGTTACTTCAATTATAGATTTAATCTTTGTGATTTGATGTTTGTTTTAATTTAAATTTTTGTGGTTAATTTTTTTAATTTAAATCCTATGATTTAGGGTTTAAATTAAACCCTATATTTTTTCTAAAGTTTCATTTTTCATATTGTTTGATAAAAATCTTATAAATATCTCTACTACTATTAAATTTACATGTAAAAAATCTCACTTCTATTTTTAAAACCACATCATAATATGCCTTAACCACATCAACATTCAATGGACATGACCTAAACATGTTAGTTAAAATCTAAAATTAGTGTTTTATTAGTAAAACTAAAAATTTATTATGTCATGAGTTTCAACAAATGTATAAATATTTAACAGGTGAATGGTGAAATAATATAGTTTGTAAAAGAAGAGAAAATCATATTGTTAAAAAACCTTTAAACTAAGGATTTTATTATAAAAACCTGTTTTTTCAGAGATAATTAGGTGCAACACTCATTAAAATTTTAATAATTATTAAGATAAAACGAAATATATTATTTTTTTTCATGAATAAAATGGAAAACAGGTTGATTTTTATAGGAGATTAACGATAGAAGTATATATTACATTTCAAAGACAATTTTGACTTTCCTTCTAAATTTGCTTACAATTTCAACTGCTTTAAATATTATTTTATAAGGTATATAAAAAATAAAATAAGAAATCATATAGTCGTAATTAAATTATTAAAATAAAGAAAAATAAATAAAAAATAGTATTTTTGAAAAAGTAAAAATAAAAAATCTGATGATGGGCTTGCTAAATATATCTCTGGAGCCCAAAATGAGCCACGAACTGAGGTTTGAGGCCGAGGTTGCCCTATTGGGCCACAAAAGCTCACCAGCCTGTCCAGACTCTTCAAGCATAGAGATCCTGGTGACATAGTAAAATAGAACCACATCTAACCTTTAATTATGAATGATTTTAAAAAATAACCTAACAAAAATCTTAGTTTCTTTTTATCTTTAAACGAGAGTTTTCATGTGAATTCTTACTTATTAATCAGTAATTAGTTATGAATTTTAGGGTAATTTAAAAATTCTCGATAAAATGATGGTATTTTTTTATAATTGAAATGGTTAATAGAGTAGTTAAGAAAGTTTCATGGTAAAATTAATGCAATTGATTTTTTTTATAAGAAAAAAAAACATAAAGAAGAAGACTGCTATTGAATTGACGATGGATACTTTGTTAACTCATATATTACTACAATATCAATATCGATATTATTATGAAAAATAATTAGCAAATGTTTTTTTCTAATATTCATAAATATATCATTTTAAAAAATATTTATAAATAATTATTTTTTATATAAATAATTGATTGAATATGATATATTGTAAATATTTTAATTTTTTTATTTGGTTACATATATTATCATATTAAGAGAATACTATATTTATAAATATTATAAAAGAAATTTTAACCACTTTTGTTAATTTATTCATATGTCAATGAAAACCATATCTTATTTTAAATTATTGGAGAAGTAAAAGATATCACGCTCATATCCCAAGCATAATGCATCACGTATGAGCATAAATTCCTCCTAACAAGCATGGGCACAAATCTAGGTATTGAAAAGTATAGGATGAATTAAGAAACTAGCATAATTTCTAATACTTCACATGTTGTTGTTTAAAATAAATTTTCATAAAATCCTATTCAATAAAAAAAAAGACTTTTTTTAACATGTTGCAGCATACTATTGGTGCAACCAAGTTTTATCTCATTCGAAAAGAGATTTGAGTTTCATGCTCAAGATAGTTTAAAACAAAGAAAATTAAAACTTATAAATGTAACAGATGATTCATCTAATATCCACAATGTTCTATAAATAAAAAATTACTAACTGTTGAACATAATTTACAAAACTAAAATGTAATGAATTTGATACCCAAACTAAATTGAAAAAGGTTATTTTTAGACCAAAATCTATAGTATTTGGTAGAGGTGTAGCACAATAGATAGGGAAGGTGTCCTAAAAAAAGGGATGAAGAGAGGTAATTGAGTCCATGTGAGGCATATTGAAAACCCATGTGCCAAAGTTAGAAAATAAAATGGCCATACCCCCTTTGTCCTGTGGGCTTTTGCCTACAATTAATTGCTCTTTATTATTGCCTAAGGCATTAATTAAAAAAAAAACACAATTGAATGAGATTCCTTTGAGGAAATTCAAATTCCTAGTCCTCTTATTAAACCCACATCACACCCCCACTTTCTTCTATCTCTTACCCTTAATAATGCCTTTTTCCTGTTTTTCTTTATTGTCCTATTCCATCTCTTTATCATGTTTAAATGTTATGTCATCACACTATTTCGATATATTCATATAATATTATAATATACATTTCTCTATGAAAAAATATGATATAATTTCGAGTAAGTATAGTTTCAAATGGTTAGTTACATGTCAACGTTAGTATAGTTTAACTAACTAAGCATCAGCTCTTTTCCTATGAGATCGAAGATTCGAGTCTTCCCTCCTCTAATGTAATATAATATCTCAGGAAAAAAATAGATTAGTCATTTGCTTCTTTCCCATAAGGTCGAATATTCGAGTCTCCACTCCCACAAGTTGATGTAATATCTTTAAAAAAAATCGATTAAATATATAATAAATTTAACTTTTAAGTTTAATAACAAAATAATAATAATAGATATGCGTTTGCATTTGATATTTTTTTTAGTAGTTCACCACACTTTTTAATGTATCAACGTAAACATAGCTCAACTGCTAAGACGGTATTGGTGCTTCCTCCCATAAGATCAAATGCCCAAGTCTACTCTCCTCCAATTAATAGAACATCTTAAAAAAGAACTCATTTTTAGATATTATTAATTATATGTTTTCACCAATATTTTAGAATAATATAAAAAAAATGTTCCTAATTAGGTTAGGGACCCTTTGTATGTATAAATCACAAGGAAATTATTTAATAAGGGAAAAAGAAAGAGTGAAAAAAAATTGATATTCTCTTTACGAGCTACTAAGTTAATATTTGAATCTTCTCCCAAATGAAAGAAAGAATGGGATTCAAAACCCAACAAAAAGTTTGAATAGCTTGTTTATTTCATTAAACGTCAAAACCATGGTTCAACTTGTTATAGTGCAAAAGGATAGAAGTTTTCTTGATCACACACTGCAAAACTTATGTGTTAGCTGTGGTCCTAGGCCATTACTCAACCCCCATTAAAGCCTTTAACATCAAAGGTCAAGAATTTAATTTTTCAATACAAAAGTAGTTGCTTTCCTTAATAGGGTACAACATGTAATTTTGAACCTCACATTTTGTACTCAATTAGTTAGCATAAACTCTCTACATTTACTGGAAAGTTTCTCTTATGTGAGAAAATTCAAATTTCATTCACGATGGATATGCAATTCATCTAGATCGTGAATTCGTTAAGATATTTGAATTTGATTTCTAACAAAATAATCTTGCACGATAGATTTTAGGATTTAGCATAAATTGTTAGAGTTTAATTTATGATATGAATTTATGAACTAATTTTCAAACACTAATCATCCGTTTAACTGGTAACTTGTTTGTTTAAAAGATTCAAGGTGTGAAAAGATTGTCATATAAATGGAAGATGATTAAGTTATAAGGTTGTCTAAGAAGATTCTTTTGCTATACATGATGGGTTACAAAGGTTGAGAGGAAGCATCCATTTTGTTCCAAAATTGAGGAACATTGATGCATTAAAAGATGAACAACTAATTCCTTGACTTTCATATTATATCTCAAGCAAAATATATGTATGTATAATCAAAACCAAAGGGTTCTATGTTGTTGTTTTTTCCCTTTTGATACCATTAAAGACTTGTTTAGGAGTGTTTATAAAATAAACGTTTTAAATTAAATTACATTTCTAATAAGTACTATTATAACAACTGCTTAGTGGTATATTATTTTATTGTTTAGATCTAATATTTAAAAAAAAGTTTGTAATCTTGTTTAGAGTTTTTGTTAAAGAAAATGTGTGTAGAATAGAAATAAGCTAGAGAAAGCTGTATAAGGAGAAGTTAGAGACTGTGTGGAAAAATAAATAAGAGGGAGAAAATGTGTAGAGATAAGTTAGAAGGAGAAAATGTGTGGAGAGAAGTTAGAAAGAGAAAGTATAATGCAGAGATATGTTAGAGAGAGAAAGTGTGTAGAGAGACGTTAGAGAGATAAAATGTGTAGAATAAATTAGAAATACAAAGTTCAAAAAATCAAAATCACTTAAAAAAAACACCTATTATTTACTTCTTCAAAAAGCACTTTGAAGTGCTTTTGACTTTTACAAAAAGTGCTCATAAAATATTGTCAAACATTAATATTATATTTAAAAAGTGTTTTTACTTATTTAAAAGCATTTTTAACTTGATCAAACACACCTTAATACATGATGTGGGGAGAGGGCAAAAATCAAGTGTGGTGGGGCCTATATAGCACCCAAAGAGAAAAGCCTGCAATGTGGGCGCCTTGTGGTCCACATTTGCTTCACAATTTGGACAAGATCTTGCACCACATCATGATCCAAGGGTTGCACTAATCAAAGCAATGGTGGTGGTGGTAGTTGTTGAGGATGTCTATATATATATATGTGTGTGTATACTTTCTAACCATATAATATTTCTTAAGCACAAATTTTTAATTAAGTTTCTAATTGTAAATAATTAGGATTCTCATACGCTTCATGTAATTAGTATGAAAAATTGGGTAAAAATGTTAATTTAGAGAATAAAATTTAAAAACTCAAATAATTATAAAGGAAAGTGGGACTAATATTTTTTAGGGTTTTTTTTTTAAAATGGTACTTTAAAAATTAATATTTTCAAAAATAACAAAAGTTTTGAATATTTTCAAAAATTATATTTCTCAGACTGAGATCCACCAATCTCATCTGAGATTGGTCTAGTCTCAAATTGATGGAACCTTAATGTAATAAATGTTATTTTTGAAATATTTCAAAACATTTAATATTTTTAAAATTACTCATAAAAAAGTGTCATCTATTAAAATTTATCTATTTTTTACGAGAAGAAATTTGTTGACTATTGGTAAAATCCAAATATTTATTGAATACAATAAATAAACCAATATAAGTGAGCAAAATAAGAAAGTAAATTAACTAGCTCCTACCAACTGCCTCTAGTCAAATCCTAATGCTAGAATAGTTATTTGAAGATATTATAAAAAAAAAAAAAGATACTTTTTAATAATAAATCTTAAATATAATAAAAGTTTTCATAATTTTTAAAAATTTATAAACATTCATTAATTTAATGAAAGAAAAGTATTAACTTAACGAAATTATCAAAATAGTAAAAATTAATAAAATTAAAAAAAATCGATATCTAATTGAAAACATCTCAATAAAATCAAAATAAAGCCAATGAGATTCCCTTATGTAATATAAGAAAAAAATTAATCAAAACAAATTCATTAATTAAATGAAAGAAAATAAAATACCATATTTGAAAATAAACCAAAATTGAAATTAAGATGGAAAAAAATGTATTTGAATGTAATTATTTATTAGAAAAAAATGCGATTAATAGTTTTAGATCGTGACAATGCTAAAGATGGAATGTTTATTAAAAAAAAAAAAAAACAAAACTAAACTAAGAGTTGTTTTTAAAAGATAAAAAAATGAAAAAAAAAAAAAAATCGTACAAAATTAATTGTGGTTAGGGGATCCTAACCCAAGATGGGTATTTAAAAGTTGAAATCAATCGGTAACTAGTATTTACCAGTTAAATTATCTCCTTTATATTTAAACCCTCTTAAAATAATTTTACAATTTAAAACTCAGGTGGAAACACATTTAACAAACATAGACTATATAAATTTAGGTTTCTTAAACTCATCCTGACTTCGCTGCCTCAAACTACATAAACAAATATAAGCTACATCACCCGAATTTTAAGACTAACAACTTCTCCTACCAAACAATCTTAAATTCTCCCTAGTCCCTACTTATATATGTCTTATTCATTAAATATATATTAAATAGTATTTCTCTTTATTGGAGCGGCATTGGTTCAAACATATTAGTTAGATCCAATATCCATTAAATCTAATATACAAGAAAATAAAAGTAGATTAGAGTGTGAAGGAATAAATGTAATATTTATGGTATAGTAAATAAATAATAGGGGAACAAAGAATGGGCCACAAGGCCTTCATTAAAAACAAGAAGAACAGCGAAAAAAAGGGTATTAAAAATTGTGACCTAACTTTGTAAGAAATTCTAAAGGGAGCTGGGCTGACCCACTACTGATATAAAACCCTTTCCCTTATGTTTGGCTTCTTAGAGCAAATTCAGGTCCTACGAATATTACTATTTCTCTTTTTTTCTTTATATCATTTTAAAATCTATTTGATTTTATTAAATTATACAACATATCCTTAACCTATAGAGTTAGTTTCAATTTTTATCTCGAACGTTTTAAAAATTTTAGTTTTATCCTCAATCGTTTAATTTGGAAAAATTACACTTTAAAAATTTCCCGAATAAATGATATATTTTAAATAAATTAAAGGATTGAAGGTAAAATTAAAACTTTTAAAAGTTAGAGGAAAGATTGAAACCAGGGTATTTTGTATAATTTAATCTTATTATTTTAAAAAGATAAAAGCAAACATAAAAAAAAACAAAAAAAAAAAAGGGAAGATGAAGCAAAATCTGGTCAAAGGTATTTGTTTTGGAGGATCTCTCTTTTTATATATAAATATATTGCTGCAGCTTCTTTCTTACAAAAACAACACATTCTTATGAGAGAGAGAGAAGCTTTTTTTCTGCAACTTCAGGAGGCATCCAAAGGGATCGCATTGATCCCATTTAATAGTCTAGACCTTTTTTTTCTTTGCCATTAATTTGGATCATGCTATCTCTTTGGATTCCTCCTGCAGTGTAGCCTTTCGTGGAGGAGCCGCCGTGTCGAACACCGATCGAAATCGCCGGGAGATTTATCGTGATGATATTACGAAAATCTTAATGTTTCTTTGATTTGTTTTTTAGGTTTAAGCTTTTGTTTATTTCATTATATGGTTATGCATCTCTTCTATAATTACAGGTATTTCTTTCCTCAAACCCTTGTATATTGCCAAAAAAAAAAAAAAAAAAAAACGTGTTATGTTCTTCTCCCATTTGTTTATCTTGACAAATTTGCATGGATTTTTTTACCCTCTTTGGTTTTATTTTTTTGAGCTTTGGTGGTTGTTGATAAAAAAATATATATAATCTCCGATTGTTATGTATTCTACTTACATTTACATTTACTTTCTATTCGTTGACGATAGAAGTCGTTATTTATATCTTTTATATTTTTTAGATATTATATGAGTTATGTTTTCAAGTTGAGTATGTCCTGATTGACCGTAATCATACATGTATCTAGTTAAGTATTATGAAATACTTGAAAATATATATAATAATTAAAAAAAAAAAAACTATAGGAGAAATATTTAACAACGCTCTTACTCTTGAACAGTGAAAACTTAATTAACTACCGTTATAATGGTTTATTTTAATTAATTATATTTTTAATAAATAAGTTGAAGAGATGGTAGTAACTTTAAATCCAAGAGATTTTCTCTCAAGTGTTGATTATTTTCCTGGTGAGAAATTTTATTTTCTTGGTGGCCAAACACAGAAGCAAATCCACCAACTTGATTGGGTGAATTATATGTAAAGGGGTGCTGGAACCATGGCATCCATATATAGTGTGTTGAAAGGAAACATCTGAGCTACCAAAGTCACGTGCTTTCAAGTTTCAAGGGCGGACTTTTTTTTTCTTTTTCTTTTTTTTATAAATTTCGAATCCAATGCAGTTGAAAAAAAGATATATAATTAGGATTAAAACTTGTTCCCCACCAATTTAATATGAAAAGCTTTTCATATTATTTCTTATATTTTTATTTCATTATCTATATATATTTTGTTAAATTTAGAACATTTGATTTGATCTTGTACTTTGACACTTTTGTGAATTCAACCTATTTATATTTTTATTATTATACTTTTATCATTTGTGTCAATTTAATTTGGTTTGTGTATTTAAAAAAAAAATCATTTTAATGTATGTTCTTTGGTTAAATCTTATTTATAAGTTGATAATATTTTTTTATAAATGTTTAAAATCAAACTTTACACCTTCCTTCTGATAGATGTTTTAAATTAGTGATTGTGACATTAGTTCACCACATCAATGGCAAAATCGTATTGATAATCCTTATAACCATTAATGAATACTTTTAATTTCGACAATAAAATGATGATAAGAATAAATTAATAAGTACAGATCAGTAAATTTGTGAATAATTAAAATAATAATATACACAAGAAATTATTGAAGTCAAGACTCTCAACCTTTTAAAATTAATATATTATTAAATATATTAAATCACCACTAAACTCAATATTTAAACAAGAGCTAAACATTGTAGAATTTTTAATGAATGGAGAGAAACTATCATCAAAGTGATTCAAACTCTTGACAGTATACTCTACTACCATATTAAATCATTAATAGACTCAAAAACTTAAATTAATGAGTAAAAATAATTTAATCATATATCTCAACAAATATAACTTATTTATAAGATTTAACTAAAATATAACGATGTCGACCAAGACTAATCCATTACTCATGAGCAAATATATGTAATGTACTGATTAAAATGAAACATGCAAAAAGTATATGATAAAAAAAATATGGATAAAAAATTGGGGTTAAGAAATGGCAGCTAATCGTTAGAGCTCCAAATTTAGGCATGGGCCTCTTTTGTTTTAATTTGTCTGTTATCTAAAATTTCCCAATCTTCCCTTTCAAACTTTAGGCCTCGAGCTGAGTGTCCCGAAGGCAAAGGAATCAGATACATGTGATCAAAGATAGATAGCTGATAAGACAATGACTTTTTATTAGCATTTAGTAAATTAATTGCTCTTTAATTTTATTATACAAAAATAATGTTTGATTTATCTTCCATCTATGCATGTGAATCCCAATCTCATGTCTTGTAATTTGGTTTACCATTACTTTTTTTTTTAATATTATGGCAATTGATTAAATCTATTTATATTTCACCAAATCTATTTCAATTATTATCAATATGAACATAGTTCAACTGGTTAGGTATATATTTCATTCATTTGAACTCGAATGTTCGAGTCCTCCCTTTCCGCTTTGATGTAATCTAAAAAAAAATCTATTTAAATTATTAATCTCTAAATTACAATATTAGAAAATTGATTTTGAACACTTGTTATCTTAACAATATTATAATTTTTAAAAACATAAAAAAAGACTACCTTACTTCAACACAATTTGATATAAGGGAAGTAAAACAAAAGATAAAATCAAAATAGAGTAAATTGGTTTAAAATAATGTGGCCCTGTCGAATTTAAAAAAAAATATATATATCATATTGTATATTTTTTATATATGATAAATAGTAAACAACACTCATGTGATTTTGGTCAAATTCATGGAGAGTCCCTCTAGTTCATAATTATGCTAATAATTATCTTGGAAACTCCGATTTGAATGATTCAAAATGTTTTGGAATTCTTATTTCGGACTCTACGTTATGGTGACTTGAAAACTTCTAAATCATCAGTAAACAAATGGGTTAATAACTTCAATCATACCTAATGTTTAAACTCTTTTATTTATTGACCATTTTGAAGTTTTAAAATGACCATAACATAGATCTTGAAATCAGAATTTTAAAATATCTTGAATCATTCAAATAAGAGTTCAATCAAATAAGTTATGACTAAAAGAAAGTTTAGAATGTTTGAAGGGAACGGTTTATTAGCATAATTTTGAACTATATAGGGTGTGATTTGCCATTTTTAAATTACAGAGGCTGTTGAGCGAAATTACATAGGTGCTATTTACAATTTACCCTTTTATATATTTATTAATGAAATGTCAAAACATTTTAAAATCACCTAAAATAACATTTCAATAACTTATTAAAATATTTTATTACTTTTCAGTCAATTTATTGGTTTTTGACTTTTTTTTATAATAAATTATTAAAGTGTTCTGACATTTCAGTAATTAGTTTATAAAAATATGTTATTACAGTAATTGACCTATTATTTTATGTTTGTTGTATTGTGACGGTTATCGAATATTATTAAAATAATGTTGTTAAAAGAAAGGGACACTTACAAATTCTATAAAAGAATAGATACGAGTATAATGAAAGATTATAAAATATATAAATGAGTGATTATTATGATTATCAATATCTATATCGAAAAGTGATTATATAAAAAAGCTGACCGTATAAACTAATTACCTTTTATCAAACTTAATGATTTTTTAATATTTGTCAATTTCATAAAATTACATATTTTATTTATAAATATTTGAAATGGTGAAACTAACCCAAATCCACCAACCAAATATGCCTGTTTTCCAACCTACTGAATTTGGGCCTGGGTCTTGACACATTTGTACCTGGGCTGCACTACCCATCAATTGGGCAGTTGCATATAGTATATATATCTAAAAATATTTATTAAAAAAATGAAGATATGGAATTTTTATCACTAGTCAATTAACTTTATGGGAAAAAAAAAATATAATTATATTTTAAATATTAAATATTGTACAGGTTAAAAAAAATATAACTATTATCAATAATATCAGTCAAATCAAAATTTAATCAAGCTACGAGACACTTATATTTCTTATATAAAATTAGAGATTTAAATAATCTTTTTTATATTTTGTATAAAAACAATAACAATATCATAAATTATACCAAATTATCAATTGATTTTCACGTCTTAATAAAAAAAATTACAACCTTTTATTCATCTGATCTTGTTATATTATAAACTAATTTGAAAACCCTTAATTATTTTTTTTTCAAAAATACTAGTCCTTAAAAAGTGTATAATTGCTCTGTACTTGAATATTTTGCCAATCAATAAAAAATTTACCTTATATTTTCAATCAATAATTAAAGATATATAGATAATATATTTTTAACATGCTCTAGAAATCCGATAAGAGGAAACAATATGTGTGATATAAAATTTGACTTTTATGCAAATTTTATTTCGATTTCACCAAATTGAGTATAATAGTGGTCAAGTATTAAGGTTCTTTTTATGATGGGATGTTTTAATCTCTCTATAAATTAATGTAATCTTCATCTAACTCTCTCTCTCTCTCTCTCTCATGTGTGTGTGTATATATATATATATATATATATATATATATATATATATATATATATATATATATATATATATATAATATGGGGCATTGCAAATCTAATAATATTTTTAAAAATAAAAACTCAAAAAATATTTGTAAATATAGTAAATTTTGATTGAGTTTATCAGTGATAAACATTGAATTACATATTCTTACACTAAATTTATCACTGATAAACACATAAATTACTGTTGATCACTGATAAATAGGATAAAAATTATTAGATTTACAAATATTTTTTTGAATTGATATTTTTATAAATATTATATAAAAATATGTCACCTAATGAAATTCCCCTATATAACTAAATTTTATTGACTTAAACGTTAGGTAAATTATCAACTCAATAAGATTAAGTATCAAGTGTGTTTTTAATTACTTAATGCTTCTGGATAACAATTTTGATTTTGTTGTATATATTTCAAATTTAAGTTGTTCATCACTATTATTTCATTTGCATTTCACTTTTAAAATCCATTTTAAAATCCCACCCAAATTTTAAAAACCATCAAAATATTGTTTCCGAAAATCAAATTTTATTTTATAAATTAGGCAAGAAAAATAAAAAAAATAAAAAATTGAAAATTTTAAAATTAGAGAAATAACGAACAAACCTAATTTTTAAAAATAATAAAAACAAATTATTATTATTATTAAACAATATTTTATCAACTAACTTAACTTTTTTATAAACACTTTGGAATCTTCAACTATTAAGTATTAATATTACCTCCCATATCATTATAGGTACGAGCCTAGGGATGGCAACGGGGGGGGGTCGAAGATGCCATTCCTATCCCCTAACCCGCGGGGATTTTAAATCCTCATACCCTACCCTATCCCCTAATCAAAGAATCGGGGATGGTTCGGGGATTCCCCTTTAGGGGATCGGGTTTCCCACAGGGAAATTTCTCTTTTTTATATTTTAATTCTGATTTAAAAAGAAATATAAAAAAGAATATATATTTAAAATATACATTTTTAAGATAAAAAGAAAACATAATACTAAACATTTTATAATTTATAAGTTAATATAACCATATTATATATTTTTTTTCCTACTAAATAAATATAAAAATAAACAAAATACATAAGATGTTATTAAAATGTCGGGTTTGGGGTTGGGGGCGGGGCGGGGAATGTGTTCCCATCCCCTAACCCTAAAATAAATTTGGGAAAATTTCCCCCCCTAACCCTAACTCTAACCCTATAAAGCGGGGATTCCCCGCCCCTATAGGGTCGGGGCCCCTAACCCGCGGGGAATTTTGCCATCCCTATACGAGCCACTCTTCCTTTATTTAATATAGTATTAAAAAAATACTTTTTTATCATGTTTACCCAATAACAATCAAATATGGCGGCATGCAAGGAGGTTCCGTTAGTAATGTTTACAAATTTGCCCTTAACGCATGTTGTGCAATGGATTTCCGCTTGGTACGTTTTTATTCCTTAAATGTTTTTATTTTAATTATCCCTTAATTCATGGACCATATTTCTTATTGTTGTGATTTTTGATATTTTTTTTCCTTGCCATTTTTTTTATTTCGTATTTTTATCATCACTGTTACGTTTCCTTCATTTTTTATGTCCATAAAAGAACAAATTCCATTCTAGTTTTTCCAATGTAATACAAATGTTTATTTTTTGATATATGTTTAATTTTTATAAACGTTTTTATACGTTTCAAGTCACCATCATCATTCGGCTTGCGGCCTAAAGGCTGGCCCAAGCTTGGCTCGGGTTCGGTTGAGCTCGTTAAATGTTTGGATTAGATATGAGCCTCCTTTTTTTAACGAGCCGACTCGTGGGTCAGCTCATTTGAGCCTCTATAGGGCCAATCCAATGAGCCGACTCGAGCTCGGCCCAAATAAAACTCACAGTATTTATTTATTATTTAAATAAAATTTTATATTATTACCAATTTAAAAATTAAGTTGAGAAAAATGCATATGATTGACAAATGAGTGGGTGCCAACCTAGTTGAGATGTATTTATATTGTAGTGATGCACTTTATTCTCAAATGTTCATGTATTAAATAATTAATAAAAAAAATATTTTTTAAAGTTGATACTTTTGTGTAATTACTAAATAGGATAAAATAAAATAATTAAATATAACGGATAAAACTGAACAATTTTTGGTTTCTTGCTGTTCAAAATAATAAGTTTAATGTATTGTTTTTTTCACTCTTTTTGCTATTTAAAACAATAAGTGTAATATGTTATTTTTGTTAACACTTGATTTTTTTTTAAAAAGTGATTTGAAAGTTATGTTTTTTGAGATAATGTAACATAAAAATGAACTCATATGATAGGCTGAGCTTGGCTCGCTCCTACGAGTCAGGCCCAAGCCCGGCTCGATGAGCCTAGCCCCTAAGCTGAGCCGCAAGCCTTAAAATTTTAGATTGGGACGACTCGGCTCGGCTCAACCAAAAGTATAGGCTCGTTGGGTTTGAGCCCGAACCGAGTTTGAGCCTTCTAATGTTTGGGCCGAGCATTGATGATGGTGAGTTTCAAGTCGATAGTATTTTTTTTCCGTTCTGAATCTGTTTCAAGTCAACTTTCTCTCTAGGGTTACAATTTTTTTTTTGTGAATCTGTTTTGGATTTTGAAAGTGTTTTTTGGATTATTATTATTTTTAAATATATCAATTAATAAACAAATCTCATAGTTATTGAAATATCTTCCTATATATGACATTATGACATAATTAACTGCTACTTTTTAGGGATTTAAGACGGTTGCTTTTGGTAGAGAGCAGAATCTATCTTTTCAATTCCATCATAGACGCGCGTGGATGTATTGTGGGCATTGATGAAATATTATTGCTCAATACAGTTTTTATGATATAAACGGTTTTCTTTTGGATAAATATGAAATTAACACAAGTTTAAAACCAAGTATGGTGCCTAAACTTTTTTACTTTTTCAATTTTATTCTTAATCTTTTAAAATTCTATTTTAATTTTCAAACTTCACATTAAAAACGAAAAACGAAAAAAAAAAAAAAAAAACGCACCTACACTATTTTCTATTTAAAATCTATTTTGGTCAATTTAGTGACCCAAATAGATTTGAATCCTATAAAAGAATAAATTGTACAACGATGTTTGACGAATCTGGACATGGTCTTCACGGACGGATTATGTAAAGACGACAAAAGGTCAAGATTACGAAGAAAAATACGACGAAGAAAGACGAGATTCGCAAATTTCTGTAATCTGATTCTGTAATTTCATAGTTTCTGCATAACAATGGTGAAATTTCCCAATTTCAGGTACAAATTACCCTTTGAGATTTTAGTTTTCATTTTTCTTTCCTTTCTTTTCAATCCCATTTCCTCATTTTCCCTTCAAACCCTCGACAACAAACCCAACTTCGATTCCGACATTGCCCTAATCGGAGACGCCGAGGTCGTGGATGATGATAATGTCGGTTCTTTTGTGAAATTAACCCGCCCCGTTACTTCAAGTTTCGGTCTTCTTGTTCACACCAAACCCATAAGGCTCGACGGATCTACGTCTTTTAATTCTGAATTCACGTTCTTGCTCTCTCCTGACAATGCCGATGGCCTTGTTCTTTCTCTCTTTCCCGGACATGGTTTCTTGGACGAAACCCCTTTTGAGCTTTCTCGTGAAAAATGGCTTCACGGTATCGAATTTGTTACTGCTGTGGGAAGAAATGTGAGTGATTTGAATGGAAGATATATGAAGACGGAATCCGGTGTTCTTGTTCCGAGTAGCGGTGAGAAATTGAAATCGTGGGTTGATTATGATTCGAGTTCAAAAAAGGTAGAGGTTAGGCTGTGTAAATTTGGTGAGTCTAGGCCTTATAGTCCCTTGATTGCTTACTCTATTGATTTGCTTGATAAATGTGGTGGCATTGGCAAGGAAGTTTATGTGGGGTTAAGCTCATCGAATTCGAATTCGAATAGCGGATCGTCTCAGTTTAGCCGTGTGTTTTCATGGCGGTTTAATCTTAGAAATGTGCCTAAATGGATGCATTCGATGCCAGTGGATCCACGGCGTTTTTCTGATAAACAAGACGGGCATTTGCATGAGAAGCATGCTCATTCTCTAACAATCTTTGCTGGGCTCATATTCGCTACAGGTAGCGGAGCATTACTGGCATTTGTGGTGTTGTTTATGTGGGCTATTGTTGCCAATAGGAATGCCATCTTCCCTGGGAAGCCTCATTCTCAATCTGTGGAATTCCAGTATGAAAAGGTTAGTGTAGATGTAGAGGAAGGATCTAAAGATGGTAGCAAAGCATAAGAGGATGGAGCTCGAGGAGGTTCCGTCAGAACGAGGTTTAGGATTTCCTGTTTTATTTTTCTTGTTGTTTAGAGATTACTTTCTGTAGCTATTGTTTGGTTATTTCTTTCCCGTGCTCCTTCCGGGGAATTTAGAAGAGTTTTAAAGCTTTTGTTGCCCTTTTTTGAGAAGAGGGGTCTTGTCTATTATCTGTGTGACTATGAAATATGAATGCCTAACATGTATGGAAAACTTGGTAGTTTCTATGTGATTCTCATTCTTTTGTGGATCATTTATGTTGTAATATAAATCTAGAAATGATTCACTGCTGATTTTTAATGATCGGGTTATATTTATATTAAAGTTTAGATTAGTATAACTCATTCATTATATGAAGTGCGTGATGCTCGGATGATCGTATGGTTATTGTTTTGGCCTGAACAACACCCCATCTTCCATCTCTTCTCGTTTAGACTGCTTGTTTTTTAACTAAAAAAAATGTATACTGCATTGTAAGAACCAAAGAAATATTCAAATGAGAATAAACTTTTATCAGCTGCACCTGCACCTGCACATCTAGTACTAGTTTTCTGTTTCGTTTTTTTAATTGTCATCTCCAGTTTTGTAGTTTATTTTGTTGTTCTGATCAACAAGTTGAATATGGTTATCTGCATTGTATGTGTGTACCATTCTGTATTTGAAGTATTGAGATTTGGCACAATGCTTGCTCGAAAACTTGTTCTAGTGTTAGCAATCCTTGGAAGGGGTTTTGTCCCCATAATCTTAATTTTGTCATAATCATTGAAGCATCTTTTGCTTCATAATGTGTGTTAATCTGTCTATATCAACCTCGGAATCGTTTGATAGCCCATCTGATCCGTTGTATCAAATTCACTTGATATACTTTATCGGAATTGAGACTGATACCGAAACCTTGCCTCAGAGTAGTCATCCGGATACTCCCCCGCTTTTACAAAGATGCAGATGACATTGAGCATTATAAGAGGAGCTCTTAAATACTCTTGTAACATAGATGAGGCCTATAAGCTGCCCCTTTTTCCTCCTGAGAACTCTGACAATTGTATTATAAAGGATCAAGAAACCTCAACCTCAACCCCGACCATGAATCAAATGATCTTCCAATGCCAAACTAAGAAAAACATTAGCGAACACAACTACTCTTTGTATAAATTCTAGAGTGTATAATTGACATATCGAAGTAGTTTATTTTACGGATTTGAATCATGAGTTTAATCATATTACCTCCTCAAAATTTACGAGTATTAATTTTAAATAATTCTTTCTATATCATGGATTTGTATCCAAACATATGTTATATAAATGGAGAAAATGACAACCTGCCTTAGTGCTTGCACTTTTTTAATTATCATTTTATTTATATCAATTTCAATTATTTGATATTTTTAATTCTCTAAAAATCAGATGCTATATTATCGATTTTAGTTTTATAATCTTCTTATCTACTGTTTTTTAGGTGTATTATCTTGTACTATAAAAAAGGGAGTTGAAATTTGTATAAAAATAATTTGGGAAAAAATCAATTTACACCCCTGAACTTAGTAGGGTGTGTCAATTTAGACCCTAAACTTTTGATTTTATCAATTTAAACCTTGAACTTACGCAAGTGAATCAATTTAAACCCATTGTTACTTTCCGTCTCACTTCCGTTAGAGAAATTAGATCTGCACGTGTGAGGGGAAAATTGATATTTATTGAACGGAGGGAAATGAAAACGTGTAAAATTGCGTGTGTGGCTTCCTCAAGAAGATTCAGTGCAAGGGGGAAGATGATGGAGCAAAAACCTTCTTTCAAATAGATACAAAGTTCTTGAGTACGAAGGACAACGAACGGCGATCGGCGAACGAAGGACGACGGTCCGGTGATTGATTAACGAAAAGGGGTGAGGATTCTCTTTTTGATTAACTTTCCATCTCACATATTTACTTGCACCTATCCTACTCTTCCAAGTCTTCTCCTTCTATTTTATTCTTTTATCAACAATTTATACAATTTTTTCCACTACCTACAGATCTTGGAAAAGGTGGGAAGTGGAAAAGTAGTTATACAATATATGGCAGCTAGGTTGGTCCAACGAATTTCAAACAACCTGATGTAAAGTCTAAAACATATTTGATCGAATCATCCTAATGCTCGAAATCTATTTGACCACATCAAATTTTTAGGGCTAAACATGTTTATATAAATGGAAATTTTTCCACATAATCATCAATTTAAATAGAAATGATAGAAAATTTCAGTAGTCAGAAAAAAAAAAATGTTTATTAAGTTAACATTTCAACCCTGAAGCAACTTACCTTCCATCTATTCTCAATTCTTCTGGTGATCAAAAGCAATAATATATTGAGAGCAACTTGCAGCAATGAGAAAAAGGGCAACACCGTAGAAGACCAAATCATAGAAGACCCAGCCAATTCTTTGAAAATTTGGGGAAGATGGTCTCGCACATGAGAAAAGGGGCAACTAACGGAGGAAAGACGGAAAAGTAACGATGGGTGTAAATTGATTCACTTACATAAGTTCAGGGTTTAAATTGATAAAATTAAAAGTTTAGGGTCTAAATTGACACACACTACTAAATCCAGGGGTGTAAATTGATTTTTTCCCAAATAATTTTGTTTCATGAACATGATCGTCTAAAAAATTGATATTAATATTTCAATTAATCGGCAAAATGATTTCAAAGTATTTAACATATATAATAATTGAAAAGGAAAAATGAGGATAAATAATGTATTTCTTGACTATATGTCTAAAATTAAATCAAGAAAAATATTTCCCACCCTCATCCCAAACAAGTCCATGAGTTATTAGTTTTTAAATATAAAAATGTGACCACATTTAACCAGGAATAATAATATTATATCTAGTTTTGTAAGTCATCAGTTTTTAAATATAAATTAAAAATAATTAATAATTCTATAAAAGGTAACAAGTAACAATTAGTATGTGGTTTGACTTTTTTTTTACTCATATTGATGTAAGAGTGTCAACCACGTCTTAATTTAAATGGTTAGATATATGCTATTTTTTCTTAAAGTTGAATGTTCGAATGTCCCTTCCCTCAATTTAATGCAATATCTAAAAAGAAAAAAATATCATAAGTTTAAAACCATTACCCGGGTTCGGCCTATTTTATTCGGTTAATAATCGAATCAAACTAAACCGAACCGAATCGAACCGTACGACTTGAGTACAATTTTGTTCAAAATTCCCCGAGTTTATGTTCTCATCCTCTTCTTGGTTCTTAAGCTTTCTTCTATTGTTAATGAGAGTCGCAGACAAAGCACGAATCCACGACTCTCTGTCTCTCTAATTTAATCCATTACCATTCCTACTTCCGATTCAATTCAAGTTTCTGAGATCCCGACCCAACCTTAATCTCTCCAAATCGTTAACGCCTCAGCAATCTAACGGCACAATTCGAGGTAAAATTGATTTCCCCTTTCATGTCGGAAGATGTTCTCAGAGCTTAGTCATTGTTTTTTATATTCAATCAGTGTTTCTCAAGGCTTGAATTTTCATCTTTTACTTTGGGTATTCTTCTCTGAGGAAATCCATCAAACAATGTAAAATTTAGTTTTTAATTTCCTAGCATACGTATGATATTGGTTGTGTTTTACAGTGTTAATTCAATGTCGGAAAAAGAAAACTATTCAATGTGGTAATCAAAGTCTATGCTTTTCCCTTTTTCAGTTTTCCATTGTGTGGATTTCTTTCCTTTGGCATTTCAAAATGAGTAAAACTTTGAGAGTGTTGGACTTTTATTTTGAATTTTATTTGAAAAATTTGATCTTTCTTGCCATGTCTAGAATTTCAAAATTAATTCCCTTGCTCTGCTCCGTGTGGAGATATCGGGATTATTGCGTGACTCGTGAGGCCTCTGCTTTATCACTTCTCTTTCATCTTGCAGTTCTGAATTATGTCTTTAAAGTGTTTAGTTTTTCTTCTTCTTTAATAATCGGTTTTTTGATTGGTCAGGTGAGGAATGGCAAAGTTCAAGGATAGGACTGAAGATTTTAAAGATGCTGTGCGGCATTGTGCTATTTCTTTAGAGTATAATGAGGTTAGTAAGAAATCACTTATTTGTTGATGTGATTACAAGATGTTGAAAGACATGCTTAAGGGTTAAAACAAAAAATAACGGCAAATTTGGAAAAAAAAAATGCTACCTCTTTTTTTTCTACACTAAATTATTGCATAGAGACAAATCACATATTTTCATTGCTTCTGTATATATATGCTTTGTGAAGATTACTATTTTACCAGCTGGAACTATGTATATAATGTCCGTGTAAATTATTCGGTTACTATTTTACCAGCTTTCAGTAAATGCTTTTGCAGTTCAAGTTGGCGGCTATTATGGCATCATTCATCATTCAGAAACCTCGGCAAAGGTCATCTTTTTTGAAAGCTGCCCTAAAAACGGTAGAATTATTGATATTACAGTACTTGTTATTTTCTTCATTTTTTTGGCTTTTCCTGAGAACTAAGTCATAGTATAAACTGTCATCTTTCAATGTTAAGTTTCATGATTGCAACATTTAGATATGTGCAAAAACTACTCATGTATATTAGGTTCAGAATATGTACAAACGTGCCACTGCCATAGTTGACTCTTTTACTCTTGTATTAGCTCGAAAGTATTGGAGCTTTGGAAGATTTTTTGCTGAAGCATCGGAAGGACTATGTAGATATGTATCGCACAACAGATCAGGAGAGAGACAACATTGAACATGAGGTTAGCCATCTGACTTATTCAAGAGATCTAATACACTTTACTGCTGCAAATCATGAAGATACATATTATTAACATTTCTTGTCGGTGATTTCACCGTTTTCCAGTTTGTTGTCATAAATTAATTATCACTTGGTCAATTACAAGTTAATCAATTGTTCATCATTCCATTAAAAAGGAAAAAAAAAACAATTGGCAGGAAAACTTTCGGTTACAAGCCTACAAAGGAATTCTGAAAAGATGACTCATGACAGTGTGATGTGTGAATAAATTTTAGTCAGGCTCATAATTTGGTGTGAATATACTGAGAATTCGTTTTAATTCTCATGACGTTGAATTGCTTAATTTCTTTGTATACATCTGTAAAGTGGAAGTTTATTATACCATGTGGATGTTAATTTTCAGAAGAAATGCCATGATCTGCCTTCTTATCTTCATAGGCATGGAATACAGGAGGTCTAAAGATTCTTGAAGGATGCTTTTGGAATTACTAGAGGTTTCTAGGTATAGATACCATGTGTCTAGTTGGTGCTCTTTGTTAAATCTCTTTTGTAATGACTAGCAATTGGGTGCTTTTTTGGGGGATTGATTTTCTATCTGGTTTTTGTATTATCCTTTTCGTTTAATCAATGAAAAATGTTTCCTTCTTAAAAAAAGAAGGATATTGGAATCATACTAAAAGCAGAAAGAAAGTTTTTGTTCATGGGTATTGGATTGGATAATTTATTATTTTTCTGATTTTGCAGGATAGAAATATTTAATATCTTTTTATGATTTTATCTATGCCTCCCTTATGGTGAAATGTAGTTTCATTATATTCAGCACATGTTGGTGAAGAAGATATTTCTGTTCATTATTGGTGAATTTAATCTAATAAAAGTAATTTTTATGTGGAGCATTTCATTTATAAGAGCCGAACTGATATTATATTAATAGCAATGAACAATTACAATAGTTTGCTAAGGTTTCTAGAGGCTTAGCTCTCTCCCTCAAATAGTCCCAAACTACTCTCAATATTTGGATATCCTAAACCCATCTCTATTAGTCTATTTATAACCCCATTCCCCTAACTACCTCTCTCATTTATTTACTAATATACTCGTACTCCCTTTCCTGTCAGACACATTGTGTTGTTAATGTCGTAATATGAACTTTATTGAGTTCAGTTTGGGACATTTTATTGTATTCATACTCATTAAATAATAAAAAAATATGAACATTGTATTTGTATGCAGGTAACTGCCTTCATCAAAGCATGTCAAGAACAAATTGATATTCTTAAAAACAGTATTAACGAGGATGAAACACACTCAAAGGGCTGGCTTGGCATCAAGACTGATAGTGCTAGTGCAGATACTATTGCACACAAACATGGGGTGGTGAGTGTTTTCTTTTTTTACATAATTACTTTTTTATTTTATTTTTTATGAGATGCACACTTTGACACTTCTCCAAACTACTTACTCTTACATGAGGGAAGAAGAGTGAGTGACTGCTGCTGGCCCTATCTACAGTTTAAGAAAATTGGAAATAATGTTTGCCTCTTCATATTCTCAAGTTCTCTCATTCCTCTACTTACTAGATCCATGTACTTTATGATTGATATTCTTCTAGTTGGCCCATCAACTCCAAGTGCCTACCCCTCCAAGTTTGTTGGTGGTGGGGGAGGATTATCAACTCTTTAAAATAGTTGTGGTTTTTTATTTTTCCGGAACAGTTGGATATCTCTTTAGTGTAATGGTTTCCGTTCCTTTTGTAATAATATCCTTCCCGCAACCCCTCCAAAATAAAAACTAAAAAATCGATCCATTCTTTTTTTTTTTGATACCGTGAGTGTCCTGGTCAGCTTACGTGCACCACGACTAATCTCACGGGACAACCTCATGACCCTAGTAGGTGGCCAACATGGTATTGATTTGAAGCTTTCTTCTTTTGATTGAAGGTATTGATTTTGAGTGAGAGACTCCATTCAGTTACATCACAATTTGATAAGCTAAGAGCCCTTCGGTTTCAAGATATCATAAACAAAGCAATGCCAAGAAGAAAACCTGGCCAAGTAACTAAACCTCGTTCTGCAGTTACCCCTAATTATAACAATTCAGAGCTGAGGGAACCTGATAATTTTCAGCATGAACCTGTTCGAGTCCAACAACAAATGTTGGATGATGAAACTCGCGCACTTCAGGTAATCAAATTATTTTGATTTTTCATGGAGGGGAAGGGGATGTTGATTAGAGTTTTCTTCTCGGGGTGTAAAAGTTTAGACTGTAAGTTGATTTTATTTCCTTACAAATTTGCAGGTTGAGTTGACTGGTCTTCTCGATGCGGTCCAGGAAACAGAAACCAAGATGGTAGAGATGTCTGCTTTGAATCATCTTATGTCTACACACGTTTTGCAGCAAGCACAACAAATAGAATTTCTTTATGATCAGGTCGGTCTTTTATCTCTTTCTTTTCGCTTCTCATTACTTCTTTCTTTTCTCTTCACATTTCTTCTCAATCTCAATGGTTATATATAATGATTATGCTTTCTTCTTTACGGTTCTTTCAGAATCAAATTTAGTTTAGCATGATTTTTCTCGGTTCACGTGAGTAAGAAACTTTCCGTTTGCTTTCTTTTCTTCATTAAAATACAAATATCAGGCTGTTGAAGCTACGAAGAATGTCGAGCTCGGCAATAAAGAACTTACCCAAGCAATCCAACGGAATAGCAGCAGCAGAACCTTCCTTCTGCTTTTTCTATTTGTGCTTACTGTTTCAATTCTTTTCCTTGATTGGTATAGTTGATTGGATTGGTTGTTGTATCACATATATGTTATTCACTCACATAGAAGCAAGAGAAAGAGAGGAAAACATTGATTTGAAAATGAAGATCACAATTTTTGCTATGGCAAGTAGTTTTTTTTTTTCTCACTATTTTTTTTTAGTCTCGACTCTCGACTCAAGTAACTATCGGCATAAGTGGATTCCAAGATCTGGTAAACAACCATATATTTTTCTTCTTTGGAGTTATTTATTGTTAACAAGAAACTATTTCTTGTTATCGGGAAAGTCTCTTGTTTTCAAGACTTTTTTCTTGGTTACGAAAAAAGTTTCTCGTTAACAAGAAGGATTTCTTATGGTCAAGATCATATAAAATCTTTGAATTTTATCATTGTATTCATAATATTTTTAGATATACAATAACTTTTGTGAACCGATGGAGAACAATAGCTAGTTGAAGAAACCAATATTAGTTATCATATCTTGTAAGTCCAAAGAATTTGATAGAGGAAGAAAGAATGAAATATAACAAAATGTGAAAACAAGGCAAGAAGAAACAGAAAAATGGGACCTTTATATCATTTTGCTATATGGTCAACTGGTCAAAGAATCACAATTATTTAAATGAGTGGTATAATTTCAATCTTTCCTTTTAAAAACGGTTTGTTTTTTGTTTTTGTTTTAATGAAAATCCGAAACTATTATATTTGAGGATTTTCTAATCATTTGCCTGCAGGAGTAAAACTTGTGTGTAGATCTCATCTGCTTCATCAATTTTTTGAAGTGCCTTTTGTTCATTTGTAACGGCTGAAGCACTTTGTTTTCCTGTGCACCCCATAGCCTTTTTTTCTGTATGATTAAAAGATTCTTAGCCTCAAAACCTACTTCCTTATCTTCTTCTTCTGGTTGTGTTTTTTGCTGCTGGACTTTTGGCAGATGCAACCAGGAAAAGGATTTGCATAGAAGTTCTCCTCCAGTTTCGAAGACTTCCCGGCACGTCTCGGATATGGTAAACCAGTTCTCTGTTTATGTAATTCAATGACATTCATAGAAAACCCTTCCCAATCTATCTCTCCCTTATCCAATTGATCTATCAGTTCCACGAAATTTATCCTGAAAGTATAATATAGTCTCTCTTAGTATGAGAAACAAATTGCTCTCTTATGGATCTGTTTCCCAGTAGTTTCAGATGAGAGTTAAGATTATTTTGTTCTATAGATTTAGATTTTCCATATGACATGTTTGTAGTATAAAGATTGGAGTCGTTACCTATCGGGGTTGATGGTTTTTCGAAACCCTTCAAATCTCCTGTGACCCTGGACAGCTTTAGCCATATTTCCATCATAGGTGTAAACAAAAATGTCGCTCTCTACCGCTACAATATAATCTAAAGCGGCCATCTGGTTCTGATACTTCTTTAAGGGCTGCAATTCCTTTTCAGTTGCTAAAGATGAATGAGTGAAGAGATTTGGATACTTAGCTTTCAGCGGTTTAATCCCGCTTTCTCCATAAATGTTTCCAGCAACAATGTAGATATTTGTATCAGATGGTAATCCAATTGCCTCAAGAAACACAGCTATCTCTCTTGGAGTCATAGGACATTCCCCTTGTAGTCTTTGTTGGGTACCATTTATCTCTTTTACTTTCCAGTGTTTTACATTGAGCCTCAGCCTCATCAGCTCTTTATCTTCAGCTTTAGTAAGATTGTGATTGCAGCCTGTGAAAGCAAGCATATCTTTTTCGTACCTGCAACATCACGAATGAACGGACGGAACTTTGGGAAAAACTGAAGTGGGTAGCTAAAGTTGAATGCATGAAATAAATATCGGTCGTCAGATTACTATCTTCAACATTCTCTATTATGTCTAATGTATGACATTGATAAATACCTTAAATGTAGAGCTAAATAAGGCTTGCCATTGTTTTTCAGCCGAGCAACCAACTTGTTACCAAGCTCTTCAATTTTGGTATTGAACTTTAAGGCTTCATACATTGCTCGACATCGTAGTTTTTGCGTAGAATCGGAAACGCCATTGTTGGCTAGACGAGAGTCTGTGTGAGTCAAATGAATCACCTTATGACGCTTCAATAAAGATGCCATATGAACTCTATAATAGCGTGGCTGCATATACATATGTGCATAACATCTTAACAATTGGTTATTAGAGGGAGAGAGAGAGTGAAAGAAGGTTGAATACCTTGGACCAGGAAACAGGGGCTGTTTCATAGGGCTTGGTAGCTGCATACTCAGGGGGTAGAGATTCTACTATGTGAACATCGTGTCTCAAAACTTTTATGAAGTTTTTCCAGTTGAAGATGTCTTTGAATTCACTAAGAAAAATAGATTATTATGTTAGTTATGAACTTAGAAATCTACCATTTTCCTTTATGGTATCAAAGTGAAACAAAACGTTGAACCGTAAATATTTATTTTCCGGTTAAGTAACTATAATAGTAAAATATAAATAAGACCTTGTTTAATGAAATGCAAACATGTCTTTTATAGTTTAAAAAATGAAAATTTATACATTGTAGTTTCAAAATTATGCAATGTGACTCTTCCCACTAACGGAGTTAATTTTTCTTTTAGTCATAACTTAGTCATTTGAATTTCAATTTTGATGATTCAAAATATCCTGGAATCTTCGTTTCAAACTCTACGCTATGGTCACTTCAAAACTTCGAAATCATCAGTAAATAAAAAGGTTTATGACTTGAATCATATCTAATATTTTAATGATGATAACTCTTTTATTTACTGATATTTTGAAGTTATGAAATGATCATAACGTAAAGCTCAAAATAAGAGGTTCCATAACATCTTGAATCATCTAAATTGAAATTCAAAAAGAAAGTTAACAATACTAGTGGGGAGAGATCAAATGCCATAAATTAGGAACAAGTTTCATTTTTTTTAAGTATAGATGGTGTGTTTGTATTTGACTGAATGGAGAAATCAACAGACAAGTTATTTCTAATTCAAACCTTATCCTCCTTAAAACCTCCCCCATTCAACGATTAACAGAGGTAAAAAAAAAAATATAGTTTATACAGAATTGTAAACATAAAATTCAATAAAAATAGGACATATCAGAATGACACTAATTTCTTCAATGATATAGTTATAATTTTTTAACTACTGAATACATGAAAACAATAGAAGAGAGGTTTGCTTATAATTATATTGACCTTGGATCTGTCCAAAAGGATGTGTGATCTAAAGAAGGAAGAACAAGAGTTGCATTCATTATTTTTGCTATAGCAACCATGTCACTTATCTGCACATAAACACAAATTTATATCTTAATCCAAACACAAAAATATCAAATATGAAACTAATTAGGCAAATCAAAGACAGATTAACAAATCAAAAAACTTGTTAATGATGGATAGGTTAAGACCCCAGTTTTCATTTGATTCAATCCACCATTAGCTCGAGCAAGAATGTAGCCATTTGTTTCAGTACCATTCCCTGAAAATTAAGCAATAAAAAAAAAACCTCCAAGAGTTAGAAGTCTCCATGGCAAGACTAAACCGATAAAACCGAATCGCTTGGTTCGGTTTAGTTTTGTATAATTTAAAAATCGAATAAGTTTGTTGGTTTTAGTACATTGTTCCTCCTTTGATATGTCAATGCATTTGTTGTAGTTTTTGCTATTTGGCCGAATCCATATATCCGGAATCTGACTACCATAAATCAAGTAGAAGAAACTCAGTTTTTATAGAAGAAAAAAAAAATGAAAGTTCTTCAAAATCTGCTTCTTATTCTAACCTGAAACTTATCCGTGATCGTTTTCGGCGTAGTTTTTTCAGCATTGGCGAAAATGGAACCGTCTCTCTCCCTCACGACACGGTGAGCTACGACTGGCCTACTCCTGCGGCGACTTTCGTTTTGATCCTTCGTAAACCTCGTCTCTTCGAAAGAATTGATCAGCATGAACTTCAATAACAAAGAGATGGTAGAGAAGGCCAAGAGCATCATGCAAACACGAACAACATAGCGTCCGGGCCTCCCCGCAAGCTCGGGAGAATGACGGACATTGCGACGGAATATAACCGCATGTTTGAAGACACCGTCGATGAGTTTTCCGCCGTCTTCGAGGTCGAATTCTGAGGCGTTTTCAAGCACCCTTCTTCTTGTCATGAAGTGGATGAGGCGTGAGGCTGAATCTCTCGTGCATGAGTTAGGGTCAGAGCTTGACATGTAGAGAGAAAGAGAGAGATTAAGGAGAGAAGAATAAGAAGAAATGGAAGGGAGAAAGAGAGAGCCATGTTGTGTTTTTGTGGGTAACGGTTTATTGAGGATGTTTGTGTGTTTTGTGGTTTGCTTGTGTTTTCATGGTTGTGGGGTTTCATGGGAACCGAAATATGAGGAACAACGATGCCTTTTTATTTTCGGATATTTTACATTTTCTCCTTTGCATTTTTAGAACATTAAAAAAATTGAAAGAGATATATGTATCTCTTTAATAAAAAGGTTTTAAAACAGAAAATATGGTAAAATAAGATAATATTTTATTATTTTTATATGTATGCTTTGTTCTTATTATATAATCATTAAAAATATTTTTTTCTATATTTAAGGGATAACTGTTAATGAAGTGATTTTTTTTATAAAATTTATTAAAATAATTTTTTTTTAAAAAAAAGAAACTACAAATCTAACAAGCTTTTAAATTTTGTAACCCAAAAAAAAAAAGCTTTTAATTTTTTATAAGATTTATATCTTTTTAAAATAAATTGAATAGTGATTCATTGTGATATATGATAATCACTTTATGTTATAACCATTGATTTGCATATTTTAATGATTTGACTTAATGTGTGTATCGATGATTAACCGTCATTAATACTAATCACTGATAAACTTAATAAAAAAATTATTATATTTACAAATAATTTAAAACTATGATATATTCGTACATAATTTTTTTTTAAATGATATGTTTATAAATACTACATAAAATTCTTCTACCCATTAAATTTTCCCTATTTTTAATTGATATGTAGGAATAAGTAAACGAAAACATAAAATGTACCTTTCCAATGATTTTTTAAATTTAAAATACAATAGAAAAGATTTTAAATTAAAGTTGATTAAGAACTTTTAAACACGGTTTTAACTATAAACTTAGTCATTATGATTTGTGGTATGCGTCCAATTATTAGCCTCTTCGTGGTTTGAGGTTTATGTCATTTTAAGTACCTATAAGTTGAAAAAGAAAATCAATTTAATCCTTATGTTTGAGAAAAGTCATGAAATGTCTTAGTTGTTATCAAAAAAGTTAATATATTACTTTTGTGTCAGTTTTCTGTGAATATCACAACCATATAATAAAGATAGATGACAACGTAGTGTTAATTAACGTATAAATGTGAACATTTTAACTTAAATGTGGTAACAACATGGATATTTTGTGAAATTTTATTAAACTACAAGAGCTAAATTAAAAATAGACCCCAAACCATAACAAATGAATTAAAAAAACCACAAATTATAGAAACTAAACCATAACAAATGAATTAAAAAAACCTCAAATTATAGAAACTAAATTTATAACTAAACCTAAAAATGTTCACTCATATAGCCCCTTTTAAATTCTTGATGTAGGTTTAGTATAAAAATATAATTTTAGCAGTTGTCATTTTAAAAACAACCGAATAGACATCTACTCTATTTTCTCGAGGTTTCCAACGAACATCTTACTCCAATTTGATATAATAGCTTTGAAAAAAAATTAGTTTAAACGGAGAGAGAATAAATTGGGCTGAAAAAGTCAATGGGCCATGACGTCTCCACTCTTTTTGACCCAAGCCCTAAATAATGGGCTTACTGTAAATGTAATCAAAATCCCTTCTCCACTCTGCATATATATTCCGCAATTAGGGTTTTAGTGAAACGCCTGATTCTACATTCCGGTCAATAAATCGACAGCGCCGGCGATCAAAATGGTGAAGGGAAGTCAAGGAGAAAGAATCAGGTCTTTTTCCAAACCTTAAATTACTCGATTTAATATCATTTATTCCATTCTTTCCCATCATGATTGTTCTTATATCTTGTATTTCTTTCAGGCTCTACATCAGAGGAACGGTCCTCGGCTATAAGAGGTAAATTTGTTCTCCTTGATCCTGAAAATAATGACTTTTTAAGCTTTTTTTTAGCATTTTGTAGTATATGTATGTGTATTTTGATTCTGTTAAAAAACTGAGAATTATGAGTAAAAGACGAGTTTCTAGTTTTAGATTTGTCGTGAGTGGTTTTTGAGAGAAATGAAAAAACTGAAATTTTATGAATTTGAATGAAAATTATTACTTAAAATTTGATTAGTTAATTGGGATTGTAATGAATCATTGGTGTTTAGGTCGAAGTCGAATCAGTATCCAAGAACATCACTGATTCAGATTGAAGGTGTGAATACCAAAGAAGATGTAGCTTGGTATGCTGGAAAGCGTTTGGCTTACATTTACAAGGCCAAAGTGAAGGAAAATGGCTCCCACTATCGATGCATTTGGGGCAAAGTTTGCAGGCCTCATGGTAACAGTGGCATCGTTCGAGCTAAGTTCAAGACGAACTTGCCCCCAAAATCCATGGTATTGTGTTAATGAGTAGCTGTCTCAGATTGTTTTTGCAATGGTGGTGTTTTCTGATTTGTTTTTTCATCGAGTTTTTTGGGTGATTTTTGCAGGGTGATAAAGTAAGAGTGTTTATGTATCCTAGCAATATATGAGGTAATATTCTGATTTTTACACCTTTTGCAACATAGTATTTTGGATTTGGTAGTAAAACATATAAACATTCCTGTTGAATGACATGTTCATGATGTTAATCATTGGATCAGAACATAGTTCACTAAAATTTCCACAGACCTTGCTTTTTGTTTATTTGTTATTTTATTGCTTTTCCCTTCTTAGATGTTGTGACTTTGATTATAACATTGTGCCGTAAACATTTCATGAACATCCAAGATTATTATTTCATTGTTTTATCTTGTTTCTGTTCTCGGGTGTTGTTATCTACCCTAATATCTGACTATTTTTTATACGAATATTTATTTTTTAGTAATTGTTTTTCGGACTGTTTGGCCTCTTTCATTGCTAAGAATGATGACTTTTTTGTGTTGCAAATATCTTGGGACATCCAGTTTTATTCTCGTCATGACATTCAAGTTTCTTTTTCATAGCCTTGAAGGAAGGAGTGTCTTAATTAGTTGTGCTTGTCTAAAAAGTTGAAACTTTCTTCCAGGATTCTTTTGCTTGGTCTATTTTTAGTTTGCATTAAAAGTCACTTTGCCTCCACGTGATGAAGCTTATATTCTTTAAATCTAATTGTACCATCAAGATATCACAATTTATCTCTTCACCATAGGGCTTGGAGTCTGATTTTTTTTGGTCATTGCTTCGTTGCCTTTCAATAACGGGATTTGTAGACTGTAATTTTCTCACTTTCAAGTTGTTTTGTACAATATTTCTAGAGTTTGTATCTTGACAATTGACATTTAGTGGTCTGCTTTTAGATCACATTCCTTGGCCTCACCTGTCCACTGGTAATGTTATTTGAGCCATGATTCTAATCTCCTCCTTTATCTCTATTTGTATCTCCTCAGGGCTCCTCAGAACTGTTAGTAGCCAGAGCCATTTCTCTGTTGTCTTGTATCAGTCTGTATGCTTCCCTTTTACGGGACACGAGATTTAGTTGATTAGTTCGTTTTTAAACTTGATCAGATGCTAACTTAATGTTGAATTTGTTGTTGGTGATGTTATTTATGTGATTATAACATTGTTCACTGAATTTCATGCAATTGCTGGATTAATAGTTTCAATGTTTGTTTGATTTAATGTACGTAGGTGTTGTTATCTTCCTCAATATCTGTTTACTTTGTGTACCTTCTGTACTTAACTGATAGTATTATTTTTAGAACCCTGTTTCTAACATTGTCCCTTCTGTGTTCTCTTGCAGTTCCTCGAATCGGTTAGAAGCAGATGCATTTCGTTGTGATGTCGGATCGTTGAAATTTTCCTTTTATTGTTTTCTTTTTCACAAGACCTGAGATTTAGATTGTTATTTCATGTTAAACTTGATAAGATCTTCAACATACATGAGTGACCATTGATTTGAATTTAGCTGTGTTTTTTATCTTGAATTTGTTTTTGGATTACGTGCTTAAATCACCAAAACCAAGCTGTGAAAATGAATACTGGACGTTCAAAAATCTCATGGAAGTGTACTATTATGAAGAAAACTTGAAAAGGTGCATCGCCTATTCGACATTTTGATTACCTAGAATTAAGCATTTTATTGTTTTTCCATGTTTAAGCATCATGAGTGCGTAGCAAAGAAAATTTTAAATTAATTTGATGGTGTTGGATGTAGAATTGCATCATGTGTCAGCCTAATTCCTATATGATTCATTATTAGATATTCAGTGAAGCATACTGAATAGTTTTGAATATCCATGATCAATAATATACATTACCAGCTTCATTTTTGGAATTCTATCCTTGGATTGTCATTATTTTTTTGTCGCAGTTCCATTTTATTTATTTCAGACCTTTTTCTCATCAATGTTTAATTTTTAAAGGGATTTTTGGTTAACAGGGTTGGGTTCATATAAGCTTAGTCGATGTTTGTCTCAATATTATAACTTGATGTAAAATTATACAAATTGTATTAAAATTGGACCTAAGAAAATTAGATTTGTCAAATGATCCACTTAAAATTATTAATTTACTAATAATTATTATAAAATATCTATAGGGTCATGTCCTCCAAGGTTCCCGTTCCATCCCAACCCTATCCATGACCTTAACCGCAAAACCTTTACGGGGTGGGAATGAGAATTCTTCTTGAATCTCACCTCTCCCCGTCTGTTGACATTAGAGATGTATTTTTCGTCTTTACGATGATTTTTACCAATCTAATTTTAAAAGTTAGTAAAGTAATTTGAAAATTTAATTTTTCTTAGGTCCAATTTGAACACTTTGCAAAGTTTAGGTGGTCAATTGTTTAAATTAAAAGTTTAAAGATGTAAGTGTTAGTCATTAAAGTGTTACAACTTCTATAGTTCATAGGTGGTTTTGTGCAATTTTTTCTAAAAGAAAATACACCGCTATTTTGTTGTAAGCTAGTCATTAATTTCTAAGTCACACGTGTCCGGAGCAGCTGCCCTTGATACGACACGAAATTATTTTAGTTTCGTTGCGGGTCCCACCAAACCCAGATTAAACTTGTCAACATTTCCACGTCAGATTGAATATTCCATAGGATTTTCCGATTCTCTCTACCCATTTTCCAAACGTTGACGTTGACCAATCCCACGTCAATCACAATAGCCCATAGTATCTCGACACGTGTAAAACATAAATTGGTATTACCTAAGAATGCGAATACTTGATACTCTCCATTTTCCATTACCATAGTTACTGCCACTCTTAGGGAAAATCCCCGGACAAAGCTCGCCGTCGGCGGACGGCGGATGATACCATATCGTTGACGGAGATTCATCTTCTTCGATGACTCAGATCTTACTAATTTCTTCCTCAACTATTTCTCCCTTCTTCAATGGTATCATCTATTATCCCTTTCTCTGTCATATGGGTTCTGTTTGTTTTCCCAGAAAATCACAGAAACAGAAAGAAAAAAAACAGAATCTTTTTTTAGGGGTAAAATTAAAGTTTCTTTCTTTCTTTCTTTTGGGTATGTTATTTCAGAGAGGAAGAAGAGATGGAGTAAGAATGTAATTTTCGATTGTTCATCAAGAGCAGAACATGGGTTTGTTAAATTAATAGAATTCAAATCTCGAAGCAAAAATGGGTTTAGAAAAATAACGTGTTCAAGTTCAAAAGCAGGAAGTTATGGCGGATCTGCAGAGATTTCGAAAGGTCAAACGGCTCCATGGCTAAGCACATGGCCAATTCAACAGGTCCAAATTCTCTCCCCTTTCCCCCTTTTCCCTTTCCCTTCATAATTTCATATCAATTTTTTTTTTTTTTTTTTTGCCTAAAACGCTTGAGAAATAAGTTTCTAAATGCTTGCATTTGTTGAATTGAAAGAAGACACAAAAGCAGAGGAAAAGGAAACAGACCATATTTTAATTTCAATTATACCATATCTTTAAAGGAGAATACTAACTTATATGTTCCCTTCCTATTGATTAAAAATTTAGAAGAGATAATTAATATTTTTTTTTATTAATTATATGAAATTCATTGATTTACTTTTAATCAATAGAAAATAAACATATAAAGAGGATTTATCTTTAATCAATAGAAAATGAATACATAGAGAGATTAGGAGGAGCAAGGAGACAAGTATTTTTCATCTTTAAAAGTGTGATATAAGTTGATACTTGTAGAATATATTTGTTTCATTTTAAAATTCATTTTCTTTTGTTTGCTTAAAAAAAGCTTGGGTTTTGATTGCAAATTTAAGGTATGTAATCTTATGGTGGGCCTGAGAGCCCAATAAATTAAGGGTTGGGGTTGGGTACCCTCAGTGGCTTACTTAAAAAAGAAAAGAAAATAAATATTATCATAAATACCCTTTAATTAAGTGTGGTTTTTAAAATTATCCTAATAAAAAAATTAGTTTCTTTTCTACTCTTAATTGGTAGTTTTTACATAGTTTGTTGTAGTATGTCACCAATCAATTGTAGTCATTTGTTAATTTTATGGCAGTTTTGAAAAAAGTCTAATCACATTAGATTACTTTTGATAACTTAAATTATAAAAGAGGTAGTTATGAAAATTACCCAAAAAAAATGGCATTTTAGTTATAGGTAGTGGCATAATAATAATAATAATAATAATGGAGATACTATATACATGGTTATGGTTGATTAATGAACCTTATTGAATATTAAAATTATAGATAATATTCCTAATCATATCTTAATAGATTTCTTTAATTTTTAAACTTTATATAAGGAGTTGCTCCTCTTATTTCTTTCACTTATTGCTAATATTTTTACTGAAGATAGTGTTTCAATCATGTGAGTATAGTTTAATTAAGAGAGCTTTTAAACTAGTGGTTTTTTTTCTTTATAAATTATTTTCTTATACATTTTTTTTTCCTTGTTTGTAAAAAAAAAAAAAAAAAAAAAAAGAGATATCCATTAGATAACTATTTATTTTTTTAATAACAAATTTGTTAATCAGTAATTCATTTGTTTCCTACTTTCTAATATATATTTTTAATTACGGATCAAATATTACAAACTATAAAATAGTATGAACTTTTTTTTATTTTTTATATTTGATTATTGATGTCAAATTGAAATCTCATAGAATCAAAATTGTTAAAGAATTAAAAAATAATATAAGTAAAAAGAGCTTTTATTAGTGTATTATTAATTCATAAAAACAAAAAAACTTATTAGAAAATTAATCATCATGTAGAAACTAATTGAATAATTGATAAATATATAAAAAGCAATGATAGTCAAGGGAAAATAACGGTCACTTATTCAAATATGTCAATTTTAACTTTAAATTTTTTAGTTTTATCACATCAAACCTTGAATTGAATAAAAAATACTATTCTCTAAACAAAATTATAAAAACTCTTAAAACTAAGTGAATATAATATCTATAATCTAATTATAAAAATATTCAATAAAAAAATATTTCACTATAGACAAAAATAGTTTAATTTAACTACTAAAAAGTTCCATCTCGTTATTTTTTATTTTTTAAAAATAGTTTAATCTAACTACTAAAAAGTTCCATCTAGTTATAAATCTAAAAGAAGTAACAACTCAATTAATAAAGGATATTGATTTTATTACTTATTTATTTATTTTGAATTAGATTATATCACTTATTAATCTAATCTTCATTGGCTTAATTTAGTAAAATAGAAACTTTGAAATTAAAATATACCAAACCAATAAAATAATGAATCTTCCCCAATAATTAAAAAACGTAAAAAAGGAAAAAACAAACGTGGATTTAAATTAAGAAATGAAAAAAGAAGTTGCGATTCGCAAATCCTCCCTCTCTCCCCATTTCTACGCATTTCACCATTACCTCTGCCTTTTAAAATCTCTCTCTCTCTCTCTCTCTCTCTCTCTCTCCTATTTGCAATTGCAGAGGCACATTCCTCGTCGGTCATCCTCAAAACGCGACCTTACCCATTACCCCTTACACATTTTTAACGCTAACCCCATTTTCTGTTTCCTTTCTCTGTAACGCATTCTTTCTTAATCTCTCTCGCTAAAAAAAAAAAAACTTTTTTTTCTCGGTTTCATAATCTACAATTACCAATGCCCAGATCCCTTTTCTCTCGGAAACTAACAAATTCATGTTCTTTTTGAAAATTCATAGCCATTCAATCAAGACCCATCTCCCAGAATGAAGAACATTTCTCGTTTTTTAACGATCGGTCTCGTTTTAGCTTGGTATTCATCCAACATTGGTGTTCTTTTGCTGAACAAGTATTTGCTCAGCAACTATGGTTTCAAGTATCCGATTTTCCTCACAATGTGTCATATGACAGCTTGTTCTTTATTCAGTTACGTTGCTATTGCTTGGTTTAAGGTTGTTCCTCTTCAGACATTACGATCCCATGTTCAATTCTTCAAGATCTCTGCTCTCAGCTTTGTCTTCTGTATTTCTGTTGTTTTTGGGAATATTTCTCTTCGGTATTTGCCTGTCTCTTTCAACCAGGCTATTGGTGCTACGACGCCGTTTTTTACCGCGGTTTTCGCTTATCTTATGACATTGAAGAGAGAGGCTTGGCTTACCTATCTTACACTTGTTCCTGTTGTTACTGGTGTTGTTATTGCCAGCGGGGTATGAAAACTCTTTCTTTTCTTTGTTTTTTTGATTGATTGGTCAATGCTGTTTTTATATATTGAATGTTTTGAATTCTAGGATTCTTAATTGGATTGTCTGATGCGGTTGTTTTGGTTAAAATAGAAAATGTTGTGTTGTAAAGGTGAAAGATTTTGTCAGCTTCTGTTTACCTTGGTTTTTGCAGTTGAAGGAGAGATGATTTCTGTTGAAACTGTTATTTGGATATTGGGGATTTGGAATTCATACATTTGGATTTTAGCTGAGTTTTATCCGTATATTCAATTATCAATTTAATGAAGGTTTTTTGCTTGTTAGTTGAGGGAGCTTTTTCATTCTTTTGTTAATTTTTTGTTTGTTGGGGGACAAAGGGTAGGTTTAATTGGTGAACTTTAGCTTCCTCTTGAGTATAAATTGTTTCTCAATTTATTTTCGGGTTTCTTTCGGTCCATAGTTATCATAATGATATGAAAATGAAGGGACTATTTGCCCTCTGACTTTTTTTCTTTTTTATACTTCTTTTATGGCATCAGGGAGAACCAAGTTTCCATCTATTCGGCTTTCTGATATGTGTTGCTGCTACAGCTGCAAGGGCCCTCAAATCAGTACTTCAAGGAATCTTACTTTCTTCAGAAGGGTAAGGTTTAGTTACGTTTCTCTTCAGTTTAACATCATGATTTTTTTAAACATCTTATGGTACTTAATGGTCTTGATCTTATACAGAGAGAAGCTGAATTCTATGAATCTTCTTTTATACATGGCTCCTACGGCTGTAGTTTTCTTGCTTCCTGCAACACTTATTATGGAAGATAACGTTGTTGGTATCACGTTAGCTCTTGCTAGAGATGATATCAAGATCATTTGGTACCTTCTTTTCAATTCATCACTAGCTTATTTTGTAAATCTGACCAATTTTCTGGTCACAAAACATACCAGTGCGCTGACCCTCCAGGTATGCTTCCATTTTTGTTGTATACTCGTGTTTGCTATTGTTCAGAGATGCCCGAGTTAAAGTTGAAACATTTAATTAAAATCATATTTTTTAAAATATGAACTAGTTCGACCTTCAACTTTTCATGTTGTTGGTTGACATTGTAACTTGCGTTGACAAAAATTATATTTGCATTATTGATATGAAATGCAATGGTTTAAGTTGCTAATGGATGGACAAAGCATGTAGAGGTGGAAGTCTTGTTTAGTTGTCATACTCGAGCGACTGTGTCTCCAGCTTGATAGATCTAGGAGGCCAACCAACTATTGGGATTTTTTTTTTAAATTGAATAAAATGGCACCCGAATTTCTGATTTTCATGTGTAAACACACTTTTATTCTTAATGAATGTAGGACTAACCTTCCAAGTCTTGAAAGCTTGAATCTCACAGTTAGAAGCTGGTGTCATCGAGATGTTGACACATTCTTTATACGAATATTAACTAACTTGGTTATCTAATGATGATAATTTCTAATCAGAATTAAAAGTGTAATCAAACACAAGTTTAATTAGAAAATATCTTAGTGGACTTGAGTTGAGCCTAGAAATCCAACTTTTTATGGCATTAATTAAACACCGATGGGTTCATGGGCATGTGTTTAGCTGCAGTGTTCTATATAAATTAAATTTGTAATTTCTTTTATACTGAAGTCCTGGCAAATTCAGGTTTTCCTAGAGGGCATGCATGGAAATGCTTATTCTATTATCTTTCTTATATCCCGTCTCTACACACATTCTCTCCTTTCTTTAAACCTCTGAACTTTCATAAAGTTCTCATTTGTTTGCTTTCTCTATCAGGTATTAGGAAACGCAAAAGGGGCCGTAGCTGTTGTTGTTTCCATTTTAATATTTAAAAATCCTGTCTCTCTTACTGGAATGTTTGGTTACTCACTCACGGTTATGGGAGTTATCCTCTACAGCGAGGCCAAGAAACGAAGCAAATGAATTGTCGTTATGCCGAAGGTCAAAGTGAGTTGCCATGATTTTGCTTCCAAATCAATGGAAAATCTTCTGGTAACCAATGGTCAAGTATTGGCTGCATGCTGTCAATTTGGTGCCATAAAATTTTCCATCTCAAAATCTATTTATTTTTCATGATTTTTCCTCAGAAGGATAGGAAATCATCTTCTATTGTATCAGACAGCAAAACAGGATTAGGTAGGAATAGAAAGTTAAATAAGTGTCACAGTATCACTCAGTAACTCGGCTTGAGTTATGGAGAAATATTTTCATTCTTTCAAGGAAAAAAGGCATTTGTATAATTGGGTGACAACAAAAACACTGTCATTGACATTTTTTATATTGATTAATCAACGAGAACCATTCATAGCTCTAACTCATCAAATTGAATCAAGTCCCGGAACAAATTTAAGCATAGCTCAATTAGTTAAATACTCTTTTTCCGGAAATCCGCTTGAAATTACTTGCTAGATATCATTTGCTTAATCCAAGGATTGATCATAATATAGACTCTCCAATTCAGATTCTTTGATATGCAAACATTCAGTCTAAACGTTTTTCTGCCATTGAGGCGTCTTGATTATGTATTAAAAAATCATTCCTGATACTTAAATATTCCTCACTTTTTTTTTTTAACTTGTATTTATTATAATGTTAAAAAAAAATGGTCAAATTAAGATGAAAGGAATCTATTTGTTACAAGGGTTGGCTCTAGGGATGACCTTTTTATAGTATAAAAATTAAGGAACTCGACAATGACATGATAAAAATGGGATTTTACTTAAATACTTGCATATAAACTGTACAGTATCCAGATCGTAACACCTTTCGTGCGGGTCATAACTTACTCGACAAGGAATTTTGTTACCTTAGGACCGTTATAGTTACGGCCGCCTTTCACTGGGGCTCAATCCATGTAGTAACATCGTTTTCAATACATTCAATTTGAGTTGACATTTTCTACCTCATAATTATCATCATAGTTATTGTGAAGAAATACCCAGAAAAGACTATTTATTATCTATCATTTGTTGATAATAATAATAAAAAAAACATCCAGAGTGAATTTTTTTAAGATATTACATTAAATTATGGAAGAGGAGATTTAAGTCTTCGACCTCAAAGGAGGAGGGACCAAGTATCGGACCTTTTCAACTATGTTTTGGTTGGCGAGTATTTCAATATTAATCAAAAGGTTTAAGTTGAATTCGTTGATCTCTTATCAAATACTTTCCCTTGTCATTGTCCATGTGATTGTAGTCAGTAGCAAGCCTCCAAAAAGAAAAATTCCGCATTGCCTTATCCTATAAAAATTTATTATTCTTTTAAAATAGAGAACCATATAAAAATTTATCATCCTATAATTTTTTTTATTCAAAGACACGAATTAGAAATAATTTTAAGTTAAAAGTAAATAATAAGAGTTGACTTATCAAAGATTCTATAATATAGATTATATTTACCCATCAAAGATTCTCTTCATGATTTCAAAGTAAGATTTTTATTAAAGATGAGATAATAACCCAAAGTCACCATGCTTCTTTTGCATAATTGGATACATTAGTTCTGCTTTAGCCTCACCTAACAGAAGACAGGTTCAAAACAAGATCAAGAGATATTTGATTCCATAAATTTGTGATGAACAAAAACAAGTGGTAACATCTCAAAAATATCCAAATATGCAAGTTTTGTAAGCCATTTATAAGGTTTGCACCTCAAATATCAATCAAACACAACAATTGGCCCAAACAAACACGAGCCAGAAAGACGGTAAATGTTTTTCTCCCTCCCTTTTCCCCTTTTCTCATCTGAAAACCATAAATATTTAAGTTAAACACATTCAGGTAAATAGGAGTCAGGTTCGAAACCGTGGATTAGACTACTTCAAGCTTCTGGAATAGAGGCAGCAGAACGCTTCATGGATGCAGACTTAATCAGGTGGTTGTAGCTTCCCTTTTCCTTAAAAAGCTGGGAGAAGTGGTGTTTGCAATATAGAATACCCTCAAGTGCTGCATAATTTGATGGGGATATAGCACACCCGCCGTGGGAGCACTTGAAACAGGACTTATGATAGGACTGGCTTTCAACCGTAACCTGCAAATATTTGTAACATAATATTCACATGACCCTCAAACACCTTGTTTATTAGCTTAAGTAGAGAAAAATAATCGCAATCTATACACCAGTAGGTATGCAATTGAGTTCAAGTATATAAACTTTTTATTTCTTGTTTTCTTGAGGGAGAAGTTTGGAGTGTTGGGGAATGAATGAATCGCTCATACAAGAACGGATAAATGACGGGCCTATTTCTTATCAATGCAACTAAGAACACCCATTAGCCACAATGATCATCCTACTCTTAAGTAGACTACAAATTACCCAAGGTCCAAAGGTTGCACTTAACTGCTTCATCCCATAGCCCATGAAATTTCAACGTTTTAACAAAACTAATTAGCCTGCTCTAGTATTCATTTGGTCTATACAGCATAAAATTTCACGTCCTTTTAGAAGGCAGCAGGGTTCAAATAATATTAGGCAAAAAATCCTAAAATATCGCAAGTGTTTACTTCTGCATCGTGTCAGTTTTTCATGTATTGTGTGATTGTGTTGTGTAAATGCCTAACTGTATCGTTAATTGATAACTTCCAAAGTTACGCAGGAAAGAGAAAGGAGGAATTAATTGTGAAGATTTCAGTAAACTACCTTCTCCAGAGGATAAACAGTTTTACCACATGTGGCACATTTATCTTGAGTCCCAGAAAACATGCCGGCAGCTTTGCTAGGCGACCTAGTCTGGAACCGATCAGAGTTTACAAGAATCAGTTGCAATACATAGCATATCTCTTAGAGAAAAAAAAAACCCTCAAGATCAAATTCGAACTAATTGCAGCAGGAAAATAAAATTACCAGCTCTGGAGTTAACTTCTCAGCTGACTTTGCAGCTGTTGAAAATAAAACTCACAACAAATTAAACACGTAAAATTAAAACTTTCAACAGTCAAGCATATAATTGTCTGGAAGAAGACAAGGACATACGTGATTGGAAGTTTTTGTTGAAGTTGCCTGTCTCTTTGAAGAGCTGCTCAAAGTGAGGCTTACAGTACAGAACACCTTCCATTGAAGAGTAATTGCTCAGCTGAAAAGACAAGGTTTATTTTCAAAACATAAAACAGCATCCAATCATTGTTTAAAGTTCTCAACATGATATCACTCATCAAAACACGATCGAAGATAAGGTCATCATCCAGATGCAATAAGCCCAGTTTTAACTATATTAAAAAAATAAAAACAATGATACTATTTCTAAGCAATCAATTGATGATACTTAACATGCTCATAACACAATATCCGAAGGATCGGGATTCAATCTAATAAACATTACATAGTGCCACACCTTTAGAGTTCCTTTGCAATGGGTGCATTTGAAGCAAGATTTATGATAAGAAACTCCATCAGCAGAAAGCTGCTCAACGGGGTAAACAGTCTTCTCACAAGCCTTGCACTTTTGTTGTGTCCCAGTGAAAGACATAGCTAAGCCCTTGAATTAGATCTGACCCTTTTACACCAATTCACAAAGCCCACTAAAAAATTGACAAACTTTCCTTCTCTGTCTTCTTAGATTTACCTTCCATTTCAAACATAAACAGCCAAAATCACATATTATAACTAAATTAGGAAGACTAAATATCGATGCCCATCATATCAATCATTTCCGTTTAATGCAGAAGAAAATGTAAAGAAAATTCGAAAGAAATAGAACTGATTAACAAAAAAAAAAAAAAAAAAAATACTAAATTTTCAACCATCTTTTCCTATGCTAATCCATAACCAAAACAAACAAAAAAAGACTGATTTTTTCTGAACAAACCATGATGAAATTGAACAACCCATGAAAGGAAAAGACAAAATAATCTTAAAAAACAAAAATTAAAAGATGATCATGATCTGGGTCTAGAAGAAATGTCAAAAGAAATTCTGGGTAAAATAGAGTACCTGAAAATAGAGATAGGAAACGGTGGATCTGGAGATCAAAGAGAGCTAAACCGAACAATAAAAAAGCGTAAAAAAGCCGACCCCAAAAGAGAAAAAAAGAAAGAAAAGAAAAAACAGAGATTGAAAGGGGAATGGGATTGGATTATTGGACCCTTATTTTTAGCGTAGTGAAAGAAAGTTAAATGATTCGAATTTTCAGATAAAGGGATGTTCGAAAGAAAGAAAAAAAAATAAGAAAGATTTAATCTTTATTATTACAACGCATTACAAATAAATTAAAGGGAGAAATAAAAAAGAAAGAACAAAAAGATCAGGTTGGCCAAATTAGAGGCCCACCATTAGTTAAGGCTCGTTCAACGATTCAGTAGCTGTTTCGTTACATGTTTTTGCTTTGCCTGGTCGGGTAAAATCAAGATCAAGAATCAAGATCAACCGTTGACTCTCACAAAGCTGGACCCATTATTTTTTTCCCCATTACATATTGATTGATAATTGATATAAATAAATTAATGAAACGGACAGGGACTTGTTAATTATATTAATTAATTACGTCAATAAAAAAATAAATAACATTCCTATCTTTCCTTTTCTATTTAATCCTCACCTTATGACAATGGGGGAGTAGTGTAGAACCACTCTTTAATAGGAAATCTTTTATATGTGAGACTAAAAAAATGTGAGGTTTGATATTATGATGTTTTTGAGAATTTAAAATTCAGCTAACAGAATATCTATTTCTTTTTCATAAGAGTAAATGTTCAAGTTTTCTCTCTCATAATTTGATGTAATATCTCATTAGAGGTTATCTATATTAATAGATAGGAATGAGATTTATTAGAGTTATTTGATTATAAATATTTTATAAATTAAGTAATTGTATGAATATAGATTAATTTTATCGAATTAAGACGAGTTTAATGTCAAGCATCAGGGATCCCTGCCATGATTTTTGTAGAGTTGAGCCCTCCCTTCCCCATTTGTGGTATAATGTTTTTTTTTATAAATAAATTTCTTGATGAACTTTTGTTTAAAAGATTATATCATTTTAATTTAAAATTAATTATTTCTAATTCAAATATAATAAATAATTCAAATTAAATATATAATTTTATGTTAGTTGTACAGGGTGAAAATAGCCAACCCTTAAATTGAGCAAAGTTGGATCCGAAAAAACCTGTAGTTGGAATCGGAGCGACCGAAGCTGGGGCGGTCCAAGGCCAAATAAAGCTTAGTTTTGATTAGCACAACCAAGTGAACACACGACGCACCAAACGGAAAGGAGTATATAAGGACCGTTAACCCATCAAATCAAGTAAGTGCACAAACATCAAGATCTAATTTTTGCGGTTCCTTGTCCATTCTCATTATCTTGATCATCGGAGGGTCTTTAATCGGTACCACATTGATGTCCTTCTGACTGTCTTTATTGTCTATTTCAGATAACGAAAAGTCGTGGGGATCAACATATACCGTCATGTGCTCAACAGTGAGAATCATCTCACACATTAACTATTTATAGTGGGTTTAAAATATCAATAATAGATAATAATATGAGTTTGTGAGAAATAGTTCAAAAGTCTCGCTTTCCCTTCAATAAATGGGTGGGACGATTGTTTTTTTTCCCTTTACATAAAATTTTAATGTATCCTCAAATTTAAGGGGTGGATAATCTTTTGGAAGAATAAAATTTAGATGTTCACGAGTAAAGTTAAAAGTTTTTGCTTGACCAACTTATTTTTTATTCATTTTTATTTGTTTAAGGCTATTTAGTTTGTTCATATTTATTTTATTCAAATGACTGATATCCCTCTTTGCCAAAAAGAAAAAGAAAAAAACTGATAGCCCAACTTATTGTATAACAATTGAATAACACATAAAATGTGTGTAATACTAGCGGATAAAATCACCTATGAAAAACCAAAAGAGGTAAGGATTCAAATTTATTTTCTTCAGATTAACTCAACTGGTTAGACACTGACCTTTTCTTCTATAAAATCGAAGGCCTCCCCTAATTTAAGATATAATATCTATTAAAAATATTTAGCTACTTTGATGGTTATCTACAAACATCCCAAAATATCATATGTTTTGAAGCATGCCACACTCGCTTATTTTTCTCTCCTTATGATATATTATGTGAAAGTGAAATTGTGTAAAGTTTTGAGAGATTTTCATGGTTGTTTTTGTTCATTTCCAAACCTTTTTGGGCCTCTTGTTTCAAGCTAAAGCCCATCTATCAACTTTTATATTCTCATATACTCTTTTCATTTTTAGTCTCTCACACGTACAACACTCTCCGAATATTATATTGTACACGATCAACCCTTTCTCTTAAAGCCTAAAATTTAAAAAGATGAATTTCCATATTTACAATGCGCTGTCACATTCATATTATCTTGAAACTAATTAGAGAGTCAATAATTTAAATTAAAAGTTTGAGGGTGTGATGGTTCATAGCTTGTCTATTAACGATCATAAAGAGAATAGTTGATTTAAAAGAGTTGGTTTTTCTTCTGAAAAACAAAATGAGACTTCATTTTCTTTGCTTGCACCATAAAGAAAAAAAAAAAAGTTGTGAGAAAGAGATATCTGGAGAGAACACAAACTAGGGTAGAGGAGATGATAAATGAAATTACTTAAAAATTGAGAGAGTAATAAGAAAGGGAATGTAAAATGTAAGATATATAATATAATGGTTCATAAAATGTGGGATAAAAGAAAGATGATAACAATGATTAAAATGCATGGTTGAGATGATCCACCCAAGAAGCAGGCTGTTTCATTCAAATGAAAGCCATTTCATAACTACAATTATTTTATTTTATTTACACCTCACACAATAAGATGGGAATTTACCCACCACCACAAAAGGAGAATACTTACCTCCTGATAAATCAGGATGATCTCCTCCTCATCTCTATTCTTATTGGTTAAAAGTTATAAAAAGATAATTAATATATATTTTTATTAATTATATAGGGTCCACCATTTTACTTTTAACCAATAGAAACTGGATATAGGAGGATCTCCTCCTAATTTATCAGGAGGCAAGTATTTTCCACCACAAAATTGTTAATTTTATATGTTTCTGGAAGAAGTGCTAATTATTTTTTTCCTGCCAAATATCATAATCATATTAATTTTTATGTATATAACAAAGAAAAACATTTCAATATATGATCAATTGAAGAGAGAAGCTGCTTTTGATCGTGATCTCATATAATGATTTGGCTCGCGGATTTGGAAAAAGAGTTTGAATTATATAAACTTAATAAGTATTTGCCTTCTAGGTTATGTTAACCTATTATTGTTTACACTCATTTTTAACACATCCACACTAACAAACTCACTGCTTTTACACACAATACAAACATATACTTAACTAACCTACCCTAACTCCGAAGTCAAGTATCCATTGTACATTATTTTTTATGAATAAGTTTTTAGTTTTTCATATCTTATTTTGCTTATTTTAAGGTTTAGGGTTTAGAGTTTTTAGGGCTTTTTAAAATTCAAAATAATTGCAATGTAAAAATAAATGTGTTATCTGTAAATACAAACTAGGAACTTTTTTTTTAATGCAAATATATTTTTATTGAATTTATATTATAAAAATTGAAAGTTGTCTTCTTAAAAATTATTTAATATGATTCCTTCGGTGTCCACTCACTCATAACCATTAAATGTATAACTTTAATAAGAGATAAAACACTTAGGGGGCGTTTGGAGTGCGGGAATCGGCCATGTGAATGAGTTTTTAATACTCATTCCATTGTTTGGTTCAACTTCTATTACCATTGGCATTGACATTCAATTCCCATCAAAATCTCCCCTTTATTTAACATTGGCATTAGTTTTGGCATTGACATTTGTCATTGGCATTTAATTAAACCCTCTCCAATTTTGTGCTATTTGGTATTTCTAATAGAAAAAAATAAATATTAGGAGTATTTTAGTAGGTTATAGTGAACAAGATAAAATTAAAAATATTTTTTAAATCAAATTTTTTTTTTAAAGAAACTCAATATATTATACATAATTAAATTAAAAAAAATATGTTCAAAATAATACACTAAGTAATTTAGATAAATTTTACTTTATAGTACTTTTTTCAAGCTTAATTCCAAATACAACATTTTTTAAGGATAAAATGAAAATGAGACCCCGTGGTTTTTTCTAAATGTATGAGCACCCCCTGTGGTTTGAAAATAGTAAATCACACCCTTGTGATTCCAAATTTTTTCAATCAAACCCCTCCCCTTCAATGTCAATAATTTTCTTTTAGCCATAACTTCTTTGTTTGAACTCCGATTTGGGTGATTCAAGATATTTTGGAATCCTAATTTCAGGCTTTATATAATAGTCACTTCAAAACTTTGAAATGATTAATAAATAAAAGAGTTTATTAACATCAAAATACTATGTATGATTGACACCATTAACTCTTTTGGTTATTGATGATTTATAAGTTTTGAAGTGACCATAGCGTAGAGACCAAAATGAGGATTTCAAAACATATTGAATTATCCAAATCAGAGTTCAAACGAAGAAGTTATGATTAAAATAAAATTAATGACATTGAAGGGGAGAGAGGTCTGATTGAAAAAATTTGGAACCACAAGGGGTGATTTGCCATTTTCAAACCACGGGGGGTGTTCATGCATTTGAAAAAAACCACAGAGGTTTTATTTGTATTTTACCCTTTTTTTAAATAACACATTTTCACTTTTTTTAAATTAATAAATTTGTTTTATTATTAAACCCTAAATATTTAATAACAACAATCATTTATTTTTTATCATCAATTAATATCAACTAATTTATATAATAATACATGATCGTAAGAAATTGATTCCTATATGTTTCATCAATTTTATTTTATTTTATTTAATGAAATAATATTTAAAAGGAAATTAAAAAAATTCAAACTTATAAATAAATATAGTTGATAATTTTAATTTCATTTAATATTATTAATTAATTTTTTCAATTTTTTAATTAAATTTTATATAATAATTAAATAAAATAACAAATCATATTCTTTCCTACAAAAACAATAATCATATTCCCATAAACCAAATTCCAGCACACTCCAAACATAGGTATCATATTCTCAGGCATTTGAATCTCATTCCAGCACACTCCAAACACAGGTATCAAATTCTCATCCATTTTATTTCATACTACTTATTCCCAGACATCTAATTCTCAGGTATTCAATTCCGATTCCCGCACTCCAAAGGCCCATACTTTATTGAAAGTGAAGGAACCAACATATTGAATAATTTCTCGATACCATGATAATAAATAACATAATAGTGGCATTAATTCTAATATTTTTCTCGGTTTAAAATAAATGGGTGCCTACCTATACCTAGAGTGAGAGAGACATAAGGGTGGGAGCAGCTAAGAAGTAAATTTCAACTAGATATATCATCATTGAAGAATATTCTGTTGATAATGATTGGGAATGTTATTAGCTTTTAATTAATTGCTAATTTAAGCACAATCTGCCAAATGGGTTGATGGATACATTGTGTAAAATGCAAGAAAACAAGATAATTATAAGTTAATTTCATGGCTAAATTATTCTTTAATTCACCCTACCATATTAAAAGGACGTCCTCATTATCCAAAATTCTTCCTTATATTGTATAAAAGTTTCATTAAGGTGATCCATCATTTCATCATTATCGTTTTTCCAAATTCTTAGAACAATACTTGGGAGAGAAATAAGAGAGAATGAGATACATTTTTGTAATTTTGACAACTCTTTTGGTTGTCTTCTTGCCTGCAGCTGTGGTTGAGTCTCTAGTTCGTCACTACAACTTTAAAGTAAGTTTAGTATTTATTTCACCATGTGGTTGATTTTGGTTTTTTTCGTACTTAATACTTTGTTATGGTATATTATATCAATTTTCATTCTGAAGATACTTGGGTACTCACCACGAGTAAGTATTTTATTATTTTTACCGTTGTTATTTAATAATAATGAATTTGTCCATTTATATATTTTAAAATAGCCATAACAATGTGGTCTATTTATATAACAATTTACGTTATTTGGGATTTTTTGTGTTATATTATAGATAAGATGATGAATCTATATTTGTGGATCGTATCCTCTATTATTTTTTAGAACGAACACTCATATAAATTAGTTAACTCTGATACTATCTTAATATATATATATACAGGGGCAGATTTACATAGGGACCAGGGGCACCTCGATTTGTAAATAAATTATAAATATATATAAATTTATGCCAAATTAATCCACTGTGCCCCAGTAATTAATAAATAAATTAAATAACGAGTTTCAATGATCAATAAATATGTAGTTGGTACAATGTCTGAAAACTTCGTCATGCATATGACGGAGCCTGGGTTTGATTCCCACTTTTTACATTTTAGAAATTTATGTCTAATTTTAAATTTAAGCCATTTTTTATATATATTATTTATTTTCTTTATAAAATTTCTAAAAAGCATGTAACTTTTAATATTTTAATTTAGTTCAATATATTTATTATGTCTATTTTAAAATTTTAAAAATCATAATATAATTAAAATGTATTTTATTGCCATTTTTTCATTACTTTTATCTATCTATATAATTATTAATATAAATAAAATGATTTTGAACATAAAAAAACTAAATAGATTAAATTTAATTGACTTTAATTTTCAAAAATTAAGTATGTCTAATGAATATATATAGATTTTATTTTTAAAGTTGTATTATAATAAATATTATACGTTTTTATGTATTGCGTGTTAGGGATGTTTTTAGTTCATTTTATGTCATTTTTAAACAAAAAGATACCAAATTGATTAAAAAGGAAGAAACTTTGTAAATTGAAAATCGACCGCTTATGTGTAACAATAACATGTATGGAATTGATTTTATAGGGTTTTAGTCGGTTTCGATATAGTTTCTATCGGTTTGGCGATTTTAAATCGTGCCCACCCGAAGTTAAATCCTTGATCCGCTACTATATATATATATATAGTTTCAAAATAGATTGACACGGAGAGAAGTAATTAATGATCGTACTTTATTTCCTTCATCGTGAATTCTGACAAAAACATAACAATTTCCGCAGGTTGTTTTGAAGAACATAACAAAACTATGTGCAACGAAGTCCATTATCACTGTCAATGGACAATTTCCAGGACCAACTATATACGCGAGAGAAGACGATACAATAATCGTTAGAGTCACCAACAGAGCCAACAACAATCTAACAATCCACTGGTCTGAAAAAAAAAACTCTCTATATTATCATCCAATTCTTTACCCTTCAACGAGTTTAATCTTTTGCTCTATTCGTGATTTAACATGATATCAGAACAATATAGGTCCTAAAATAATTCCTCCCTATTTGTTAATATTTCACGTGATTTTGAGAAAATGATTAAATTTAACCTCAACATAGTAACTTAAACTTTTGAGTCTATTAGTGATTTAACATATATTAAGGTAAGTTAGTTAGTTCGATAATGGCAGGCATGGTGTCCGACAACTCCGAACCGGGTGGGCGGATGGGCCAGCATATATCACACAGTGTCCAATTCAGCCCGGCCAAAACTACGTTTATAATTTCACTCTCACTGGTCAAAGAGGCACACTGCTTTGGCATGCTCATATATCTTGGACAAGAGCAACGGTTCACGGCGCTATCGTCATTTTACCGAAGCTCGGCGATACTTACCCTTTCCCAAAACCTGATAAAGAGAAGATTATCATTTTGGGTAAGTTTAAGCTTGTTTTTCGTTTTTGTTAAATTTTGGAGTGTTTTTGTAAAACGGGTTGATTTGGTTTTAGGGGAATGGTGGAAAACGGATGTGGAAGCTGTGGTTGAGGAGAGTTCGCAATCGGGTTTGCCGCCGAATGTATCGGATGCTCACACCATCAATGGCCGCTCGGGGCCGGTTCCTGGTTGTGTTACTGATGGTACTAAACACTTCTTAATATGCTTGTTTGAGAGCGTTTAAAAATATTTTTAATTTTAAAAACACTTTTAAAAGGAAGAAACTTGGCTGCACAAAAATATGCAGTCAAGGCCAATGAGTGTAGTGAAAGTGAGATTTTTTTTTTTGAAATGCAGTCAAGTTTTTTTCCTTTTAAAATATCTCAAACTCGGTGAAATAGGATTAAATTGATTAGAATATTTCATTGGAAAAAAAGCTAAAAAAATGAAAAGGAAAATTTCATTGTAATATTTATAAATGTAATATTTTTTTTACAAATATAACATTAGTGAGAACTATTTGTTAATATAATAATTTTTTCTGTGTAATCAATGATAAACACACTAAGTCAAGTACTGAAATATGTAAATTAATAATTATAACATAAAATGATTACCTTATATTATAATTAAATTTTAAATCTGTGTTAATTTGCAATTACTTTTTAAAAAAAAATTGCTATGATTTACAATCTTGTGTAGTTAAAAAAAAACCAATTTAGTTCAGTTGACCATAAATTATAGAGATATCATCTAGAGATATTTTGCCACGATCAAGAGGAAATTCTCTAATTGGTGGGTAGAGAAGGATTGGATTATCCCTTAAAAACCAACTCAACCCCCAACCTAAAAAAATGCTCCCTTTTTATTCAAAGTTTCAAACCCACTAATTACAAATCGATTGATTGACTCAAGCTACATAAATTATTTTGAGACTGTCATAACGTGAATTTCATTTATATAAAACTCATATAAATGGTTTTTAAGAAAAAATATTTCCCTCCGGATTAATTTTGAGTAGCTCCTCTACATTTTGTATATGTTTAATTTCTATAGATCAATATTTTAATTGAAGAGAAAGATAAACTTATATATTGGTATTTTACAAATAAAGTATCACATTATAACGACCACATCAAATAATTCTAATTTAGTGTCAGTTTGAGATAGTTTTTTAAGAATGTTTAAAAGTGTTTTTGATTAAAAAAAAAGTGTTTTTATGACCATTAAAAAACACTTTTAAAAAATATCTCAATCGATCAGCCCTTAGCGGTGGTGGTTAAGTTTTTTCAGGTTATTGGTTTTTTTTTTTTTTTTTAGCAAATCTTCAAATTTCCTATTCCCATTTTTTATGATTTCTTTTAACCAAATCATCACTCTCGCAGGAGGTTTCACATTACACGTTGAAAGTGCAAAGACGTATCTTCTTCGCATCATAAACGCAGCATTGAATGAAGATTTCTTCTTCAAGATTTCAAAACACACTTTCTCCATTGTTGAAGTAGATGCTTCTTACGTTAAACCCTTCAAAACAAACATCATTTTCATAAGCCCTGGCCAAACCACAAATGCCCTTTTAACAACAAACAACCCCATTGGAAAATACTTAATCACGGCCTCTCCCTTCATGGATGCTCCGATTCCGATCGACAACTTAACCGCAGTCGCCTCGCTCCGATACAAAGGTGCTACGTCGAATCCTCCCGTTATATTAACCGAAATTCCTCCTCAAAACTCCACCTCATTAACAAACAACTTCATTGATTCTCTAAGAAGCCTCAACTCAAACAAATACCCTACTAATGTCCCATTATCTATTGATCATTCTCTATTCTTCACCGTTGGAGTTGGCGTTAACCCTTGTCCGACATGCGTTAACGGGAATCGAATTGTTGCCGCGGTTAATAATGTGACGTTCGTGATGCCGGAGGTGGCTCTCCTTCAAGCACATTACTATAATATTGTAGGGGTTTTCAGTGATGATTTTCCCGGGAATCCGCCGTTTGTTTTTAACTATACCGGTGAGGCACCGACAAATATTCAAACGACAAATGGGACTAGAGTTTATAGAGTGAAATATAATTCAAGAGTTGAAGTAGTCATTCAAGATACTGCTGTGATTTTTCCTGAGAGTCATCCAATTCATTTGCATGGATTTAATGTGTTTATGGTTGGAAAAGGAGAGGGAAATTTCGACCCGAAAGAGGATCCGAAAAAATTCAATCTGGATGATCCGGTTGAGAGGAATACTTTTGGAGTTCCGAATGGAGGTTGGACTGCTATCAGATTCAAAGCAGATAACCCAGGTGAAGTGAAGAAAATTTCTTCTTCTTTTACTTGGCAATGAATCTTTACCTCGTTTTTTAAAATAAAATCCGAAACTAAGATTGATATTAGATAATTTTCGGTCTAAGATTGGTGGATCTCAGTTTGAGAAATACAATCTTTAAATTTTTTTAAAAACTTTCATTATTTTTGGAAAAAACCACTAAAATAAATCAAGAGACTAGAACACAAATTTTGGTGGTTGTTTGTTGGATTATAAACTTGATTTTGGGTATATTAATTTCAAACCTTAATTGTCTAAACCTAAATTTTGATTTAAGTAGAAATATGTTGTAGAGAAATTGTTTCTAGAAGCCTAGTTACTACTTTAAGGTAGTATTGTAAAAAAATCTAGAATATTGTAACAAATTTGTAAATATAAAGAAAATTCTAGAGTCATTTATAGTGGTATATTAAAATTGTGATGGCGTAATCCTAACCATTGATGGAGATGCTTAGGTAAATAGAGGTGATATCTATCAAGTCAAGCAAAGCAAAAACTGAAAAATGGGCCGATGTTTGATAGATGAGGCAGATTTCGATGGATTAGACCTCATTAGTTGTAAAACAGGTGTTGATTTATTGACTGGAAAAAAGTTTATTTATATAAAACTCAAACTGAAATCCAATAACAAAACATATATTATATTTTGTTAAACAAACCTTTCTATCCAACACCCCATACAAGATGATTATTAATTACTTTGATATGAATTTTTTGGTTTTCCTTGCAGGAATTTGGTTTTTTCATTGCCATCTAGAAGTGCACACGACATGGGGATTGAGAATGGCATTCCTTGTTGAAAATGGCAAAGGTCCAAATGAGTCCTTGCCCCCACCACCCAAGGATCTCCCTCGTTGCTAATTTTTTTTTTTTTTTTTTTTTTTTTCAATTTCAAACAAGCTTGAAAATCGAAGCTCTATAAAGAGAGAACTTGGAGAATGTGAAATAAAGAATTTCCCATTTTTAAGTTAATGCTTTGTTTCGTAAAGAAGATCTAATTGTACTTCTTCACTTCTATTTTATTCAATGTTGTTTGGTTTGGAAGTAAATTATTTCTTTTCTAATTATATTGGTGGATATATCATCATATCTAGGATTCAATTGAAAAGGCAGAAATTTAATATTACAAAAATTAAAGACCAAATCAAGTATAAAATTATTACTAAACGAGTTTAAATTTTAAAAACAAAAAAACGAAAATTGTAATTGTTTTTCAATTATGATTGTGTTAATTATGCCATCAAATCAATTCCAATCCATAAAATAGATATACTCCTAAATGGTAGTAAAAAAAAACCTTGAAATAAAACTCTATAATATGTCAAGAAGAGAATTTAAATTCTTAAAACACAAATATTTATTACTTGATTCAATCTCGACGGATTGACGCTACAAGAACATAGTTCAATCAGTTAGGTACTTGCTCTCTTTTCATAAGTCAAAAGTTCAAGTCTCTCCTCCCCTCCTCAACCCAAATTATTAAAAAAAAATCCCGATCCACCAACGATAAAATCGAGCAAACTATTTTCACTTTTAAAACACAACATATGTTAACATGTCATTGATATGGCAAACATCTTTTTTTGGGTTAAGAGAATGCAACCTAGTACAAGATATAGTAACTTCCGTAGCAAGATATAATAATCCTCTCCTACAAATACCCTAATCTTTCTCACTTCCTCTTTCAACACCAACAACCCAAATTTTCCCGCCCAAAACTCTCTGTTTCATTTTCTTCGTTTTTCTTTTCACTATTCCATTCGTTTTCTTCCCACTTTTCGACGATTCCCTTCTTTCTTGTTGCACAGATATTAGAAGAATTCTTGATTCATTTCTTCAAAGAAAGAAAGTTCTAGAATTAGCCCTTTGAACGAATGAATAGAGAAGAAAAGAAAAGCTCAAAAATGTCGAATTCGAATGGAAAGCAGAGCACAGAATGGACATGGAAAGAGAATAAGAAATTCGAATTGGCAATTGCCACATTGGACGATCTAAGTCCTGAAACATGGAAAAAACTGCTTCCTGATTTCCCAGGAAAGACTCTCTCTGATATGATCGAACATCATAAGAAATTGGAAATGGATGTTGCAATGATTGAATCTGGAAATATTCCAGTTCCTGATTATCAAGATCATCGCTTTACTCCTCGTTCTAATATGAAAACGAAGACTCCGACGCCGATCGTACGGTCAGAATTGGAATCTGGGCTAGTTCCTTCGAAGCAGTTAACAATGTAAGGATGGGATTGCTTTTAAACAGCTTTTTTTTTTTTTTTTTTTTTTAATTTAGTTTTGATGCGTTATATTATTTGATCTCGAAATTATTTGTTAGGGCTAAACCTAATTTTATTTGATCGATATGGGTTTAACATTCATATATTAATCTAGAAATTAGGGTAACATTATTTGATCAATATGGGTTTAACATTATTTAATCGATGAGGGTTTAACGTTATTTGATCGGCAAGGATTTTAACATTATTTGATCTAGAAATTACGTATCTTGGCTTAAACCCTAACTAACAATTATTTGATCGATATTGATTTAGTATTACCGATCTAGAAATTACGTGTTTGGGCTTGATTGACATTATTTGATCTATGAGGGTTGAACATTATTTGATCTAGAAATTATGTATCTTAGCTAAACCCTAACTAACATTATTTGATCGATATTGATTTAGTATTATCGATCTAGAATTACGTGTCCGGGATAAACCTTGAATGACATTGATATGGATTAATATTATTTGATCGATATCGATATTTGAATCCTATTATTTCCATATTGATGGTATTTTTGTATATCCCATTGACAGAGGACAAGAGAAAGACAAATCTCAAGACGGAGGCAATTCCCCATGTTCTTCCCAAGGTTCATGTTAGAGGCGAGATTCGTATGAAGTCACGCTATATGGATATTATAGGATAAACACAGTTCATTCATTCACTTTCTGAAATCCAGATCTGAAGCTATGCCAGACGCAGATTAGGCCAATTTTTTGTGTTAGTAATAGTATATGATTACTCACTGTAAATCTTTTTGACATTTCTTCCGTCATCGAATCGTTTTAGTTTTCATTCAGTTTTTACATTTGCTCAGAGAGAACACTATGAATTGTCATTTTGGGTTTTGCTAGAATAAATACTTTTCTAGCTTCAAATTTCGAAGGATATTCAGAGTAATTTTCGCGTCATGAATACATACGAACATCTGTATCGTTAGATCCTATTTTTCTGTTCACAAAGATGATGACACATTAAACGCTGATGCATGGAAAGTAAAAAGGAGGGAGAAATTAAAGAGAGGAAAACACTTTTTACCTGATCAATATTCTAGGTAAGGCTCTAAAACTAACGAGCTACAAAAGAGAAACTTAAGTACCAAAAGGCAACTACACTAGTTACAACTCAATGGCAAAAGAAACCAAAAGGCAACATATCTACATTTATAGGAGCTAATGTAACAAAATAACAAAGATCTACAAAAGAAGAAACGAATATGGGTAAAATTTCAATCAATCGGACTTCCTTTCCCAGTAATGAGACAAGGGAAAACTACCCCCATCGTCTGAACGAGAGCTTTCTAAATCACCACGGTCATCTGGATGACAGTCACCTGATTTGTCGTAGTCACATCTCTTCTCAACATTCTGGACACTGGACTGCCCTGAAAACGAAACAAAGCTAATAGATGCAATGCTGTCTGCAATTGCATCAATATCTTGTGTACCACTGTAAAGACCACGGCTTCCGGTTACAAAAATACTTTGATTCGTCTCTGCATTTGTTAAAACAACAGGGAGAACGCTCATCAATGGTGTGTTAGCCTGGTTTGAACTGCTGATGAGCAGGCGCAGAGTCTCCCTAGCATCCTTTTCCACATCAGACGCAGGAATCATTGGGTTCCCAAGTTTAGGGAGCAATGGTGGAATGGAGGATGAAATGGTAGGACCTGCACTAACAAGGTAGCCTTGACCTGAAGAGCAAACATCAATTACAGGAACGTGAACAATTGGATCACAAAACAAAGGAGTGAAGGTCGGGATTTGCTGAGAGGTTTGCAAAGGAAAACGGACCAGAGGCTTGGGAAATAGGGCAGGGAAATCCACACAGGGTGCATCAACTAAATTTAGTGGTGATGCTGGAAGTGACAAGTTTGAGGGTGTGGTAACTGGTAACAGAGAAGAAAGAGGTGGAAGTGAAAATGACAAGTTTGAGGATGAACTAATGGATGACATGGGGAGTTGGGAAGGCTCGTCTCTTTGCTGCAGAATTGATGTGCCTGAGGGACACCAGCAATAGTAGGGTGTAAAAAGTGGTGAAACCACACAAGGAGAATGAGATGATGAACTTGCAGGAGTTGGGACAGCCAATTTTCCCAATGATTCCAGTACGCTTGATGGAGAGAATAAGCAACCTCCACCAACAGTAAGAGTCTCTGATTTGACACGCATTGCATCAGTTGCTACTGATGAAGCAACAGTCTGATTATCTAGAACAATGCTATCTCCACGCCTCCTGAACTTTTCCCTGGCAGCATCTCTAAGAGAAAACAACGTTTTGGGAAGGCCTTCTTTAAAGGAATTCAACCTTGGGCTGAGGCTACCCTGGTGTGCAGAATTTGCCTTCACTGCCGGACTACCAGAATTTCTTCCCGTAGAGACTTTAATGATGAGGATGAGGATTGTGCAAAATGAGGTGGGTGTGATAGTTCTCTTGTGGTGTCCACTGGAGAATGGGAGTCTGCAGAACTTGCTTGATAGTTACTCACAGTAGACTCCACGAGATAGGCACGAAGGCGTGTTGCAAAGCAACCAAGACGTAACTCACTGATTCCAGTTAATTGAGAAATAGAAGGCTTCCTCCTCAACAAATCTTTCATCTGAAGTAAACAGATTGAAGTAAGGGAAACGTAACCACTACACAAAAATGACATAAACAGATGTTCCATAACAACACTAGGAAACCAAAAACTATAAATAGCAAAATTCATAGCTGCCACAACTATCTCATGCTTCACACTACCAGCATAATTTCTTAAAGAATAAACAGGAATGCTAAAAAATATCCTATCTGATAACCCTAGGCAACTAGCATCTGAAATTATATTGTTTTTTGAAGTTGCAATTCAAAAAAAAAAAAAAAAACCCTACTAAATAATCTAAATACCTTTATGAGTAATTCCTTTCCCAAAAGCTTTGATTTCTCTGAGCACCAAAAATAAATATCTTCATCATTTGCCTTTATAACAAATGATCGGCCAGAATCATCAGATTGGATCTCATCAATTGTAATGGCAGCAGTAGACAATCTACTACTCAAAGTAAACAGTCTCTCCACATGACCATTATCCCCAACAAATGAGAGTCGGAAGTCAGACGATGGTAACACCATGAGATTTAAATTACCCCTGTGATGTTTAAAAAAAGGGAAAATCATTTCGAAGCATAAAAAATCAGAACTGAAAGGAAGTATAAGATTACTTCAGTATGCAATGTAAATTTTAACAGTAGAATGGGTAGATACTTATACTTTTTTTTATGAGAATGGGTAGATACAAATACTAAATATCAATATTAGACAAAAGAAGTTTGTAATGAATAAAAAAAAACCCACAATCAAATAGTAATAATTTATTCTTAATATCTAACCCTTCTATAACCTATTTAACAATATGAGTTCCTCAGCGTCTATATCAGTTAAGCCATTGGAATAACTTTCTAATGCATTTCTAATCACCATAGCAACCTCCATCACTATGAACAGTTTCCCATCTGAAGCACCATAGAAATCAACAAACCTAGTATCGAAAAACAACTAAACAGCTACCCACAGAAAGATACTATCAATACTCTAATACCCCGAAGGAGATTTGACACCAACAACTCATAGTGTTCCATTATTAATTCTCTACTTAAATAATACATCGGGAAAAAAAATCACACAAAACGTCTATAAAATTAATATTATTCCTTATCCAGTCTTTAGCAATATTCAAACACATCAGCATCAGTAAACAAAAAAAAATCCGCAAGCAAAAGAAAACAAGGATTAGATAACAAGCTTCTGGATACTAGAGTTTAGAAGAGAAGCAAATATATGCCAATAACCGATATGATAAGATTTGTGAGGAACAGATATAAATATGAGTACAGGGTAAAGTAACAAATATTTCTAAATAGCAAAGGAACTTATAAAAA